>OY720667.1:4071634-4536455 GCA_963170745.1 Phymatocera aterrima | reverse complement strand
GCTCTTTCTCTCTCTCTCTGTCCTTTCTTCCTTTCCTTCTCTCTCAGACTTTACGAGACACACGCCTTCGCAATAATCTTGTTTTTTTTTTTTTTTTATAGTTTTACCGTTTTCCTTCTGCTCCTCAGATTTGAACAGGTTGCAAAGTAGCTATCTATCCCCGTCACCATACGAATATTCAAATCTTACCGCGTAATCGTGTACTTTTGTATCGTTGATTCGAGTTCAAATATAAAGACGGTGATAGAAAAATCGGTACCAACAATTACTCGAGCGGAATAAAATCGGTGCATACGGATTCGAGCCTCGACTGTAACGGCCGAGAATTAAAGTAGGCGGCTAATTATCGAGCTCCTCAACGATTATCTGCACGCTTGCCAATAATCAAAGAGCCAATAATCAGTGCGGTTGGTCGAGCGGCATCGGGTTGTCCCCGAAGCCAAACAGGCCGCGGAGTGTAATGCGGGTAATCCGTAATCCTTCAATTATCAAATTACAACACGTCCCCCCTTCCTCCCGCCCTCCCTCCCGGCGCTTCTCCCGCCTCTCCATCTCTGCGTCGCTCCCACTCTCTCCCTCAACTCTCTATAACCCCGTTGAACAAGGTTATCGAGATACCCGCGAGAACGTACAGAGAAAGATAGATGCAGATACAATAGGCGCTAGAGATGATATTTCGGTTGTTCAGAAATCAACCCCCCCCCCCCCCCCCCCCCCCCCGCTTCAACTCCCTGCGCGGCACTCTAGGCAGGTAGATACGTTAACCTACGAAAGGGCGGGGGAGAGGGAGAGGGAGAGGGAAACGTAGCGCAGGTTAGAGAGGGAGCGCGGGAGTGGAGTGGAGGACGGAAAGAGAGATAGTGAACGAGCCTCGCAATAACGACGCCGCCCCCGCACTCGGTGGGCGTGGCCATCTTGTCATTTGTCTCTTCGTCTTGTAGGGCAGGGATGGCGCGGCGGCATGGCAGTTGCCACAGGGGTGACGTATGTACTCCCCCGCAAGTAGGTAGGTAGGTAGGTAGGTATAACGGCGCAAAAGAAACACCCGCCTATATATCCCGCCACCCGCCACCCACCGACCGTCCACCTACTCGATCTATTTTCTAAAGTGTGTATAGTACGACGGTTAGGTTAGTTATACTTATATACGGCGTAGGTATTTGTATACATGTGTGGGATACAATACAAGATAGTGTACCTGCACATCCGTGCAATTATATTCCGTCTTTCCGCTGTTTTCAAACTATTTTACTAATAAGTCTTCCGTACAAAGATCTCGATCCACGTAGATGGGTGGGTATATGATTATACTTGTATGATATACCTATTAGAGAAGTGGCTCAACTAACGTAACATGCTTTATGCTGCGGCAACCATGCGAGGTCTCTGTTTGGTTACGAAGATAACGATATACTATACCAACCCACATGTGTATAACTATGTATAACTGCTGTACCTTGACGGCCTTGATGCATCTTATCGCGGGAGACCGTCGAGAGGCTATCATTGCCTACGTATACATTGTCCTATATATATGTACGTATGTACCTATGTATTTGCTTATGGGAGTTTATGCATGCGGAATGATGGGATTTTCGGTATTTTCTTCAGTTAAAAATACGCATACGATAATAATTCGATGCCTACACCGGTGAAAAACGCAAGACTTCATACATAATAGCTGTTTTACCTCAAATGGAAGAAGTACGAAACGAACCGAAAAATTTCACTTAAATCCAATAATAATAGGCAAAAGTAAAAGTTATAGTTCTCAAAATAACTCATGTGTTCGTCACACCTGATAAATATAGATTCGGATCATTAGATCGAGACAGTTGATCCACTTATTACGTAATCCAAATGAGCAATGAGATTAAGCCTACTAGTACGAAATATAACGCTCTGTACGTGTTAGGCAACTGTATTTAGATACGTAGGATATGGAATCGTAAATTATTACAACCGTTGACAGCCCCGAAGAAAAAAGAGAAGAAAGACCCAAAAGGTAAAGGAGAAGGAGAAGAATTGAAATCTGTCTTCGAATCGTTAGCAATAAAGAATTACCGCGAGCAATTCCCAATCATAGTATGTAGCTTATGAGGCTCATACTGCAATAAAGCTCGTTGTTCTCCCTACCTATATCATCCTTCGTTCCTCTCTCTCTCCCTCTCTCTCTCTCTCTCTCTCTCTCTCTTCCTCTTCCTCTTCGTCTCGTCTTTCTCTATCGTCTCTCAATACCGCAGCGGGCGTTGGAAAAGATAACAGAAACCTGTGTATCTGAACTGACGATGTTATAACCGAAGCTAGAGGTATATACATCCATACATGTATGGTACCTACCTATACGATACTCCCGGTGGAAGAGAACACGGGATATACGATTGACGTACGTATCCAGGTACGTAACGTCCATCGTTCATGCGCGCTGCTCCACGCGACGAACGGAAACAAAACGAAACTAAGCCCTGAACCCTAAACCCTAAACTCTGAACGAAAAGCAACGAATCCTCTCCGACTAACACACACCGTGCGTTTGCGGTGACTCTGTTCTAGCTCTAGCTCTAGTTCCAGCTCTCCTCTCTCTGTCTCCATGTGCCTCGTGGTCTGTAGGGAGGAGGTTCAGGAAGGGGAAGCTAAAGGGGAAAGGGGAAAGGGGGGCTGCGCGCGGTACTGTTCAGTTGGGAACAGCGGGGGTGGAAAAAGGCTCGTGTGTTAGGGGCGTCGGAAGAGCAGAGTGGAGAGGAGAGGGAAGGCAAGGGGGATGAGGGGAAACGAGGGAGAGAAGAAGAAGGGGGAAAGACCAGAGCAGGGACAGGAGAGAGGAGCAGTCAGACAGTCAGGCCGCCCGGCAAGCGAACGCGCGAGGTAGTGCAGGCAGGAGCCAAGACCACTAGATCTACGCGGCTTACGGACTTACAGACTTAAGCCGGCTAGCAGTCCGTCGGCTCAACGAGCTAAGCCTTTGCGAAACCCACCTCTATACGCGGACTACACTCTACTTCCTAGGCTACCGAAAACCAACCAACCAAACAACCAACCAACCAACCTACTTACTTACTTACTTCCTTCCTTCCTGCTTCTGTCATATCATACCATGCCATACCTCCACTTCCGCGTTTAGTCAGAGAAGCCTCGAGCGTGCTGGCGACACGCTTGCTATCACCAAAAACTTAACACTTCTGGCTGTCGCGCGGTCTTCTCTCTGCCTTAACGGTTCTCCTCTCTCTCTCTCTTCCTCTCTTCGTTACGCGTTTCAACGTTTTCCACAAACACACCACTTCAAGACACTCTCCGTCCCTCCCTCCAGCCGCCCGACGCCGCCGCCTTCCACCGCCCCGCATATATTACTACCTGTACACCCCACTCGGCCCCGCAACCTCCCTCATGGTGAAAATCTTGGAACCTGCACGGCCACGTGATTATTTTCAATTCGGACATAACCGCACGAGAGCGGAGTTCCGGCAACGCTGTGACTTGACGTATGCCGGTACAACAGCCGAAATAACTGCAGTGATTGATCGACAACTCGAATAAACGAAACGCGAAACGGGAAACGCGAAACTGGAAAAGTGAAACGCGGAACGTGGAACGTGGAACGTGGAACGCGCTCGGCGATACGTTCTTCCGGTAGTTCGTGGATGTAAATAAATATATATGATCTAATGAAACATCAAATAAATCATGAATCTATGTATACAGTGGTGCTGCGGAGCGGAATTTTGCCAAATTAATACCCAGGTGAAAACGGTTTGAAGCAAGACTAACAATAAGTCCGAACCTCGGCAGCATCGCCTTTGTTGCGAGTTTTTATGGGATATTTGTGAAAAGTTTGTGATCCCGCCCGGATGTATACTACGGTACATGCGGTATAGTAACAACAATGAATTATTATTGTGCAAGGTTCATGCCATAAAGCATCGAAGATAATGATATAGTTATATATATCACCCGCTGCGCGTAACGGTGAAACGCGACGGATCTTCTCTTATCTATTTGTCGCCGACTAAATAGTTGCACACATATACACAGCCGCATAGACACACGCGTTATCGTCGTTAGTAAAAGAGTTGGTGGCTCTGGTTACGAGTTTCCCGCGGTTTTGCAGTCAACTCGCATTAAATTGATTGAAAACCAATTTGATACTCTCTTCGCGATAAAGTGATCTCGATCAGCTGTAAACGGTGCCAGGTATCACATTCGTACGTGAAAGGCAAGTGCGTGCGGCGGAGACAGAGAAAGAGAAAAGTGAAGCAACGATACACGAATGATAATAGACGAACGATATTCACGATAAAGAGTGAAGAGAAACTGGTGGATGATACAGATGATCGGTTTTTTGATATTCGTCTTTTTTTCATGACGAATACAGTCCGTCGCAGCTCTACCGATAATACTGATATTATCCTTCCGTGATATCATTCTTTCCGGTTCATTACCATTTTAAAAGTATTTTCAAAGGGAGTACATACAATACGCGCATATATAAAAACGCGTTGAAGAAAACAGAATTCTTTCCGGTTGCGCGTATATACTGTATACGCCATTTATCACCAGATATTGTAAAATAATACGAAATAAAATTCAGTGAAGTGTTCGGAGAGAGAGAGAGAGAGAGAGAGGAGAGAGTAGGTTACACAAGAGAGTAGGAATAGTGAAAGAAACGGAGGTTTTAGCAACAGCAACACGACGCTCACGTTCTACAGCATGGAGCGAGGTGGAGGCGGAGGAGGCCTCGATCTCGCTGGAGGCGGAGGAGGCAACTCGGACCTCTGCCTCCAGGACCTCGTTACGGGGTCTGCGACCGGAATATCGGTACAGCATCATCAGCACGCCGCAGCCGCCGCATCCATGGCTGGGCTGCACGGGGATCATCTGCAAGGAGCAATGCATCATCACGATCTTCATTCCGCTGGGCATCATGGCTCGTCGATGCATCATCATCCCTCCGCCCCGCACCAACTTCATCACGAACCTTTGGAGAAACTTAAACGTGGTGAGTCGTTCACAATACTGCAATTCATCGTGAAGGTGTTACCCTTCGCTCTCATTCTCTGCTTCCCCGTCCCCGATAATCTCGATTATTCCTTTTCTCCAACTGCAGAGTATGTTTCAATATCTGTGATATGATACATTAAACGATGTGCAAAAAAAAAGAAGACCGACGATTTGTTATTCTCGTGTTGGGAAAAAAAAGAACGAAAATATTCGTCAAACTGTAATCTAGTTATCATCGTTTTATTATACTATATGTAGTCTGCGTACGTCGTGTGGTACAGCTCCATAGTAGAATTATTATATTTAGGTACGCGAAGCCTAGCTGTATTGTATAATTATAGGTATATACACCTATATAGTGTGTGAGATAAATGTGAAACGTAGCCGTTTTTCTTTTCGTTTTTTTTTTTCAGACTCCGGTAAGTATGAGTACTAGTCTGTGCCCAAGGCTCGTCGTCGTCGTCGTCGCCTTGTTTATGATGTTTTTGTCAGCTGTCAGAGTAGAAGATAAAGTTTCAGTAGAAATAGTCAGATAAGCAGGTCGCCCATCAGCGCGGTACGCGCGTAACACCGACGCGCGATACACACGCGATAAAACGAATACCAAATTTCTTTTACCTTTTTCCATTTTTTATTCTTCTTTTTTCATTTTTTATTCCAAGCACGTTGTTGGTCTGATCTTTCGAGCGGACGTATCATGCAGTTTTTTTAAATTAATCAGCGACCAGCTCATCCGTTTTCAACTGCAGATCAGTGAAGAATTTTGACGCTATTTCATCCTTGTTTTTGTTTTCTTCTATACCTTGTACCCATCTATCGTTATATTTCCACCTGCCGACGGCCGTCGCAAAGCTGAAGCACAAAAACCTGTGAAATCCACACACGATATTTCGTCGAAGAGACAAGTGAAAATTTTGAACACTGAAACAGGAGATAAAAAAATCACCAAGTCGACAACTAATTGTCCTAATGAAAGACACAGAAGTGCTTTTCTTTTCCCCCTTAATTCAATCGCCAACTAATACCAGAGAGTGGGAAAGAGAGCTGATCAGTTGGTTGATCAATCTATTCATTCGTTTATTGATATACTTATACCTATATTTGAAACAATTCACGTTATGGGATGTAGAGATTTTTATTTGTAAGTTAATCAATGCAATCTGACGATGAGAGGCCATGAAATGAAACTATCCTTGTTGGTGGTCATGGCATAATGTGTATATATATATATATATATATATATACATACACTCGGAATTTGTCGAAGTCGATTTTAACTATACATTTACATTATATACTAATAATAGGGAACAGAGTGGTGCAGGGTTGTGTTATAAATTAATCGACGCCACGTTTGATCCTATACGATGGAGTGAAGAATTTTTCTTTTATCTCAGCTCCAAAGTTGAACGTTCCATCATTTCTTCGTGTAGTAATTGATCGATGTATGATTAGAATTTGCGGAGAAGTTCCTTTCACACATAAGAATTTACGTAGGTACGTGTACACACGTATGTGCATATATGCACGTATTGATCAACAATATATTATACCTAGTAAAATGTCAACGTAACGGTTTTTTTTTTTTTTTTTTATCGTTTTTTAACATTTATCGATATCGTAATGCGACGATGGGTGTTCCAGTGAATCAAATTCATTTTCTCATCGCAAATACAAATATATATACATGTGTAATGCGTATGATAATATGAGATATGTATGAGTAAGAGCTCAAGTTCCTAATAATATACTTCACCCTCTCGTTGTTCTAATAATCGCTTCTCAATCACACGGTTATCTTATACCTATATCAGGTTGTGAAGTTTGATTTGAAAAAATGAGAAATTAGTATTGCCGAGCCTCTTTGTCACCGCGACTGACAGCTAGCTGCTACTCATGAGATAGCATATTTTTACTTTATTTCTTTTTCATCTTACTTCGTTTCTTTTTTTCAATTTAGAGACACGTACGTGGGTACATAATCGATCATACAAATTTTGGTGCAGAAGAATGGAGCAGAAGAAACTAGTAAAAAAAGATATGATAAGGTTTTCATTGCTTGAAATTATTGCAAGAGTGTATTCATTGTTGATCCATAATTCTAGAATATACAATGCATGCGCACAGTTCATTTATCAGCTCGTCTGTAAATTATGCAAGTATATATGGAAACTTGGAATTTTTACATACACATATGTCGGCTGTGTAGAATGAACTCTTATCATATTGAAGAGAAGGGGAACAAAAAAAAAAATCGTTTACGTTGACAAAGTGGTGCTTTTTACAGAAATTTTTGCCGCTGGTCGCGCAAACACGCAATAAAAACGAAGAAAAGTGACGAAAAGAGGAGAAATTAGCGTTTCTATATACGTTTAAATACGATGTACACGTGTAATTGTAAACAGAAGTCTTCCCAATTTATCCTGACCATGACGAATAGCTGGGTCGAAATTTCACATTTTTCGTTCCTCATTCCTAATTTTTGTTTTCGACATCGCAAGATGCTTGCCTACACATCGTGTAGGATATGTATTCAATTGTTTTTCACACATACACATGGTCGCATCGGGTATTTTTAATATCAAACGGCAAATTGTTGATTCGTGGATCTTCCATTTCGCACAAAACTGCCCAAAACTTTCGGATAGGTGGACAAAGAAATGGTGAAGAATATTGTCAGTAGAGACACGAGAGTGTCCGAGTAGAGAGATCCCGACGCGGTCAGACTTCGATCTGACTCCCCTTTGTATGTACCTGCTTTATACCTACTCTTCGGAGACCTGATAAATCACAATTTCTCAATCGATTTACGTACCCTACGTGTAGCTCCATTCAGATTCTACCGAATTTGTCTTGATCTTGACTATAGTGATATAGAATTCGTGGGAGTAAATGTATCTGTACCGTATGGCAATTTCCTGCTTTACGGTGCTATTAAACACCCGTTTGCCCATTGTTACTCATTGTGAACAGCATTGTCGTCATTCAGACACGCGATTCGTCGCCATTCCTATACCGAAGAACCGACTTGAATGAAACTTTTTCGATCGGATATTGTATTTTACCATCAGAAAGTGGCTAACTATTTCATCTCGTTGAAATCTCGGAGTTTTCAGAGAGTTTCTGATAGTTAGGTTAGGTTTGTTCATAGGTTAGATTTCGCAAATTTGAATTTCCCAGAGAACTCTCCAACGATTCGCGGACGTGAAATACTTGGGGGCACTTTCTGCCGAAATACTGCATCCAGTCGACCAAGTTTCGTCCAAATCGGATATGGGGTAAAGGAGTGGCGACGAATCCCGTTTCCGAAGTGATAAAAATCCGATTGACTATAATTGGCGGCAACGGGTCTTCAATTGACGCTCTTTTCTCTACTCTTCTGCTCTTTTTTTGTAGCGATGTTAATATTCTCTCGATATTTTTGAGAGGAGGAAAGGACAGGCGTATCGTGGTGAAAGAGAAACTACAACAATTAAGAGAAAACGAGATAACGATGATTTTGAATTGTTGAATCGAAATCGAATAACAGTTCAGACGCGAGAAGCATGAAGCATAGGAGCCGTGGACCACGGAGGTACCGTGCCGCGGGTAGGTTGCTAGGTATGGTACCAGTCCCACCACCTGTTTTGTGATTCATTAACTCACCGGCTTATCGGGATAAGCCGGACTTATCTGGGGCTCGAACCCGACACCGCGGCTAAACCCGATCTTATTCCAATCCTGTCCCATCCTATTCCCGTTGCCGCATGTCCCGTCTTTTCGTTTCCACAGTTCCCGTTCTCTTCTTCGCCGTTATTCCCATTTCCATTAATTTCGTTCTGCCCTTGGTTCTGCCAGCCGGATGCTCTTTCATACTTCGATCACACTTCCTCTCTTCTCCGTTTCCACTTCTCACTTGCCGTTTGGATTCCTATGGTCGGCTCTTTCGCCGACAGAAAATTAATCGGATAAAGAAAATTTGACGACAATATTTCCTTAGGCACATAATCCGCGCCGTAGGTCATAACACTTTAATGCTCCACTGCACTTTTCCGAAAGTGGAGAAAGAACTCTGACATCGAATCGCAAAAATTCATCAATTCATTCGTCAATTCGCTCAATGCCAGAGTCACACTGCGCCCGGTATAATAATATTCTCGTTGACGTTAGGCTTGAGGGGGATTCAAGGATTCAACGGACGGATTGAGATCGATTTAGGGAAAATCTGTTGGCCTGCGCGCTGCACTTGGCTATTGGTATAATCAACCGAATCCCAATATTTAGCCAACAAGGTGAGGTGGCAGAGCAGCAGCAGTAGCATAAGGGCTGAGCGGGCTGAGGCTAAATCGGCAGACATAAATGACACCCCAAAGTCATTACCTACTATACCCCTTTTATTATTGTCTGACCGGGCGGCATCGGTTTGGTTTGGTTTGGTTGGCAGATGCGACCCGATCGAGTCAACCCCTTGTGAGTCGTGCTAATGGTGTTGACAAATTGCTCGGCTAGCCGTATCTCCCAGGGGAAACTAGGACCTCCGACGATAGATCCATAGGACTTTCGCGAAGCCACACCGCACTGCACCGCAGCAACGGCAGCGGCAGCGGCTGCCTTCAGTCTGCACCGCAGCGCACCGCAAACTCGCTCATCCGGGAATTCAGGAGACTGTAGCCTATAAATTTACAAGGGTGATATCTATCCACAAAGAGATTTCGAGCTATTAAATTATACAAATAATTGTAGAGTTGGAAGTTCGTTTTTTTCAATCTTGTTTCACGTTGCGCCGTTTATCGGGTGGGGGTCAAAATTCCTAAAGACCGAAGGTGAGGCGGGCCGAGATTCCCAAAGTGCGAAGTATTGGAAGGGCATAACAACGGAAGGCTATCAGGTAGAAACGAAGCATTCACAAGACAAAAATATTGGAATGAATATACACCGCAAATAATTCCTCAGTCATCCCATTTATACATAAAAACTGAGAGTCCCGCTTTCTTGATCTTTCGCTACTTCAGAATTTCTATCTTTGAAATTCGGAATTTCGGCCCGTTTACTTCTTGGTCTTTCGGAAATCTGACCCCTACCTTTTTATCGAAAAAATTATATTTCGTGATGAAAAATTTCATTTTATAACAGATGTGTGTAGCGCAGGGTACGTTATAGAAAAATTTCGGATCAATCCGATAAATATGTATTCGTGATTCCGATAAGCGATAAACTACCGACAACTTGTCAGACTCAATTGACTAGCCATCGCGTATCGACCCATTTGTAACGGTCAATGTCAACGAATCGGTGTATTTTATGCGAACCAATTACTACTGACAAAAAGTAGGTATATAGTAAGTACGTATAGTACCTATGCCTCTCATTAAATTTATTGTATACCTAGATCGTATGTATGTACCTATACACATGTGCGAAATAAATTTCACAATAATGAAATTCGGTATACCTTTTCTTCTAGCAAAGCAACAATTAAAGCGTTTCGTCTATAGGTATATGTGTCTGAAGATGATTAATTATTGGTTTTTGAGAAAATCCAACTGGACTGATCTATGCCGGACGGGGGAAGGGGAAAAAAAGAAAGAGCAAACGAAAATGTGTTGTATAAACTTTACCCGAAGAACCAGCCATAAGAATTTAGTTTCAGAAATCGCGCAGGTATTTGTGTGTCGAAAAGACATTTCATGAGATTAGTCAAAATCATGAGAATTGAGAATCCTTCAAGCTCCACAAATTTCATACCTATAGCTTCCAAACTTTTTTGAAAATTATTTTCTCTAAAATATCCACTGATTTACGTTTAGATGATTTTCGAAAACGGTCATGATTTCCATTCTTACCGATCGATTGTCTCGTTGTCCTTCCCCTTTTTCTCACCCCACACGCGGATCAAAGTTTTGTTGAATCAAAGGAAAATTGCTTAATTGTCTCACAGTCGAACGAATTTTGGTTGAATCAAACAAAAACTTCGTTCGATTCGAGAATGGTTTGTTAATTCAAAAAAAAATTTGTTCGATTCTGAGAAATTTTTCAGTACAAATTTGTTCGACTGTAAATTTGGTTGTTTCAAGTAAATATTGTTCCGAGTGCATATTCTGAAATGATCGGAGCGTATTTAGGAAATTTTTCGAGTCGGTAGAGGTACGTATTAATCCTTTATACAAAGGTACATCGAGTCTCCGAAGTACAAGAAAGTCAAGATCGTTCGTTCCATACTTGAAAAAGGAGGTTATATATTCCAGTGAGCGGTTTGCTCAATTACCAACTCCATCAGTGCCCCCAGGGATTGCAGGATCAACATAGAAACGAACTGATTTCGTTCCCATTATCTCAGCTGCGTTTAGGGGGAGGAGAAGGAGACGAAGTGGGAGGCAAGTACAGACCGGCAGGTTCCCTGGTCTGGTCTGTTCTGAGTCCTTTCTATAACTATATACGTCCTACTGCCTCTTAAACATGCGGTTTGTATATTTAGAGGGCGAATGGAGAGATTCGGTACACATGCACACACGTACATACATATATGTCTATCTGCGTACACACGCGCAACATATGGGATAGAAAGAAACTGGGGCATTTCCTCGTGCGTGCCGATATGTGAGAACCGAGAGAAAAAAAAAACGGAGAAAGAATAAGAAAGAGAAGAAGGAATTTCCAAAAAATACAAAATATCTGCGCGCCTTCGGCTCCCATACACGTCGTGCATCTCTCTACACGGGAAGTATAATCGCGCGCCGAATCCTTCGGAATGATCGAAGAATTATGTGTCTGAAGTAATTCCGATCGTTAAAATGAACGAAAATTATTTGGTTGTCAGTGTAATTATCCATTTTTCTCGCTATTTTCATCTGATCGTATACCTTCAATCATCTGATTAGGTATCATCATCGGGAGCTAGCGTCAAGGTATAAGATGGAGTGTGAATTTTTGATATATTTCGATATTTATTAGGCAATCCTTCCTGACCTGGATGACCAGATAATTTTCCGTCATTCGAACGATCGGAACTCCTGCAGGCACGCGAAAAATTCTCATCCGTACATATGACAGGTATATACATACGTATACCTAACGCCCTTTACGGTCGCAGAGTTTCTGGATAGCGCCAAGCAGTCTGAAAGTTTTCGAGGGAAAAATCCTCTGCTTTTTCCCTCCCTCGAAGGTCGAAAAGTGGCGGACGCGGTGTATCCGGTTACCTACTTTCTCGAGTCTCCGTGCACGTGGTTCACACGTCCCTTGCGTCAAGTTGAAGCTAAACAAATTGCCAGGGCAGGGGCAGGGGCCAACTCCAGTCGCGAACCTATGTCTCCGTGTCCATATCCGTATCTATAGATACATGCTTCACATGCCCGTATATTTTGGACCGCCGGTTAAGAACACACAAGTGCAGTCACTGGGACTCGTCGAACGAAACCGAACCGTTTGCGGGAAATCTACTACCAGTCCGATGCTGCTGATGCAGGTTCAGGAACTACAGTTTTAACATGATAAATTAGCTGTATAGGTACGTATAGCCGGTCGGTCGGTTGTCCCGATGTTTTAGGAAAGTAAACTAGTGTCCAAACTTTACGATGACAAGACCGTCTTGTGTTTCTTTTTTCCTCTTTCTATGTAGCTACGCGTCTGTCCGTTCAACCGATTTTCAAATCTGCTGTTCGGTTCGTCGTCACAATTTTTTGTGCGTTTTTTTTCTATCTCTCTCTTTCCCCCGAGTCGTCGACGGTCGTTTATCCATTGGATTAATGTCTTCTCGAATTTGTATTCCGTCTAATCGATTTATAGGGTCTATTCGAAGTGTTAATTTTGTTCAACGATTATACGATCGGTATATGTATCGATCCTGGCGTAAACGGGTATAAGTGTAACTATATCGGTGAAAGATATTGACTCTGCGGAATGTATATAATGACCGAGAACCGGAGAGTGGAGGAGTTTGTGTTCATAAATTATGTATATATACAACTAATAGATGTAGGAGAATTTGGAAATGGAAAATACGACTTGGCGAGTGAAGAAAATATTTTTCCCTCGAATTATGCCTGAGACGCGTGTAAAAGCTTGGTGAGGAATAAAAATTGTACAGTTCCGTCGCTCCTGCAGTTTGGTTCATAGATTTAAACTAAATATAGCTTATATGGTTACATATCCATACCTATTTACCTATCCCTATGTACGTACATGCCCACCACCTACTGGCTGTACGGGATTGGTATTTAACGGCAAAAGCAATAGAGGCTACGACGTCGCGACGTCGAGCATCCACTGAAGCTTACTAATAAACGACTTCCTAAGGAAGCTGAGGATTAGGAGATTAGCGCGGTTTGGTCCTCCTCCGGGTTACTCCCGCACTCACAGGTGCCGACGATACTTAGTCATGCGTCACGCACGGGACTTTGCCTTCGCCCTCCCCTCCTCCACCTCCTTGTTCTTCTTCGTCCTCTTCTTCTTCTTCTTCTTCTTCCTCTTTTTCTTCTCCGTCTTCTTCTTCATGCAGTCGTTTGCCCAAGGGTAATTATTAGAATAAGGGAGCGCCTCCGGATGGTGCATAGGAAAAAAAAGAGAGTGAGAAATCCTTCGTCCCCTGATTTTCTGGGCATTATAGCTACGTACGTGACCGGGATAGAAATTTATCTGCAACAGAGTTTCACCGCGATCATGAAAAAAGCGAAACGAGAAAAGAACGTCGAAAGAAAAATGGAGAAGAAGAAGAAGAAGCTGTTCGGGGACTCGAGGCTCGGCCAAATAAAATGCTTTGAGGACGAAATTTTCTATGATTTTGTTTTCCTCGACGAGCGTATTGGCATGAAAGCTCATGCGAACATTATAGGTATTGGGTATATACATACATACATACATACTACATTCCACGGCCCGGCGTGAGAGATGAAAAACAATAGAACAGCTGGAATAATCGCATGTTTTATACCCGTCCAGCATCCTGAAGTTATCGCTATATTATGTAGTAACGCAAATTGCGACCCTCCATCGTCGCGACTTGTCACACTCCGATGCGCCCCACTAACCACCCACCACCATCGCCATCGCCATCGTCATCGCCACCGCCACTTTGTGTCACGTGCTGTTTTATTCATAGTCTTCTACTAGGTTCACATCGTGCGTTAAACTGGTAATCATAAATTACATAACCCGGACGTCAAGGCACCTCGCAATGCCCTATGCGCCACGTATTCCCTTCCGCTATTTCGCGATCGTTTCACAGGAAGAAACGCGTTTTCGAATTTTCGTTTTCTTTCTTTCCCAATTCCGCGGCCCGGCCTCCAGAAGGAGGCGAAGATTCATGCGTCCCCCGGAACCATCTCACGCAAAGATTCTGATGATTCTGATCAGTCGGAATCCCATATTTTGAAATTTGCAATCCGTGATTTTCGGAACGATGAGCGAGAATCACGAGCGACGTATCGAGGATTCGGAATTTTTCTAACGTCCAGTAAAGTTTAGTGCACAGTCGGCCGGCCGTAAAGTCTCCGAGAGATCCGCTAATATACCTATATATGCGAGTATCCACGAGCAAAAACTCGCGAGAAGCAGCTGAGACAGCTATAGGTACCCAGTTTTTAGAGGGAGGAAGAAAACCCCCCCGCTCGTGTCAAGTCGTCCACAGCTATACCCGCCTTGGTATGTAGGGTTTGTGTTTGGCATAAAATAACTTGCGAGACGTAAAGAAAAGTGATAAATTTTAACAGCCATCTCTCCTTCGGCTAGACAGCTCTTCCTCCTCCTCCGCTTTCTCCTGGCTGAGAGGCGGGAGTGAGGGACAAGTTTCGGTAGATAGATATGTATGAAAACACGTGTTCCATCGAAATCGCGGTAACCTGTACCTCGAGAGGACGCACATCTCGCATAGTCAGCCTCCGGTTTCAAAAGCGAGTCGAATGAGAACGGAATTTTGGTGGGAAAATGACCCTTGAAGAAAAAATCGCGTGGAGTTAGGATGATACCGGAGCCCGAAGGATTTTTAGTAAGAATTATATCTTCCAGGGAAAAAGTCATGGAAGCTGGTGAAGAGTTTTGGCGGAGCAGGGATCGCACTGGTATGTGTAACGCTGAGTGTGAAATGTTGAAATGTTTGACAAGGAGGGCGGACGCCGTTTGGAGTATTGGACCCTCAGGCTCTGCCCAATGGCCAGCCCCAGGGATCAACGCACAGCGCCGCGGTAACTTAATCGTAAATTGACACGGAATCTCAAGCCTCTTAGAACTCCGTGGGGTTTCCCGTGGGAAACGCGTTAAAACGTTCCTTTATACTTGCGGGAAGAAGAAAATTTGGTGGAGAAAAAAAGAGAAGAAAGATCGAAAGTGAGGGAGGTAAGAGAGAAGGCGAAATTTCATCTTCGCGAAATGGCAGTTTTCGTTCCTCGTGCAGGCTCACATTATACCTACATCGCGAAGAGACTTCGTGTAAACTTGCAAAAATCTATTTAAAGTTTTTCACATGCTATACGGAACGGTGAGTTTACTGTAGGATTAATTTACTGCAGATACTGCGTTACGTACGATCAAATTTTCCAAATTCGCGCAAGATTATTTATTCCTCCAACGAAAGTTAAGCGATAAATTACGAATTCGATTGTGAATTTGAAGAACGTGCTCAGCGATTCACTTTGCTCACGCTGCACTTGTAATTCTCCAAGACTTTTTGTATGCACATACAGTAAATGCATGTTGTAAATTCGGAATACCTGATAGTACATCTATCTATAATACTATGGGGAAATTTATATTTTACTTGAAATCGCGCGACCTATTTCCACGTGGTACAGTAGTGATCGATACATACGTTCCGCATCGTAGCCATGCAGTATATTATACCGATATCTATACACATACACGTGTATTATAGTTTGGATCGTGTTATAGTTGCGACGTTAGGTGGCGAAAGATCGGTAACCTCCTCCTCCTTCTCCTCCTCCTCCTACTAACTGCTATTTATAAAACACGTGTCTCACTGCAGAAACGGATAGAGGGGCGGGAGTGGGAGGGAAATGGTTGTAGCACAGGAGGTAACGGAGTGTCACCGTCTCCTAATTCCCAACAAATTAGTTCCCTCATTCTTACAACGAAGATATTATGTTCAATTTGAATGTACATATACACACGTATAGGCATGTAGGTATACATAAACATAACTGTATAGACAGAGGTAAGAGTATGCGAGAGCAGGAGGGAAATGACTGGTAGAAATTAGGAAACGAACTAAGAAATAATCGTTCCACGTCACGGTTTTGACTTCAACAAGGCGCGAGCCAGGAGGCGGAGGAACCAGACGGCGAGAAATGTTAATAGGAATTATCGGTCTATCTTTTATAGTTAGATTAATTGTTGTGGACAGGTTGGTATAATAAATGTCTTTCAGCTGGCTTCTATCAATCCCGGTAACAACCTCGGGCTCGAGCAAACTAGCGCGTCGTGAAATGAAGGAGACAGAAGAGAAAAAGAAAGAGGAGAAAAAGAGGTGTAGGAAAAAACAAGAAGACGTTGAACAAACGATCGAATACAGCGATGAAAGAAAAAAAAAACAAAAAAACTCCCACCTATCACGTAATATAACTTGACTATATCATATCTCGCACGTTATTTTTTTGTTTTCTTCTTCTTCTTCTTCGTCATCCGTTCCACCTGATTTTCGAACGAATCGAGTAAATAATTCAATAACTAAAATTTAATACTTCAATTTTTCTTCGGGGTTTTCTTCCCTCGAGGAACTTCAAGCGTTTCCGGCAAAAGCAGAGCGATGGGCGGCGATAGAGGCGAGAATTTTATCAGTAAGAAATCGTGCGCGGCAAAATCGGGGACTGCGGTCACATATGTGTTTGCGAATCGGGATCGCGGTGTTAGATTCTTCCCGTATAACTGTACTGTAATCATCGTCGGAGTTGTATCGAAACAATCGTACTTTGACTGGGAAGTGCGCTCTGGTCAGCCATAACCGTATTTTTGGCCGATACTCGAGTGAAAAATGAAATGGTTATACGGCCGAGCCGTTTGCGTTTGCGTTGGCTTGTGTCAGCGATAGCCGCCGATAAATGAATACAATTATTCATTCCGGTGACATTTGCGTGTTCCATCGACGCCGGAACGCAATTCGCAATACTTGGAGTAAGGTTCAGTCCGAAGCCGAAAATTATCGGAGCTTAGCCACAGCTTTAGCCATATACTCACGGCTATAAGACGCGAAATCGTCGCCCCCGGTCACCGCGCTCAAAACTCCTCGAATACGTAGACGGTGAAAAAAAAAAAAAAAAAAATGAGAAACGAAACCGAAGCGGGGAGGAAATAGTTGTGGGTTAGTTCGAACACGTTCTCATAAATGTTAACTTTCATCTACGATTTGATAAGGTAGGTACGGTTTATCACGGCACGTGTAAATACGTAGGTTTGACGAAAAGCATCGATAATCTGTCGGCAACAAACAGATCGGTTACCTGTTTGATCGTTGGGTTTTCAGAATGGAGATAGAAAGAGAGAAATAGAAAGAAAGAAAACACGTGTAGTAACACGGAGGGACAAATATAGGTACAAGGGTGCTAGGCTTGCCTACTTGTGGATGTGTCTGCGTATGCATGTGTGTACATACATACCTACATTATTTGTTTGTTAACAACCGGGAAACAGCTATAAGTATAGATATGCATGGAGCGGCTCGCTCTTATGTTTGCAGGGGAGAATTCCTGAGCGCTAGCTTCGGAGATAGTTCCGCAATCCACTAATGGCTAAAATAACGGCCAACGTATACCTGTACAGCTGAACACGTTCGGGGGAAAATTTTGTGGCTCATGTATATCCCTGCGATGAAAGATATTGTTTTTTTCTTACCCCCGTGAATCAGTATGACAAGGGAGACAGAGAATTGTATCACATGTATATGTATATGGAATGAACTTATTTGCGTACGGATTCAATTATACAAATGATGCGAATTCCCATCGACGAAGAAAGAAAGTGAGAAGCTACATCGAGATGTATTGATCAAATTGCAAATTTTTTTCTTTTTTCTGCGATTTTTTGCATCGAGCACAATTCGTCGTGAATTTGTTTTTCGTCGGGGTTGCCGAGGTCCTGCCCCCACGGCAATGAAGTAAATCAGGCAGAGTTATGTGGCGACTAATTGTGAGCCACACCCCGTCGGTTTTCCATTCTGGTAACCAAATATAACTAAACGGAACTGAAAGTGAAACTGAGCGGCACGGTCGATTAGCTAGACTCGCTAACTGCTCAGACGAGCCTCACTTGAGGTCGTATCTTTCTTCCTTCTTCTTCTTCTTCTTCTTCTTCTTCTTCTTCTTCTTCTTCTTCTCCTCCTCCTTCTTCGTCTTCTTCTTCTCTCATCTTACGGGTTCTCCGAGGGTCGAATGACGCTGACAAGTTTTTTAGAAGTCGCCCGCGCGGCGCGCGAGTAGATAAATAAGAAAGGCAGTTAGAAAAAGAAATCGTAGAAGGGAAAGAAGGGAAGCGAGGGAAAGAGAGAGATGGCGAGAGCTAAAGAGCCGAGAGCTCGGAGCACGATTAATGCTTCAAATTTAAACCACTCTTCAACCCGAACAACGAGCTCCGTGGAATTTACGCGCGGCTTGCACCCGCCATTTACCATTTTGTAAAACGTGTACTTGGGCGTTATGATTTATCTGAGTTAGCAGCTCGTAGCGGTTGAGTATCCTCCTTCGGTCCTCCTCTTGTGTTGAAGCGACCGCCCGAAGTAGTACGTCGCGGTAATGCAGATACGTTGCGGTGCGTATAATTTTCATTCGCTAGTTCTTCGATTTTCGACACAACTCTCTCTCTCTCTCTCTCGGGATAGAAAATTCGGAACATGAGCAAGAAAAGGAAACCAAAAATGGTTTCATTCGTCCCACTGTATTTTTCCCGCTTGAGCTTTCTTCTGTGTTCGAGAGTGAAAATTTCGCGTTTAATCAGACCTGGTAATTAGTGAATGGTGTGAATTTTAACTGGATGATCAAATATTCACTATTCGCAGTAAGTTCTACTGAATTAGGTACTCCACAAATTTGGAGTATCAGAGTTAGAAGTCGAGTTGTGAACGTTGTTCCGCGGAAACGTCATTCATCGCGAATATCGCGAAGACAAACAATTCGCTCGAAAGCTGCTTTTTCAATCGTACGTTCCACGGCAAGGCCCGGTGACTTTCACGACTCCGAAACGTCCAATGAAAGCCTCGTTCCTCCAGTTTCCGGTGAAATAGAAAGAAACCAAGAATCGGGTGGCTCGATCGACTCGTACGGATTTCATCCGCGTTTCAAACACACGCAGCCCAGTGAAATATTTATACTTACATTTATTACATAGCCGACGGACGATTGATTGCTAATCGATTTTTACAATCTCAACTCCGCGGCTGAAACTTCGACGGGCGCCTTATGTCTCCGCATTATAGTCTCAAATTGACGGTTACTTTTGCCACGCACGTACACTCATATCATTCTGATCGCAGGTTAAGGAGTAATCGGCTAAATTGCCTGCACCATGTACAGCGCGGAGTTGTAAATATACTGACAAAAATAAATTTATATACCTACCTCGCAGTCTTATACGTGTGTATATACGTATAAATGTATACCTATCTATAATCTACTTCACATTAGAGTTAAAGAATAAATACTATAATATGCCTGCAGAAAAAGAAATAGATGGAACCTATAGTATACACGTGTATGAAATATACGTGCGAAATGATAAGCCTATATACATACGTAGGTATATAACTGTACAGCAGGTACAATATAATAACCCGAGCTCAGCAATTTTCTTGTATTTACACTTGTGACAAGGTGACAGAGAAAAAAAACGAAGAAGAATTGCAAAAAAAAAAACAAACAAATTTTATTACGCGCTGATATATCGCGTATTGTTTCATTACCGCTAACGATACAGGTACGTACACACATGCAGCATGTATGTATATAGGTACATGCAAGTACAATCGCACGGAATCAGCTTTATAGCAGAAATAAATGATATAGAGACAATAAAACGAAGAATAATGGGATACAAATAGAGAAGGAATAACCGCTCGTCACTTCCTCCGGCACGTGAAAATATGCAAGGTCAAAATCATCGGAATCGTCGTCAATGCTCGTCTTCAGATCCATACAGTTTCTGTCTTCCTTTACCACTTTCTATCGTTTTTGTTCACGGTTTTTTCTTCGCGCAATACACTATTCTGTCACATATTGTTCCAGTTGTTTGTTCAGTTTACCATTTATACGATCAGATCAGTCGTTTCGGACCTGCATTTACCGTCGCACAGGCATGCAGATGCTCCAATCTCAAATTCCGAACACCTCAGGGATACGATTTTGAATTCATTGATATAATCACTGAACTGTACAGCTACGTGTATGTAGCTATGCATGCGTGTGTATGGATTGAACTCCCTTCCACCGCGGAAATACTCATATTCCCCATACTATACCCATCAAACTTGAGCCAAAACGATGTTGCAAGAGGTTTGGTGTTTTGTTGCAGTGTGGGCGGAGGGCGACTTCCGGGACAGCAATAACGGGGCCCTGACAGGACTCGATTCCTCTGGTCACGGGGCTCACACACCCGGTGGTAGTACTCCGAGTACCCCGGGTGCAACGCCCACAACACCGTCGGGAGGTTTTTCCTCGGCACAGCCGAGAAATCGTTCCAACAACACGCACAGGCAGGATATACGGAAAGGTGAGTGTTAAATCATTCGAAAACCATTTTGCAATTGGTTATGAAGATGGATTGTGCAGGGTGCGTTTTCTGATTCTCTTCCATCTCCGCGGTCCATCGGTTTGTTGAGCATACCTGTGTACGCCCGAAAAACTACATCGGGCAACAGCGATCGAATATTTGGCTGCAGACTATGGCGGAGAGTACGGCTATCACAGTTGAGCGCCATCGATAAATTGATCATATCCACAGATCCGCGTCTATGCATTCGGCGTTTGTTTAATGAGAGTTCAATAAATTTAGGACACGATACAATGGATAGGCATGCTTTTCCGTATAATGGGATTTCATTTATTTGTTTTAAGGCTTGTTTGTCGAGCCAAGGATCGCGGGGATCTCGTATGTTTACTCGGCACTTAGCTCTCCCGAGAGATCTCCTCCACACATATTTGCGGTGAAAAGTATAAGGAAAGAAAAACCCCGGAGTGCTTTTAAATTTAGGAATTTTTCTCAAGCAAAATTTCGAATCCCATTTGTATGTATCCATATCAAAGATGGATTTTCCACTTCTTCCAAATCGCCGCCAATCGAAATGGATAGACGAAATAAAAGAACAAGAGAAATGGAGGCAAGAGATAAATGGAGTCAGGTATCGAGTTGCAAAATATTGGGCGCCAGGCATCGTCCTAACGGCACGAGGCGTCGGCGACGCGGACGCGCGCTTATCTCGTAGGCTAGCGTAATGTTTTGGGCGCCTCGACGCCGCGTTCCTCACCTCGCCTTGCCTCGCCTCGCCTCGCCACGCCTCCCCCGTTCTCCCGAGTTCCCTGTTCGTACGTTCCGCGATTGGGCCTTGGCGGGTAGATCGCGGGTTCGTATAGTACGGTGGAACTTTGGCTTCGTATCACCATCAGCACCGTGAGTATGATAGTATGATAGCGGTACGTTTGACCAGGACCAATCGATCACGCGGCTGTCAGTCCAAGGCAAGCTAGGGGCCGGCTAGAGAGGGTATACCCTCGAAGAGAGAAGGAGAGTGCGTCAGAGAGGGATAGGGAGTGAGAAAACGGAGAAGAGTGGAGAAAGAGGCACACACTCACCTGTCAATGTCACGTTTACGTCAACGCCGCGCACACATTCAATTCTCTTCGTGCGGGGTTCACGCGGTTTCGTAGGTAAAAGCTTTCGGTGATTCGTACGTATGTATAGGTATAGTATTCATGTACGTGCTGCAACCTACCTATACGCTCGTATCCAGTAGAAACGTTTTTTTTACGTATGCACGTATGTACGTATCAATCTCGTAGGTGCTTACCTAGCTACCTCATACTGAACCAACTGCAGATATTGGGATTATCTTTCAAACGAACCGCGTGATCTATAGTCGCCACTTTGACTGAGGATATGGATAGATAAATGATAAACATACATTCTCGTACGTACTCGTATACCTGTAAGTAGGTGGACGAGTATTTTATACGATTGTAATGCGAGAGTCGGGCGGAGAAAGATAGAGATCTGCACGAGTTGGCTGAGGAGAGATTTTTTCAATTCTAGTTCGATAGTCCATACTTCGTCTTACATTCATGCTATAATTTCACGTGGGATCTTGAGGAATAGGATTCTAAAAATTTTTTTCAAGAATCGAGCGAATGTGCAAGAACATAAAATCAGAGGAAGAGATGATCGTGCGTACGCACCGATTCATCGTCTTCGACCGAACATTTTGTCCTCTTCTTCTTGCGCTTACCGTAGGATATTGTACCAACTGTTGAGAAAACGGAAATAGAAAGCAAAGACGACGCTCATGCGGAAGAGATGGCCAATTAGGGTTTCTCTTCAAGAATTTACGATCGCAAACGCGCTGCCGATTTCTGTCGGGATGCTCTTTGCGATCTTTCAATGTAGCCCCGCACGTACGTTGTCGCCGTAGAGTAGAAAAATTTTGAATATAAAAACAACCCTCGCAGGCCACCTCTTTTTCGCACGGCCGTTTACTACCCCGAAACTAATCCGAATGTATGATGAAAGTGTTATTTCAGGATTGAAATGAAATTGTATTCAATTGTACGTTTGTTATTACGCTCCGCAGGTGTTCGAACGCCAACGGAAGTTAAACACGAGCTGGGATCGGCGGGTGGAGTCGTGTCTCCGGGAGGAGGAGTCGGTGTAAACGATGCGGACGATAAGGACGGTAAAAAGAGTAAACGACAAAGACGGCAACGGACGCACTTCACGTCGCAACAACTACAGGAGCTTGAAGCGACATTTGCGCGAAATCGGTACCCAGACATGTCGACTAGGGAAGAAATCGCAATGTGGACAAATCTCACCGAAGCTCGCGTCAGGGTGAGTCGATTTTCGTGTAAACTATTGGGCATTGCGGAGAAAGTTTCACGCGCAAAGAGACCAAGGATGGGGATAAATCAGGAGATACTTCGGAACTAGTCCCTGTCCCCCTTTTTTCTTCTTTTTTTTTTTTTCTTTTCTCTCGAGTATTCGTTCCCGTCGATTCGATGATCAAGCTCGATGAAATTATTGACGGTCGAAAATTTGTGAGATCCATTCAGCGACGGAGTGGATTTCCACGTCTCTAAAACTCGAAACCAGCACGGGCAAACCGCAGCAGCTACGATTCGGTATACAAAGATACTACCACGCTCGAAGGGTCAAAATAACAAACTCTAATCCTCGAAGAGTTGAAGTAGTGTATATACCGATGTAGAGGTATAGATCCTCCGAATGAGAGACAAGGCTTCCTTTGACGGGTATATCTGTTACTAAAACAACACTTGTTTCCATCCTGTCTCCGGGGGGTAGAGCGCCATCGTGAGGCATAACTTACCACCTTAAGAGGCCATTGGAGTCGCCGCCGCCGGCGATCTAACCTAGCTAACACAGGGAATATTTATTATCCATAAAATCCGATCGATGTTCCGAAGTAGTGAAATACTTAGCCACATCCTGCCATCGCACTCGACGAATTCTCAAAGTTTCAGCAAAATCGATCCAGTCGTTTGCCGAAATTCACCATTCCATCGCTTTCGAAACGGTTTCCTCCGCATACCTATTCACGATACCGAGTCCTGTGGCACCACTCTATAATCGTTATACCCGCACAGTGCTGTATTCGAGAGAAGTGAAAAGGAATTTTCTCCCTCACATTGTCTAACATTTAGACCATCGAGCCAGAAAATTCTATGCATTATCTATTAGGTTGCATATTGCGTATATATCGAAGAAAGACACCACCGCGCTTCCTTTTGTCGGTATATAAGTTGGCTCTGTTTGAATTTTTTCGCACCGTCCCGGTCGGCGAGAGATTCTGGGTCTACTCTTCCCCTTGTTCTCTCATCCTCTTTCCCGCACTCTCACTCTCTCTCGTGCTCCCTCTCCCACTCCCACTCCCACTCCCTCTCCCTGTCCCTCTCTCACCGCCCAGGAGAGGCTTTGGAACGTTAAGCTCATGCGGATTTATAGAACCACATACGGCAACAGTGGCGTCGACCTGCGCCACCTCACCTCACCTCTCCTCCCTTTTCCTCCCCTTCCCCTCCCGCATCGCACCTCATATATGCAGTGTTCTAAATTACGTAAAAAAAAAAGAAAGGAGCAAAACGGGAACAAAAAATTTTGTTTTCCCGCGAATCCCGCGCCGAGCCGTAACAATGTATAGGTACGAGTTTATAAACTGGATTCTGAATACCGTGAAGCTCCCAGTTTCCCGCTACCACCGTCCACGTATGTATATGTACGTGTACGTACCAGCAGAACATTCTTTATTGTAAATCGGTGATCCCCGCGAGGTCGTGGTTCTTTGTTAAACGTACTGCGGTGAAAACGAGAAAAAGAAAACAGTTAAAATACGATTATAACCCGGTTGTACCTGTACCTAAACCTACGCATCGGTGATATCGTACGTGGGACTACGAGGGTCCACGCGCCTTGCGTATTCCATCGATAAATGAAAATTGTTGTCATTGTTTTTTGAAAAATTCTGTTCGCAAAATATATAACCCCACAGAGGGAAGATTTTTATTGTTTTGTTGCGTTTTTGGTTCTTCTCGTTTTCCTTTCCACTAATTTTTAATGTAATTTGTGCGCTGCAGATTTCCGTTTGTGAAAAAATTATGCTTCGCAAGATTTCAAATTGTTGATTAGAGGTTCGTTCAAGATCGTTTTCATAGGCAATTCTAATCTATTCAAAGTCTGCGAAGAAAGGACGTTCATGATCGCAATCTGCAGACACAATGAAACGTTGTTAAGGACTTTTGAACGCGGCGCGGCGATCGGGGCGACAATTTCGCGTGTTTTAGCCGCGGGACTACGTTCCCGTAAAAGCTCCGATAATTTTCAGGTTCAGTACGAACATTCCTCGAAGTATCACCAATTGTACGCACAAATGTCGCCGGAATGAATAATTGTATTCGTTTATCGGCGGTTCTCCCTGACACACGCCAACGCAAACGCCTCGGCTGTTGAACTACGACGATGATCATTTATACAGGAGAAATCTAGCACCGCGATTACGATTCGCAAACACATTTGATGCAATCGCGTAGCCGCATTCCCCGATCTCGCCGCGCTCGCTTTCTCACTAATCAAATTATCGCCGCTGTCACCATCGCCTCTGCCGTTTCCGGAGACGCTGAAAAGTCCTCGAAAGATCGGTCAGCCTTTCATTGCAAATGCGAAACTTATAAACGCGCGCGGTATTAGAATCACGGGGGATTGAATCCGGAGGCGACAGGCTGGAAAAAGGTGGAAATTCTCTGTTTTTTCCACCTGCACAGCTATAACCTACCTAGGTGTGCAGTAGTATATTCTACGTCCGTTGACGTCGGCCCTTCGCTACTAGGTTGCATTCGCGTTATCTGCAAAGAGGCAGGCGTATGTTTCGGTTCGTGTCTATCTGCGGCGCGGCTGTCCCTCGTAATCCGTTGGTGATTAAGACCATAAATCCATCGGCGGATTAGTATGGCTGCTGCATCGCGAGCACACACACGCGCGTCTACACGCTGATCCTCATCTAGGTATATATATATATATATATATACTGGATACACACATACACACATTTGAAGGGACGAGTACACTCGGGAGTAGAGGGGTAGGTACAGTCACCTGCACCGTTGCTCTCTAGTGCTTCTGCTGCATTGCTGCAGCCGGCGCAGGCATTCAGGGAACAGCGGTGGCTGGTGGATCGTACGATCACACCCCCGACGCGACGGTCCATTCTAGGTATACCAGCTACCTATATAGGTACGTGGGGCAAATGTTGGAGAGAATTTAGGTGGTGCCCGCGCGACCAACGCTCGCTCGGTACCAGAATGAGGATTACCGGGTGTCATCCGTATTCGCCGGGTTAGCGGCTGTCAACGGGGAAACACCGTTGGCGATATAGGCATACGCATATAGTATGCGTGTATATATCAATTATTAACGCGCCTGCATCGATGCCATACACTATACAGATACGTACATACATAGGCGTGTGTATACCAATCTAATACAGATTTCAGCGGGAACGTTACGTTACCGGCATAGTATCGAAAGTACCACACCACGGTATATGCGAAGCCCGGATCTATGGTCTATTTTCCTTTCTCGTCTTCCTGTTCCTCATTTTTCTATAAAAATAAAAGTACACGTATATATATGTATGTGTGCGCGTGTGTGTGTGTGTGTGTGTGTATAACAATTAGTCAGATTGCGAGTGCAAAAAAATCATTGACTTCATGCGGATTCAGTGGTTTTTTTACGCTGATGTACCGACTTCCGATTCGCCGCGTGTTCCCTTTCTCTCTCTCTCTCTCTCTCTGTCTATTCACACTCATACGCGGAGAGAATTTTATGAGAAATTCCACGATAATTTCATAGCAATTGATGAATTATATACTCGAGTATACGAGGCTCTCTCCTATACAGAAGAGAGAAGCTATATTTGCGGTTCACCTCGTCAGAATTGTCGCAAACCTTGTCAGAATTGTATCAACGCTTCCAAAACTGTACTGGACGGGACCTCGACATACTCAAGTATAGGTATTCCACGATTGCTATGAAATTATCGTAAATTTTCCCATAGAATTATCTCCGTGTACCTTTTTCGCTGATACGTGATGAATTTCGTCATTTTTTGTCTCTCCTGGTCTCCTGAAATCGAATGAAACGAGAATCGGGAGAAGAAGGGGCCGCGGAATGAAGTGCAATTGTCATTTATTTTTACATTGCAGTGCCCGATCTCGCAAACGTTGTTACGTACTATGTACGCCTGCGTATAATACATACAGAAATAGGTATACCATACAGCTAATAACAGCATCTGTTTATTTGTTAATTTATAAATTTCGAAGATCCACTTTGAAAGCGGTTGCGTGCGGGTATATAGCATTAAAAATCACGTATTTCGCTTGAGCCTCATAATCTCGTATAATCTTTTGCAAAGTTGTTAATACTCGCGGCTTACGGGTGTTAATTTAATATCCATACATGTGCGCCAACATTGAATATATCTGAATCCCGGCGGTGCAGCTATACGGTATAATACATTTCACTACCCGCACAACGTGTATAAAAAGAAGTAAAACAAGACACAATAAACGAGAAACGAAAAATCCATAAAACTCCTTCGTGCCCCCCCAACACCCAACTATATCGTATATTTCTGTATCTAGCCAACTACGATTACTGCGCCGATTCAGTGAACCGAAAGACTATAATTGGGTGTATAATATGAGCCCGCGCATCTGTCCGTTTCTCGCGATTCTCTGCATTTCTTCTCGCATTTTCGTCAACCTCTGTACGACAGAAAAAAATGGGAAAAACTATGAAATATATCTCATGTAACTAATTATCACGTAGGCAGGTATTTCCTGACTCGTAATTTGAAATCTGACGGACCGATGTATCTGCGAGCTCAAGAACTCCGGTTGACCATTCAAAATGGAAGATTGTTTGAAGAGAAAAGAAAAAAAACGAAGAATGAAAAAAAACAGCGAAAAATATTTGAATTATGGTTTATGGAACGGTATTTATACATACACACGTCGTGGTAAATTATTTTCGAGTGAAAATTAGAAATCGAAAAGAAAATAAAAGTATATATGGGAATTCAGGAAGTAGAAAATGGTTCGGTTGGAAAGGAAAAGAGTGTAAGGTATGCGACCCCGGTGGTAAAGGTTGTGGTTCACGTTCACAGGCAATTACAAATAAGGGTCGCGGTGCCAAATCCCGTAGGATCATCGGGATCACATTAACGTTATATACCCACCTGACCTGCTCCACTACGTTTCTGGTAGAGCCTCCGGGAAAACTACTCTACCGGGGCGGGGGGGAGGGGGAGGCGATGGAAAACGAGAAAAATTATTTCATCTCTCTGCACGAGCGGTGAAATCCCGATTTAGGTTTTTAGGGATCATATCTACATGTGGGAAGATTGAAGATCCTTTCCCAGTCACGGGATCAGTTCGTTACAAAATCCTTTGTACAGTGACAAGTTATGGAATTCAAAAGTCTCACGTACCTGCGTACACATATTTTCGGAAAAACAAAAAAAAAACAAACAAAAAATGACAAAAAAAAAAAAAAAACGGCGTTGAATCGTCGAGTGATAAACATTCGTGGCTATAAATTTGTCCAATGAGGTGGACCTTCTCTTTTTTAAATACTGCTAACGTTCACGCAAGCTTCAATAAAATATCTCAAATGCTATTCGAAAATCTTTTAGGTATCGGAAATAGAATTTGTTATTCACGATCGCGATCGTATACCTACACACGTAGGTCTGTAAAATGTATTATAGGTATACATGTGTACATAGTACATATACACGGTGCTCTTAATAAATACTTTGAATCGACCGGAGAGATTTGTCACGCTTAAATGTCTCGTTAACAAGAAGCCCCGTTATAATTCTTTGAAGCTCTTGTATGCTTAACTAATGCGATATGTTAAGCGTCGGAAACGTTTTCGTAAAACATTTCACATACTAAACGAACCCCCGCGCCTGGACCGGCTACATTCACGCATTCGTTCGCCACGCACGGGCATCGATAATTTTATGCCCCACATTTTTCCATCTTATTTTTACCTCTTTTCATTCGAGGAGGAACCTCTTTTCCCCCTCGTGTCGAAGAATCTCTAAGACATTGCTATCCAATGGTTCGTCTGTGACGTATTATAGTTGAATTGGACGGGAATCTGAATCGTATTTCATCGCGGTACGTTTTAGAGACGAAACGCGCATACGTAACTTATTACCGCGAGTCTACTTCTATATTCGGATTGAGAAAAATAGGCACCTAGTTAGGTACAACTTGAGAGGAGGGAAAGAGAGGAAGAGAGAGAGATAGGAAATATAAAGTTTGGTCGGAACGGCGTGCAGGAATGCCCCGTATATAGAAGTGTAGAAAAGTATAGAGAGGAGAGCGATTCGTCAAGAGGAATAGAGTCGGGTTAGCAGTATAGCTACCTGGCTCAGCGGTATTCGATGTGACGAATTCGCTCCGTATCCACTCCCGATGCGTTGTGTATCAACGAACACCGCACCACTGTGCTGTCCTATACCCTCGTCTTTTTAGAGCTCCCTCGCAATTCAACGGACCGTATGTAGGTAGGTATATATATCTATGTATACCTATAGGTATACAGTTCATACACGTACGCACACACTCGCTCGAAAATGGATACGCGAGACATCGTGTGTGTTGGAGAGAGAAAGATAGAACGGAAAAAATAGAGGGAAAGTGAGGAAAAGAGAGAAGGAGCGGGTGGATGCCAGCCAACCAAAGATATACGTATTCGCTGATCCATCTCGACGGCATAGTGAGATTTATGGAGAAGCTGCTGTTGGAAAGCGAGTTTCGCAGAACGTGGGGCGCGGGCTATGCAGCAGGGGGGTAGAAGAGGAACCGAAGGGAGGAATATCTCCCTCTAGCCCGAAGAACCAGTCTCGAATGGAGTAGAGGAACCGAAGAGAACGCAGGAGAGAAGAGAAGAGAAGAGAAGAGAAGCGAAGAGAAGAGAGGAAAGGAAAGGAAAGGAGAGTAAGAAGAAACGGGGGAAACCGCGGCACATCCAACCTGGCAGCCATGATGGCCGACGTTGGGTTCTAAACGCGCGCTACGCGCAGCTGTCCATGGCACGTATCCACTGGCGAATGTCTGTCCGTTTCTCTTCTTCACTTTGACTGATTTCTTTTCTTTCTCGAGGTAATTTCTTCTCCTTCTCCTTCTCGTTCCTCCTTCGTTCTTATTTCTCCCCCTTCTCATGTTCCTTCGATTCTTCCCGCAGGCTTATTTTTTCTGTACATATACCTACCGAGCCTGAGGCAGCGCGGTAATAATGATCACTGCGGGGAGATTTATTCCCGCGGAGTTTTTCGTATCGGGCAAACATGGGCAATAATGTGTCGCTCTATGAGTAGAAGATTTACTTACGAAAAGGAGCTCGAGCTATATACCGTTTGATTTCGTACGAACGATTATAGCCTCTGTCTCGAAGAAGAAGTGTCAGAGGATGACGAAATTCTGAATAGTAAAACTATTGCCAAAATTGTATGGACGAGAATAGCCAAATAGCTTACAGACATCATGACTTTGTTTCTCTGTGCTACGAAATGAATCACAACTCTATGAGGACAGTTGAGTTATGTCATTCGTCCATGTCGTGTCCGAGGTAAGTTGCGGCGAAGTGAGCCGCGGCAGATAAACATAAGACATAAGAATAAGAAGAAAAAGAAGAAGAAGAAGAAGCTGAAGAAGAAGAGGAAAGGGTGGCTCAGAGTTATGGATACTACTGCCTCGGGGGGTTGCGGCATCAAATCCTCGAGAAGCCCCCGGATATCCGGCGGCTCCTTCACGGAATTTATTTTTAATGAAGTGGCGCCGGTACGGTCTTCGGCTTCCTTCCTTATAGTACTATAACGCTAGATCCTTGGCAGTACGTACAACGTTACCTATACTCACTTACTCCAGTGCTTTTGCCACCTCGCCGCAAATGACAACGAACATTACCCTTCGATTTGTTTGGCTTCCTTCTCTTTTCTTTTTTTTCCTCTTCTTTTCTTCTCTATTCTTCAGCCTCGTGGATTCTTCTTCTCTTTCACTTTTCCTGCGAGGTTTTACTCTTACCATTTTTTCATTCGGAGGGAGCGCAGAGCAGCCTCGGAGAATTCTACTTTCGAGGAGCCTCCCGCGCGCGCGTCTCGTCTCATTTTCTCAAATGTAGCCAAAAAAATAACACGGAGCTCGTATGTGGATCCGCGAAATATACAAGAACGGGGGGTGCGAAGGTGTTTTCCATGAGAAGAACGAAGACGGAGATGGACGCAGGGATGGTGGGTAATATAATGATGGCGGCGGCTTCCAGGCGGGGCGGGACTACGAGGGGATCAATATTATCCTCCTCCCTTCCTCCTCTTCCTCCTCCTCCTCCACCTCTTCTCCAACTCTCTCTCGCACTCCCGCTATACTCTCGTTGCTACTCTCTCCCCGGCTCGTGAACCGAGGAAGCTTCCAACGTTTCTATCCTTTCGTTACGAGGCTGTACCTAAGTACTACGTGGTAGTGAGAGCATCAGCTACAATTTCTCCAGCAAACGCACGTGAGCGTCGTTGTCAGAAAACCACAGTCTGTGCGCGAACTCTGGCAGGTTTGAGAAAGAAAAAAAAAAAGAAGAAAAAAAAACCAAAAGAAAAACCGAAATAACCGTCAAAACGACACAATGCACGAAAGGAACGGCCAGTTAATTATCTTATCTCCATTACTCGGTCGTCATTCCATCCAAAAATGTATTAACTTCGACGAACAGCTATAGGAACTAGAGTTTCCTATTTTTACCTCAAGAGTGGGACTACCTACTTTTCTTTTTCATTACAATTGCGAAAATCCTTCGATTATATCTACCTGCTGGTAAGAAGTATCATCGTCCTACAGTCTCGAGTGAGAAAAGTTTACCACCAAGATAATAGAACGAGAGAGAAAGCTTGCGTAGGACCAGGAGGGCCACCCATAACAACGGTATAAGAAAACGTTAATTTCAGTGGGGTCCGCGGAGTGATTGATGAGCTTACCCACCACGGTCTCATTACAGTTATATAAGCTTCCGTAGATTGAGCCTGCAGGAGCTTACCCGAGAGCCTCCGAAAGGACACGAAAGCAAAGGTGATGGGTGCAGGGAAACACTATAGGGGACACTGTGATTTGATGAGGTTTTATTGCTCGAGTGACATGTTATTCTCATCCCTCCCCAGCCTTCCGGACCACCATATAACCTACGAGAATCGTTTCATCTGATTTAAGCACTCGTCTTCCCGTATAAAGTATTGCGGGGCCCCGAATCGCACAAATTTCTTTTTTGCCTTCACGAACAGTTTTCTACCTTTTTTCGGGTGTCGGGGGTCGGGGGTCGGGGTCGGTGGCATTTTTGTGACACGGCTAATGCCTCTTGGATTTTCTGTTTTTTCTCGTTTTCATTTTATTGAACAGGATCATTTCAATCCCATTGAAATTCTTCAGCAAAGTGGGGGCTGACTGGCTGTTCGCGTAGTTTTTCTTTTGGTTTGGTTCTTCCTTTTGTTCTCTTTGCTTCTTCTTCTTCAAGCTCGCATTCGTCGCGAGCAGGTTTACGACAAGGAAGTCGTCGTCCGGACTCTGGTGCTCCCCGGTTCTTGGCACTATATACCTGCCAGAATCCTGTGATACCGTTAAACTTTATGGGCGCGGCCTTACCTCCTACCGCTTGCAACCCAGCCTCGCCTCGCCCTCCGTTCCAACCTCTGCCCTTACCCTGGCCTTATTGATTCCCGAGCTCGCATCTTCCGCCTCTGTTCAGTTCTCTGTTGTGCGCTACTATACTCTACCTCTACCTCTACCTCTGAGTTGACTCCCTCAATGGCTCAGGCTCAACCTCACCCTCGCCTTCACAATTCACCCTCGTCGTCTTCGCCCATCTCCTTTGCACAATAACTCTTTCGCGTTCGCGTGAAGACTCGCTTATTGTATATATACCTACTGAGGACGGGGTGGCAATAGGTAGCAGTGAACCCGATTCACGATACGCAGAACGAAAAGATAAGGAAAAATTAGAATGAAATGAAAAAAGAAACTCTAAATTATGTTACTGAACGGTTATACTCTATTTTTTCGATTCAAACAAATAATCCTGGAGACGTTTTCAGAGGATTTCTCCTCCACCGGAGAAAGTGGAGTACCTATCCAATTTCTGGCAATTCCGCAACAGATGTGTACGTAAATATATTCTTAATTTCCACGTCGCATAACGAGACAGAGTATGGAGAATAAAATTTAGGTAAGATGAGTGGTGCGGATGAAGAACGAACGGTTGGATGGAGGTGGAGAGAGTAGAATGCACGGAGGAGGCATTCTGGACTTGGTACCAAATCGCAAGGACATTACTCTTCATTAGTCTCTTACCCTCTTTCAATGATTCGTCGCGCCTCTTAGCGTTTTCGCGACGCGATCGCGAGCCGATCCATCTTGTGCGTACCCCGCACTTCGTCTCTTACCACTCCTCATCGTCTTATAGTATCTCGGAGTTACGCGCGAGCGACATGTACGCCGCGGGCAACCAGCCGTATAATTGTTCAGGGGATGGAGGCAGCCAAGGGTCTTTTTCCCCCTCGTCTTGGCAACGTTCGTGTTTTATTCCACCGTCTCCCATCTTCTCTCCTCTTTTCGTCTCTTCTGCTCTATGCTCTTCTCTTCTCTCCGCTTCTCCGAGTCCCTCCGTCCTCGCCGTCTTTTGTGGAAAAAGCTGACGAGGTTCCCGGCCGTCGCGCCATTGCTGAAACCTAGCTAGTATCGAGCGTGTCGTCCTTATGCTATGAGTTAACGCCTGCAGTATACTTCAGCCGACAAAGGACTACTCCGAGTTCTTAGGTACGCATCCTTAGAGGTTGACCAAGCCACAGTGAAAAAAAAGAACGGCCGTGGAGTTCCTCGAATCATGAAGTCTCTAATTATTGTAGTTAATGGTGAAGCAATCGATAATAATTTTGGAAAAAATGTTCGATTCTCTGATTTAATTGTTTCCTTTTCTATCATTGTTGTTGCAGGTCTGGTTCAAGAATCGTCGAGCAAAATGGCGAAAGAGGGAGCGTAACGCGATGAATGCCGCAGCGGCGGCAGCAGCGGATTTCAAGTCCGGTTTCGGTACATCAAGTCTGAACAGTTTTATGGCACAGCCGTTCCCTGACGCGGATGCATTGTACAGTTCGTACAGTTCCTACAATAACTGGGCGGCGAAGGTGCCATCGCCATTGAGCAGCAAGAGCTTTCCGTGGCCGGTGAATCCCCTCGGTTCGGTGGTGCCAACCGCGTCTCATCACCACCACCACGCCCAGGTCAGCCCGGTGAATTGTTTCAATGCGGCAGCGACCTCGGTAGCCGGGAGCCACGTTGGCGGAATGTCCGTGTCAGTTGGTCAAGCGGCAACCTCAATGTTACCAGGAATGGGCTCAGGTCTCGGAGTAGCTGGTTCGCCAGTTGCGGCATCGGGAGCGGCGTGTCCATACGCAGCACCGGCTGCACCGCATCCTTACGGACCACCGGTCTACACACCGCATCACAGAACCTCCGCGGCGCCAGAGACATGCAACGTAATGTCAAGCAGCATCGCGTCATTACGATTGAAAGCCAAACAACACAGCAGCGGCTTCAGCTCGGCAAGTCCGTACAGCACCGGCGGCACGACTGGTACAACGGGAGGTAGCATAAGTCCAGTTAGCTCCAGGGCGTCATCGGTCGGCGGCCTCAGCGCTTGTCAATACGCGTTGACAACCGGTAACAATCCACACTCACCGGGACCAGAACACGGCAACGCTACGGCCAGAGCCCAGGTCTGAGGTGAAGTGGGGGCTGGATCTAGCCCCCACCAAGTCACCGCAGTTGTATCGGGTAGCAACAATTTGACCGATACGATCGGCAATAACCACGTTAAAGGGCAATTGAATAATTCCGAGTGACCCAGGTCGCGGTCCGCCGCCTCTCCTACCCTATCGTCGACACCATCGTCGACCGCGTCACCGTCGCCGTATCTATTATACGACGAAGATGCCACGCCGAATGAAAGTAGGGTTCAGGATGACAGCCGTAGTATGGCTGCCGGAGGTGCGGGCCTCGCCGGTTATTGGCAGCACGCTGCCACCACTGCGGCTGCTGCTAGTTACTGGCCATCGCTTCTCGACTGTTGGACAACACCATCCGCCGTTGCAACTAATCCACAACAATTGTCCTTACCCAGGGACCCGGATAATCGCGGGCTACAGTAACGAGGAGGATCAAGATTAGGAAAAAGAAGAGAAAGAGAAAGAGAAAAAGCAAGAGCGAGACGAGAATCGTGCACCGAATTATTAACGAGTTTATAAGAAGAGCGGAAGGCGGGGGGAGGGAGGAGGGTGGGGGGGGGGGGGGGGGGGGGGCAGGGGATTCGATCGATTAAACTTGGTGGCAGCTATACTGTTACGAGTGCTATACCGCCGCTGCTACTCTTTGTATGCTGGAATGAGATGATTGAGGGTTAAATTTATCCCTCCCTGCCGTTACTCCCATGCAAAAGCGTCGAATCTTCTATTGAATATAGTAAGTACACGCATACCTATACACCTATACACATAATACGAGTGTTGAATGAATGAGTATAACGAATGGATGCGTAGATAAGAACGAGGGATTCGATAAATTTCGTAGAAAATAAAAAAAAAAAAGGGGAAAAGACGAATGAGAAGAAGAAATAAACAAAAACCACCGGGATAATCGCGTTAATTTTACTCACTACCCTGTAGATATCTGTATAGTAGGCACGAAGATTTAGTGCGCATTATTATAATTAATTAATTAGTTATGTATATGTTATATATATATAATATATATATGTATATAATATATATTACATATACATGTATACTCTTACCAAATTGTTATATTATATATTATCATGATAATAATGTTGATGATAATAAAATGATGAAAAAATGAAATGAATAAATGAATATTAATAATAACAATGATAATAATGAGTATTAATCGGAATAATAATCATTACAATAACAATGATAACATTGCTAATAACGATAATGAAAAATTAAATTAAAATAATAATAATAATAATAATAATAATGATACTAATAGCAGTGGATGTAATAAAAATACTATATTAATAAGGACGACGATGATGGGGGAGATGATGATAACGATAACAATACCGTGAGTAAAAAAAATGGAAAAAAACGAATAATAATAATAATAATAATAACAATAATAATATTCAGCAAATACCAAATGTTAGGTTCTAAGGCATGGAGATAATATATAATATACTACACCTAGATATAGGTTATATTCTATACATAAATGAGGCGTAATTACGATCATGGTTTTAATAAAAGAATTTAAAAAAAAAAACAAAAAAAAAAAAAAGAAAAAAAGATGAAAAATAATGATAACGATGAGATGCCACATGGTGTATATATATACCTGTATACACGAATATACACCTATTGTACAGTACGTATGAGCAGAGAAGATCATTCTATAGTAATTTAAACGTATTTAATATACCTACCTATAAACCTACCTACTATAACGTTACATAAATATTATTGCTATTGATGAATAATAATGATAATGATAATGATAATGATAACGATAACGATAATGATAATGATAATGATAATAATAATTCAATTATCTTTCGAAACGTGCGATCGTTTGGTTTTTTTGACATTTTTTCATCGATCTTTATACGTCAGGTCTGCGTTTCCAGCCATTCGAATATATTTTGCCGATGGATACAACAATATTACGCAGTCCGTGAACCAGAATTTCTAGAGACAAAATGATTATATATCGCGCGTACACATGATATATTGAATAATTTCGAAAATACGTATAAAAATGAGTAAAAATGACAAGAGAGAGGAAAAATGCACTGAACACCACCACCACCTACACCACCTAGACGTTGCTTGTGGGGTCAGACTTGGTATATAATCAAGATAATGTGAAGATAATGAAAATGAAAGATGAACGAGAGAAAAAGCCCTCCCCCCCTCCCCGGAGTGTTGATCAGAGACAGATTTGGCAAATTAGTCAGAACATGAACAGTAAATTGTATTGTACAGGTGTATGATGTTTAGAGTGAGTTTGAAAATTTGAAGAGAGTAAGAAAACCAAACGGCACATATAAATTCCTAGACATTATAAATGTATATTTATATACGTATATATATATATATATATAAATTAAATATATATACATGTATATGTGTGTGTATACTGTGCAAGAAACGACCGCAGATGTTTTATATGAAATCCAGATCCAGATGTCGTACAAATAATAAAAAATATTTAGGTAGTATGTATTATATATATATATATATATTCGTTCATCGACGAATCCACACGTGCATTCTATAATATTTTCCAGCGAGTGACATGCATTAATATACCTATATACCTATTTAAATTGCAGATCATTGTATTATATTAGTTTATGTATGTATAGGTGAGAGAATGCAGTTTGAACGCGAGATATATATACTGTGTGAGCCATGTATACCTACGTTACGCGAATACCGTATTTCGTATATACCTACTAATGAAATTATTGAAGAACAAACAAAAAAATAATAATAATAACACAAAATAAAACATAGAAAAGTAAGACAAAGAAAAAAAAAGAGAGTATAACAAGGAACAAAAAAAAAAAAGAAAAGCAAAAAAAGAACAAAAAGTAAAAGTAAAGTAAAGATGCATCTCGTTCCCTGACACGCTCACTCCGTATTAATACCTAATGTACGCGATCTTCAATATCGTATAATAATTGACCGACGATCGTCGAAAGGTTCCGTTTGTAATCTAGTCACAATAAAAAACCAATTCTATTCTACTCGATAGGCTGTCGGCGTACAATCAATATTTACCCGATTACTATATATATATATATACTTCCTGAAATCAATTTGATTCGTGATTCTTCTCCCAACATTATTCCCAGGCCGCCGACAACAATTTTAAACATTCACGGACGAAGGTGTAGGTATGACAGTTGGAATGGTTCGTTTGATTTCTCTCTGACAAGTAAGTAAAACGTCTGTCGCTCATTCATTTATGTACAACACTTTCCATACACTGTCTAGATATGCCTATGAACTTTTATGTATACAGAAACTATTTTTTTTCGCACGAGAAAAGCCACGTTTGAAAAACGAAGCCTCGTGGATTTGCTACTTGCAGCTAGTTCCGAGTGTCTACTATAATCATGATATGAGTGTACGTAGGTAGGTAGGTATATACATATATTTCTATCGTTCGATGATATAGGTAGTATTTTCCGGCATGCTGTGTACATCCGTGCGAATAAACTGAATGAAACTCCGATCTCGAATCTTCTCAATGTCAAATAAAGGAAGAAAAAAAAAAAAAAACGAGCGAAATCAAATCGTAATTAATTCATCGAAATTCGCGATGACAATTCCAGAATACGTATGCTTTCGTATGAATGGAAAACCAACAGAAGGAGGCAAAAAAAAAAAAAAAAGACGGGACAAAAACCGGAGTTATTAATCGAGCTTTGATTGTCGTCGTGGCTTATATCGCGATTAAACAAACGGCCGACAATAATTCGTACGATTCGATTCTGCGCTCGCGTATGATAAAATGTCAATAACTACTGCAGCGTGCCGCCGTTTTATAGATAGATAGAAAGATTGAATGCGGTGAGGAAAATATGATTGCATCGCACTTTCGAATATTTTCGTATACAGAAAATGATGGAACATGTTGTCGATGATTAACCGTCCACGTGGTATAATCGTTAGGTTTCTCATCAGTTTAATTTGCATTCCACTGGTACCTCGAATTCAAATTAATCTCATTAATTTCATTCGCTTTTCATTCGCTCTTCATTCATTCGCATTCAATGGTGCCACGGACGAGACATAGAACTGGCGGTGGGGGGTTGTAAAACGCGAGATATACATCCGTTCTCCCAACAGTATATGAGTGCGTATACGTACGATTGTAATTCGCTTGAAAGCAAAACAATGTCTCGCCTTGATATTTTCTAAACTTCTAAGATGATTTGCATTTAACACCCTTCCCTCCTTTCCCTCCCTCAGTCGCCCACTCGCCTTCTGCCTTTGTCCTCCGTTCATCCCCATTCCCGTGTAGCGCGGTAATCAACTATTCATTCGCTTTATTCGCCTGCTAACGTTTCCAGGGTGCTAACGACTCCTAGTTTCGCATAGTCCTTCTACCCTTATATTCTACATACATACATATATAATCTACACACACCGCCCACTCTTTGCCTTGAATAAATAGCGCTGCTGTACGTACCTGTACCTAAAATATACCTATACATACATATACATGAGTTTGGGAATGTAAATGCCGCAGACTTTACACATACTTATATGCATATACATACGCATACGTGTATATATATATATAATACACGGACACTCGCTCACGTATAGGCAACCACGTCACGAACAATTCTCTCTCTCTCTCTCTCTTTATATATATACATATATAAACATGCGATATAATATAATACCAAAGAAGCACACAAACTAGCAACGGGGGTTGCACGTAACGTATTACGGCGTACGAAGAACACATACACGGGGTGGGGACTCTGAGGGTAAAGTAGGAGGTGAAGGGGGCGATAAATTATGCACCCCAGCCTACTGTCAGTGGAGAGGGAGGGGTAGGTATACCGCGCGCGTTCGGGACACCAGTATCTACGGGGTTGCTGGAAGAGAGAAAGAGAGAGAGAGAGAGAGTGGAAGGGCCCCGGACGGGGGCGGGGGCTGGGGGAAGGGGGAGACTAGGAGGCGACTCGGCAACCCCAACACGCAAACTAAACTAAACGCGTATTACAGTATCGTCGCACGCTAATGTTATATCCATTACGATATATTATGATCCGTATGTTCCCCATTACGTAACCCTCCCCTACCGCTACCCTCTCGCCCTCGATCGCGCGGTCTGTGTGGACTTCCCCATGGAATCTCGTTCGAGCGTAATATAATGACTTTGTACCACTTGCATGTCTTATTGCGATCCTACACTGCCGGGGGGTGAACAGGTCCTCCACTCCCTCGTCCGTCGCTATTCATACGTTGCATCAACAGTAGGTAGAAAAATCCGGGTTCGCGTACACGGGGAAGAAAAAAAAATGTCAAATTTACATTTTCACTTGTGACGTATATATGGACAGCGCTTGGTTGGAGTAAAATCTGCACCGATTGTGGTTAAGTCAACATCACATGTTTGTAACTATGAACAAATTCTCTGTAAATCTTGACACAATCGCTGCAGTAGGTTTTACTCCAAACTAGTGCTGTGATCTTTTGGAATATCGAAATTGACCTAAGGTAGATGGGTATACGTACGATGCGAATGAGATGACGATATCAGAATCAATGACGCGTAATCCTAGCCTGTCGGACAAAAAAACCTTTTTCTTTTATCTTTATGATTTTTTCGCTCAACTTTTTTTTTAAAGGCATTGGTCTCCGAACGAACGAAATTTGCCTCGACATTTTTTCTTAGTTTTTCTTTTCTATCGGAACGTTTGAAACGGTGAAATATTTCGAAAAACCTGCAGCTACGTATACAGAGACGGACAAAAAATGTCAAACTCGATGAAACCATCTTCTATCTTTATCGTCTTTCAAATTTTCTTCGTACCAGTAGAATTCAAAAAAGACATTTTCATTGATACGTATACCTGGATTTTCATACATTCGTGAGAAATAGACGGTACAAATTCGTACCTAATTATGTTTCTTATCGGACTGATTTCAATGAATGTTTATAAAATTTCAAATCGAAGACACGTACCGAATACGGGAAGGGGATAAAGAAAAGAAAAAGAAATCGATCCGGACCAAAAATCGGAAAGGCTTCTTTTCCATTTTCCGCCCATACCTACAATTCATACTGAAACGTTGACAGCGGGTGAGGATGGTAATCGAAATACGTTGGTACACGTATCTCTACGTTGCGAATATTTGTTTTTCAGGGGACACGGACGGTCCTCCGGAAGTCTGTCGAATTGCTAGGGCGGTCATAGGGTCGAAGACTGAGTGAGACTACTATACTCCTAGGTATAGGTAGGTAGGTATACGAAGACGCGGCTTAGAATCCAGAGGCGAGACGGAGACGTTAGATCCGCGGAGCTTGGGCAGTAGCATATTCGCCAGGTTCTGTGCATGCATATATATATATATATACGCATGCGTATATACATGTGTATATATATGTATCAGGTTTTATTCTTCGGGTAAATCCTTGAATCTCAGCGGCACAGCACCGCCACGGGGTTTCGTATACCTAATAATATGCCAGGAGACGTGCGGCAACGAATTATATAGGACAGGCTACTGTGTTATAGCTACTGTATCTGCGTACGTATGGGGTGATACGAAAATTCGAATTTTCACAAAAACAAAAAGAATGCAAACGAAAAACCGAAAAATGTAAAAAACGTACAGAATTGTAACAATCTGCATATATTTGTCCCGATTTTCATCTTCTGCAGTTTACCAAAAACAAAAAAGTCGAGTAAGGTATATTAATGAGGAATTATAGAACATCAATCGATCAAAACTGGCTGAAAAAAACGATGAAAATTATGACGCGGCGGTTGATTAACAGAATTGACGAAACGCTTACGAATTAGAGTCAAATTAGCCACGAATTTCAAATATTTGATAACATATACTCTAGAAACATTCACATTCCGCGAATGATCATTATCCACAATCTAGATTCTTGATCCACTTAGGTCGATATTCGAACGAGTGACCCTCGTGCGTTTATTTCTGTGTTTTGTGTTTATCTTTTCTGCGTACTTGATGAGTCTCAGCAAGCGAATTCGTTTTCACCCCGTATGGAACTATATATGCGCAACTACAACTAAAAGAGAGGCAAATTCTTGGATAGGTATATATGTATACAGAGACGAGTCAAAGCAAGGGTGAAGGTAGTTGCAGAAAACGGCGAGGAACACCCGGGACCCGGGATAATGTCTGCGTATATATCCTTAGCAAAGGTTCTACCGTTATGGGGTTCGCTGGAATCGCACTTTGTCCTTCCGATGCTCATTTGAATGTCCCGAGGTAGATGCAGGGTTGCAAAATGGGAATATATCCAAATTTGGAATTACGCTGAAGAGAATAGCGATATATCGACGTATGTGCGAAATTTGAACAGCTCCTTCTATCCGCGATTCTTTTCTTTTCTAATTTTGTTCATTGTGCATATTGTTCGCAGTAGTATGGTACTACATACTTCTTTTTCTACAATTCCGTTTTTTCAGGAATCTGCGATAGTATAATCATCGTGAAATTTGCGTTTCCGTCATACCAATAATTTTGGCTTTTTGATTTCAACGTCTCCGCATGCCGCGCCCCGATGCCTCGAGCGAATTCGCAACCCGAAGAGATAACTGTTACTCGTACTATACTGACAAGTGTACACTGTACATGAGCGAGCGTGTGTTTGCGTTCGCGCTTTGCATCATGAGCTAAGTACCTACCTACCTGCCCGATTGTATGATAATTAGAACGAATTTATTCATACATCTGCGTATAATGATGATAAGTGCAAATTGTAGATATTTACCAACGGCTCGAGCAGATATCTTCGCGTCTATCGCAGATTCGAAGATAACACTGCAGGATGCTCTGATGCACAGACGAAAATCGGTATAATGAAAATGCCGCAGCATACGTCGGAGTAATTCGGTTTTCGCGATAAAATAGATATTCTATTTCAACGGATAAATACCTATACTCGACAAATTTCTTCTTCTCCAATAAATTACCACAACAGGCGAGCCTCCGGTTGAGGTTTCGAAAATTACTCGCCTTTCTTCGACGTACCAACCGATAATTAGGCTCTGACTACCGTTCTACTTAAGTACATTACCATAAAGAAGCACAGATCGAGAGGGAAAGCTCTGAAGGAAACCTGTGCAACCGATATAGTTATTACGGTGGAATATTGCCTCATATACACAGTTGCGGGGAGGGGGGTTGATTTTTCTCATCACGATCGACGTCTGACCACGGACTGAATCTGTGGGGGTTTCACCACAGGTTTACTACAAAGACCGCGCTGGTAGCGAAAAATTTGCCAAATTGAAATCATGTATGTATACATACGCGCATACATTTACAACCGCGAGTTGCAAGTCTATTTGCGATAGTTTTGACAACAGAGAATTTCGCAACACATTTTTATATACGGGGCTATAAAAAGTTCGAGCGAAAACTCGACTAGAGGAGGATGGGATGGACGGATGGATAGATTATAAAAACTATCTCGAGGCATAATATTAAATATATATACATTGCAGTTATGATTATTTGCGTTCTAATTTAACACACATGTACCTGTGTATGTGTGTACATGGCTATGTATATAGGTATATATATCATAGTACATTGTGTATGTATACTATTCCTGCGAGCGCTCATACTAGAAATCTTATCTAAAATTGCGTTCGCAAACTGTAAAATTTTGTTTACCGTGAGTCTTAACCTACGTATAGTGTTTTACACACATATCTTTACCCTCTTTGACATTGATGGCATGTATAATATGACTTAGACTTATACATACAGTATATGAGCATACTGACGTTGATTTTACTCGTATAAATTAGAGGAGTCGCGTGGGTTGCAAATTGTGAAATTTTACAATGCCGGATTTTTCTCCCCTCCGGTGATAATTCTCCCACGATTTTCCGTTGTTTCACACATCTTTTTTCCTTCTTGGTTCGCCTCGTTGTCTTTCTTCTTCTTTCTTTTTCTCACGTTTTCGAATTTTCTGTTGCGTCGGTATACATGCAGCATAGTATAATCTAACGCAGGCACACGTATGCTGTACGTATAGACAGATACTAACGTGCCTCTCGTTTCTTCTAGATAAAATGGCAATTAACTTTAACTTGCTTGGGCAACGTGGCTTGCTGGAGGTAATAAAGATAGGCGTCGGATTTTATCTGCGCCAACATCTTCGGGGCCTTATCTACCCCAGTGGCGTAATCGTGCCGCTCGCTCGCTCGCTCTACTCTTGCAATAACGACAAAATTCAACGACCCAAGAAACTCCGAGGGAAAACAAAAGGAATTCTCATGGAAACATACATAAATATACTTCGGTATCTAGCTATCCACGTACACGTAGATACAGTCACTCGGGTATATAAGCGTGCATGTGTAATGTACACACGCATACCTACAACCACCCAGATCACACAACGCAGAGATCACGAGCGCAGACGTGAATGCAAATAAAATTGAGGTTCCCCGCAGGAAGCACTTTGGAAGTTCAATTTATCGTTTCGAGTCTTTCATATTTGAATCTGAATAACAAATTGCCAATTGACCGCGATACGCGGGAGTATTTGAACGAATTCTTCCTGATACGATTATAGGCACAGTTTCCCCATCCGACGGTCATGTCGACCAGGTAGATCACGTCATCTGAGCCAGTCCCCAATATATATAATAGATAGATATTGAAGCATACATCCATCATGCAGCGGTATTCCTTTGAAGTCAAAGATAACCGATTCCTCGCTCTTCGTGTACAGACGTACGAACGCGGTCGTACGTGTAACGGGGATAAGTGTACGTACGTACGTACCTCTACATCGTGCGATGGCGGACGATACGGCGAGAAATTTAATCGAGGAAAACAGCAATGGGAATAGGTGCGTATAGGTACAGATTGATATTTCACTGGATCAGAGTCCTCCAGTTTATGTATGATCCTGAACAGCTCCTGCATCCGTTCTATAGCAGTTTGTCACGAACTGTAATACTACGTGGTAACACTTCGATTGATCGTATACCCTGCATCCAAGCAAAACGACGCGGGCCCGACGAGCAGCTGAAACTTTTCACGTTTTATCTATATCGTTATAGTTTCTGATTGAGAAGTACATCGGCAAATGGTTGCGTCGATTATGAATAAGTTTCTCACGTCAAACTCACGGCCGGTACCGATTTTCCGCGAAATTGGCGAAGCCGTTTGTAAGAAATTTTGCAAATTACCGAAAAACGGTTATCGTAGCAAAAAATATACCCGAAATTCTACCGCCTCAGCACCGCGACATCGATTTTGTCTCGCGGCCAAATATCAAACTGGAAATCCTTTCACCAAATTTCACCAGTTCCTCGATCATTGAAACTCGAAAATTCGTCCTATTCTATAGGCGAAGAATGATTACATGAGAAATTTGGAAAACTGCAAGTGCACAGTGCGAACGAAATCGCGAAATTCCGTACAAATCTCACTATCTACGTAGACGTACCTATACATACATACATACCTATTGCAGACTTATATCGCAGGTATAGAGCTAGAAAAGACAGGTTGAGGATGTTCCCGAGGAGTAAGAGAGGCTGGTAGGCGATTGTCGGCCAATTACCGTCCCGTAGCTTCCGGCCGCGTACCGTACTGCAGAGTGGATCAAGATCCCGCTAAAGTTATTTATTACCAGTACGAGGCGCCCGTAGCCGCAGCCGCAGATCCAGTCTCTCCGCCCTATATCTAAACGCCTCGCTACCACACGTTGGTCTTTAGCTTTTCCGATCTCGAACCCATCGCAAACTCATCCGTCAATGACCGCGTATAAACGAAACCACGGAGCTGTATGGGGCCACCCCGGCCTGTACCTATATAAATTTTACCGGGGGTTAAATACTCGCCTAAGAAGAGAAGGTCGTAGGTAGGTGGATAATGGTTATTGTAGCGAATCATTAGACCTCTAATTTTCGACGAAAGATAAGATAAATTATTCGAATTTCGATGTTGCTTTTTTCTGCTTTTATTTATTTATTTTATTTTTTTATCGATTTTCGAATTACAAAACTGGAACGCGACGGGCACGCCAGTTTTGTGCTCTTGTAGCACTTGTAAATTTTAAGAGTTTTCATGCTATACCTACTAGGTGCGGTATTTTCACGAAAATAATTACAAATACGTATCCCTACACGTGTAAGACGAATCAGAAATCACGAAGATTTTACATATTTTACTCATATGGCACGGCAAGTGTTAGACCTATAAGCCAGTTAGGTATATATCGCTCGTGACTGAAGTGTGAATGTCGGGAGATACCTGGAGGTGGGTACATTATAGAGTAAATTATAGACAGTACATCCTGGGGATAAAATGATATTTATTGAGAGATGTTCGCGATGACGTTTGCCAAGAAAACGTCAAGAAAACTTGCTTGTAGCTGTACTAGGTAGATGGAGTAGGCGACGTTGCGAAGCCAACCGCGAGCTAGGATGATCGGACTCATAAATTGGTTCACGTTTACAGTGGGAGTCGGAATTGCGAAAAGCCAAAAATTAGACGGGCCGAAATTGCGAGTTTCAAAGATACGAGTTCTAAAGTGGCAAGAGATCAAGAAAGAGGAATTTCATTTTTCATGGGTGACCAAATTGAATAAGTGATCGCGCTTTTATCCGAAAATGTATTTTCAGATCGTTTAGCTACCGAACGAACGAAGCGTAGATTGATAAAATTTAAAAAACAATATTTTTGTAATTGAACGTTCAGAGCGGCTATCGTCTCAATCAGCCAATGAACCGGAGAGAACAAAATTGAAAACAGAGGTTCAGAAACGGTAAAACTTCGATAAACAAAATGTCGAAAGACCAGAATTCCGAAAGGCCAAAATTGTGAAAAAATGTGAAGTCCGTGATTATTTTCTCGGTACAAAACAATGAATGTTCTGCTAATGTCTCCTGAGTTCTCGCTTTCTTGGCCCTTCTACTCCAATGGGTTTCGAAATTCTGAGCTTTCGAGTTCTGGTCTTTCCATCCAGTGGATCCGGACTCGTTAGCTTCCGTCATAATCCCGATTCTGAATTGTGAACAGAGGACTCTTCAACAGCTCGAGATTTTGGCCAATCGGATATTTCACCGCTCGTCGTCTCGCCCATTCGGAGGAATAATTTTCGACATATATTTATTTCTGTGTTCCCGTGTTCGGAATTTGTTGTTTCTACTTGATAGCCTTTCGTCATCACGGCCGTTCAACAATCTGCGCTTTCGGTAATGTTACTTGCGGAATTTCGGCCCGTCTATTCTTCTGTCTTTCAAGAATTTTCACCCTCACATCGAAAAAAAGAAAAAGAATTCCAAATCCGAAACGACTTTCCGTTCCGTCCGTCCGGCGATAGCCGCGATCGGTGGATCGATAGGTCGAAAGAATGATAGTTGACCGATTGGGATGTAATGAAAAGCTAGGTATGACTAGCTGAGAGGCAAATATCAGCCATATGCATTATAATCAAGCTCTGAGCTTATATTAGAGCTTGATACAGCATAGATACAGTATATATATTTCCATTTCCCATGGCAGAAGCTAATGAATCAACCCATCGTTACGTTTACACGCGAATTAAAGCATCATCGAAGCTGATCGTGACAGACGAACGATATAACGTACATGCAAACCCACATAGGTATGGAAAAATTGACGTTTGACATTGACGCACCCCGTGCTTGTGAGCTTTCGCGTCACGTGCGTAATTGCCGTATTGGGGTTTGGCGTCCCTGCGACGGTAATAGGTACAGTGATCAATTATGTTGGAGCCAATCAGCGTTTTAATCTAATTAAAAAAAGAAAGAAGAGGCAGTCAAAAATGAGCTCCCATGCAGGATGCGATAAGAAACTGGTACACACGAGTAAAACCAATAGTCCGAGGTTCACATATCACAGTTTCCAATGTCTTGTCGACTTTCATTCTTTCGTGTGGGTGTTGTTTTTTTTTGTTTTTTTTTTACTTTTCTTCTTTTGAAATCGTGATGTATGGCTACTCGGGCATCAGATCATCGGGGATATTCGGTATAACGTTGACATACATCAACCCCCATGCATAGATGCATATGAGGCTCAGAAGGACAATGCATAATGCATACGACGAAACCGCGGGATTCCTATAGATATTTTCTTCGCCCAGTTGGTCCTCCGCCTCTACTTTACCAGCAGCTATAGAGTCAGTCAGTCAGTTATATACGGCATCGACTAACGTGTTTCGAATGGAGCCCTTTGTGGCTAGGAAGTCGCCCCCCGGATTGAATATAAACGCGAGAATAAGAAGCCATTTTATCGCGCTTTCGCCCGTGCTTTTACTCTAGTGAAATTGAGGGCTTAAACTAAGATTTAGATTACATTTTCCTTAGGTATACATAGTACACTCCACGTATATATACCTGCGCCCATACTCACCCCCCCAACTATCTTTACCTATACCAATTCTATCTTATATGTATGTTATACCTAGACTGTACATCGAGTAGTAGGAGCCGTACGAAAACGGCGCAATCGCGAACCTTTCAGCGAACTCCCGAGCTTCGAATTATTCGCACGATTTCATCAGTTTTCCCATTTATTCTTCAAGTATAACAAAGCTCCGTGCAGTGCCGCGCAGCTTTTCCTTTTTCCTTCGTTTTACGGGGTTAGAAATTCAGGGGCGAAGCTTAAAGCTCTGCCAGTTGTTATTTACCGAATATAATCGTATAGGAAGAGGTTGTAAGACTTGTAGGTACGTCGGTATACTGTAGATACGAAGGGTGGGAAAACAGTTATGGCTCGGTTAAAGGCGCGAGACAGACGTCGCGTCGGTGGCGTGGGTTGCAGGGGGCGAGTACGCACGAATACGCGTACATAAGGAGTTGGTAGGCATAGCACAGCGTGGCATGGCAGAGCCGAGGCGAAATGGGGAATCTTAAAATATTCCTGGGTGTCGTCTAAATCAACGGGGGCTTACTGCCGAGCGTCGTGCGAGCAGGGATTATCCTCTTCACTTCAAAGCGTCCTGCAGGTGCATTCTCTCCGTGTTTTCAGTCTCTATTTCAATGACAGTATACGATGATACACGCGCCAGTTGCAACTCACCCCTCTCCTTTCTCCCGCCGCCCCCAAACACTCTCTGGGGTCAATACCATTCGAAAATAACCTTCATTCAACCGGAAATTCATTCGGTTTGTCCATAATCTTCGTCCGCGAGCGTATATGTAAGAAAGAACAATCGAGGGTTGAAGAGGTTTTGATAGACTGGGTCTAATAGCCTTCGGCTTCTAATTTTGTCGGGAAATCTGTACGGATGGTGGAAGCGGAAGGAAAAATTTCTTGTGACTACGTAGTTTGGAAATTTGTCGACCGATGTCGATGAATACCTGCAGGATCGAAGAGTGATATAAATATCGGGATCGATCCATGCCTGTTATAATTTGCACGGAAACGTACAACGGAAGGCTATACGCATGTGCATCGACTTGAGGACGGAAGTAAACGGTATACAAGGGCAGAAATCATCGGGATGTATTTAAGACGGAGGATTTAGAAGTGCGGTGAAGAAGAAGAGCGCCTGGATAAACCGAAAGACCTTTTTTACAACCCCAAGGTCAATACGTTGCTGAATTAGTTTGCATGAATTTACTCACTCTACCTCTATCTCTAACAAGTTGCGGAGTCTTGAAAGAGGAGGAGCTCAGGGGGAGGATGGGGGCACGGAGTGACGTACAATTATCTTTCCTGGCGCGGCGGTTCAAGATAGTGAGATCCACTCTGGGGATAGTAAAGAGTGGCCCCAGGCGAAGCCCTCTTCTTCTCTTCTATAACCGAGCTAACCCAACCCAGAACTCAGAACCCAGAACCGGGAACCCAAACCTCAAACCCTCTTAACTCGACTGGAACTCAAACCCTCCAACACCATCGCGTAGACCTTCCTTCTACTCCTCGTCCTTCTGCAAGCTCCTAGGTTCACCGTTCGCCTCCTACACCCTCCGAAGCTCCGAGGCTCCGAGGCTCCGAGGCTCGTTGAATCTAATTACACGGGAAGACCCACCCTCTACGAGGAACAGGATGGTTGCCAAGGCGACGGTAGCCATCTTGGAGGGTTGCAGCCACTAATGGCCTAATGAATTTAATGGAGGCTCCACGCGAAGTACAGGAACGGTAGAACGCGGTGGAGCGGTAGAACGGCGGAGCGGCGGATGGCGCGGAGTGGAATAAGAGCTAGGTGAGCGCGTCCTGCGTCTAATTCTCCGGAAACCGAGAGGTGAAGCTGACGGAGAGGATGGGGTCGGTTGAACCGAGGGCGCTAACCGTACCTCTTGCCTCCTTCTGCACCATCACCGCACGACCCAGGAAAACCCAACCCAACTCAATTCAACCTTCCGCCTCGACTTTCCTTCCTTTACTTTCCCTTCCCTTCCCTTCCCTTCCCTTACCTTCCCTTTCCTTCCCTTCCCTTCCCTTCCCTTCCCTTCCCCTTCCGCCCTTCCTTACACTTCCTTTCCCTCGCTTTTGCCTTGCCTTCGAGGATTTCCACAATTAAGTAAAGACTGAGTACTCGTCGTTAGGCAAGGCCGGGGGGTTCAAAAGTAACGACGTATGAATGCCTCGATATTTTATGCCCCCCTGTTATATATAAATATAGAGAGAACAGTACAGACTGTATAGCTACCCCATTAGCTTCGTGTCAAATTTATAAAGCATGAAATCTGTGTTTTTTAATCTACGTACGTGGTCGGTCGACCGTATAATTGTGCATATCAGTTCGATTTTTGTGAGTCAAGAGATGAATCAATGAAATGAATCTCCACGGACCGTCACGTTCCCATGTGGGTATGTACTCGCAAGTTTGTTCTGCTCTTGAGTGTGGCTTATCCACAGACTACAGTGGGACGATACACGCGGTTGAAAAGTTGAATAGAATTCAAGAGAAATTAGATCAGCGTAATTAGATTACATTGAAGCGCTTCAGGTGATAACCGTTCACGAAGTTACGGTTGATCCTACGTGGGCGCCGGGGAAAACGACATGGACATCTACATTTCCTCGACTGCGGCTTTGCGGTGTTTCCTCCTTCATAAGCACCGAAAATTCTTGTTGTTCCACACGGATTTCACGAGTATACATGTTTACATAGTATAGGTACATATGTACGCATGAACGACGAATGTCCAGATAATCTCTCCCCGCTGATCTTCCGTTGAATTTTCATTCCCGTACAATGAATTAGTACTTCTGAATTTCAAATCACTTTTGCCAATGGGAATACAATCATTGAAACGGCGTGGAAGAGATTAGCTAGCGCCATCATCACCGTCATTATATGCTTTGTTTGATTTTCCTCTCCAACGTGAAACGAGAGGTTGAACAAAAACGGCCTCACTAACTGCGGGTCCCCGGCTGCAGTTGGTAGTTGGATGAAATAGCCGCTTATTTTTAATTAGCGTAAGTTGGCAAACTTTCCTCTGGATGAAACAAGTTGTTCAAGTCATTCACCGCAGCTGCGCAGCTGAGCCGGGTCCACGTATTGTAGGTAGAAACAGGTCGTGAGGACGAGAGCGTACGCGCCAAGTGTGTTTTATAGTACGGAACAGTTTTACCAGAAACTTAGGAAATCTGTCTACATTATACACGTTCGCATGTCCCAGCATTCAAAAAGTGGAAATTACTTCTCTACGCTCACCTCCACGGAAGATGAGAAACCGCGTTTGCGAAATATGCTGAAAATGATCTTCCGACACGCGGTCGAGCTTCGTATGAAAAGAGAAACGGAAGACCTACGGCAAGAGAGTGATAATTGTTTGCTCATAGCGATAACGTCCTTGCGTTTATATGATATAGAGATTACTCTGAAGATAGCTCAAGAGTAAAGCGTACGTTATAGGTATGTACTATTAGGCTTGTGCAGCTCGTTACGTCGTGCTCATTACAATTATAGGTATGTATCTACCTGCCTGCAGCGAGAGCGACACACTGTGCGGTTATAGCCGCTCCATAAATTCGCATACGAGCTACCAAATCGCAGCCGCAACGCGACATGTACCTATTCGATTCTTTTTCTCCCTGTCACGTATAAGTGCGAGAGGTCAATCTCTGGAGATCAATTTTTCGTATTGCGATACTTCGATTTTGCACAAAATATACAAAATATCAGGGACCACTCATTTTCCACGGAATTCGGTCGATGGTTTGGAAGAGTGAAATACTTGGCCGCTTTCTGTCAATGAATTCTCAAAGTTACATCAAAATCGATCCGGTCGTTTGCCAAAATTTACCATTTTCGTTTCCGAAACGGTTTCTCTAGATTCGGGATAGCGAGTCCCATTGGGCACAATAACGGCAAGAGTTGTAACGAATACGTGATCCGGTACCCCGTAATCATTCGTTTGTGTGATTGACGTCCGATTCAATAATTGTTCGATTCCACTATAAAGTTGAGATCTCCGGAATACTTATACGCTAACTTGAACTGTGTACTTTGACTAGACTTATCGATAGACTACGTCTCGGCAATCGGTACAAAGTATGCAGGACTTCGAGTCTCAATCCTGGTATGATTCTAGAAAATCGGAGTCTAGGCGCCAGAAAGTTCGTCGCGTCGCGTCGTCTCGAATTCCACTTGACTCAATCTTCGTGCGGATATAAGCGGCGTCCACTACGACTAACGTACAAATCTACCCAACTTGCGACGTAGGTACTTGAGTAGTATTACACTGTCCAATTTCATATCCAATCAAGTTCTCATCTCGAATTTCGAATAATTTTATACTCCCCCATGCGGATTATCTCCTGTCTTTGAGGAGAAGAAGAAGGAGAAACCGCGCGGGCAGGAAGAAGGATACATACACGGCGATGATTTCCTCCGATTCTTGAAGAATCGGGGCCCGAGAGGGAGGGGGAGAGAATAAAAGTTTATATCTGTCGAGGCGTGACCCTCAATTACATAAATCTAACCCTAATCTCATCCGACGGTGTTCGGTCGAAGGTCTAAAGTTTACTCCAGGACACTAATAGTCGGGAGACGCATATTTTCGCTGTATGTATCAGTACAGAAGACAGCTCAGACTGAAGAAAACGAGAAACTAGAAACGAGGAACGAGGAACGGTATTATAAAGCCGAGACCATCATTCTATTCCTGTATCACACTTCCAGGGGAATATATAGTATCTGACTGATTCCGTCCTTCCCGTACCTATCTACTTTTTAAAGGGCCATTATTATCCCGTTGCTTCCATGGTGAAATCGGTGTACCCGGCCACACTATACTCCCTTCTCTCTCTCTCTCTCTCTATCTCTCTCTCTGCAGGAGGAAAAATAAAGGAAAATTTCCACGTTAATCCAGAGCGTAGCCTAAGGATTACACTCATGGCTTCTCCAGATGTTTATCAAGCTTTTTATGTTTTATTTGATTTTTTTCTTGTTTCGTTTCCGAGCTGGGAATTCCTCGGGTGTGTTATATATACGACGCAGAAGAGTTTCTTTTCTCCTTTTTCGGGGGCGGAGGCGGGGGCGGGGAATCGGAAAATTACACCGAATATAAGCGAATACATTATAGAATCGGTTCATATCACAGACACATGTGATTATCTGCAAGAATTTACGGTAGGTACATACCTACTTACCGAATGTGGTTATGCACTAATATGTGCAATATTTCAGTAGGAGCGATTAAAGGATCCCAGCCAGGATCGTGTTTCCTAGTTTAATCAAGTCGGCGCGGCGTAATAACAGTTCGTGTCTAGTTAGAGGTACAAGTAAGTAACGTATGCATTCTCATATTAGGATAAGTATATACGTGTGGTATAAAGTAATTTGTTATTTCGGTTTAACGATCTTGTAAATACCCAGTTTGTAATGATATGTATGTGTATATACTGCGGAAAGGTGTCGGTATATGTTTCCGGATTTTGGGTCGAGACCCCTGGGTCGTTTGTCGTTGCTTTATCGATCGACGTGAGAAGAGGTGACTGCTTCAAGCTGCTTTTCCTGCTTGAATTGCTCCGGCGTCGCACCGCGCCGCTCCGAGACGCGACGCTCGCTATGGAAAATATCGTACTCAACGCTCTGTGCGTTATGTATACATATGTCCCAAGAAAGCTTCGCAGGGGCCGGGGGCTCCGGAGCTCCATAACTACCTGCCGCACTGGCGACTGGATCATTTTGGAAATATTCATTCTTCCGGGCAATTTATTACCGTCTGCAGCTCACGTATTCGCGATTAACGGCGATCTCGCCGCATGCATTCTGTAATACGCTGCAAAAAATTCCGCCGATTGCGGAAGGTATCTTCATCGTTTCGAATCACGGTTAAGAACGTGAGCATTCTTCGACGATTTTATTCCACCAAATACGAATATATCTGCAAATATGAATGATTCGTTCCCGTTGTATGTATATAACATACCTTTCATAACGCATGGGAAACGCCTGACGATTGCTGGCGGAGAGCCGGAGCGGGGGAATAAAAATAAAAGATGAAAGATAAAGTAAAAGTAAAAGTAGTAGGTATTAAAAGAACAGAGAAAAAGGGGAGAAAAAAGAGTGAGGTGTGAAGTAAGCGCAGGTACCTACCTAAAGATGTGAAGTAGAGCGATATTGCCAAGGCCTCCGGCTCTAAGCGGCGGGATTAAGAGCTACGTAAATTCTTCCACCCCACTTGGTTTCTTTCACAGTAAAGAATCGCTCGCGGAGGTTAAACGCATTGCTTTCAGGGGGAAAGTGATAGTCGACTGTCAGTCTCTCTGTACCTATATAGGTACTACACTTTATTCCTTTCAAGAAAACCGAAAAATCGACTTCCTCTTTTATTTTCACTATCGGGATATTCATTCCGCGCTCAAATTGTAGTAGACGTATGTACGTACACAGACCTCGCCGCTCGATGATTTCGAAAATTCTACACCATATCGTGGAGTCGCTCCGCTCCGCTCCGTTTTGGGCGATGCAATATTAACAGCGGATTTCTATCCCGATATACTCATTTATTATACTTTCAGGAATTCGGAGTCTTCGACAGAAGAAAAAGAAAAAGAAAAAGAAAAAGAAGAAGAAGAAGAAGAGAAAATGAATAACGGAAAAATGGTATTTCCATCTCTTTTTCGAATTCGACACTCCAAGAGCATATCGGCCAGTAATTATTCAACGTCGCGATTTAAATAGACACCATACAAATATTTTGACACTAAATGAAAAATATCGAGGATTTCTAACGGCGTAAAACTGAACATCTTCGCGGCGAGTGGTAATAAGTTCGTTGTAAGATGTCTGGCGACACCCGACTCAAAAACGGTGAAAAATATCCCGGTTTATTTTTACCGCCCACGTATCTGCAAAGGAATTTTCCCTCAGCGCACATGTATTTGATTCTTGCAAATTTTGTCATTGATTTCAAAATTCTTTGAACAGCCACGATTCAGGTGCTGCACTGCGACGGGCGCTGCGCGGCGTAACTTTCGAGTTTGAATAATTTCACCTTACATATTCTCGGGCGTACGTTTGACCCAAATTTCACGCGAATTACGTTCTTCAAATAGAGAGAAAAAGCCGAATCGCTCTCGCCCCGCGAGCAGGTAGCACATCGAGTCTGAGGAAATGTCGCTGAACAAATGAATGCCCGAGACCCAAGCTGAGAATCGTAAGAAAAAAACGAAAATTCACGCTTGCTAATTCGTGCGACATGAAAAACGGAATCGCGTTTTTGACGAGTGTCATTGATCCTGCGTACAGAAGTCATCGTACGAATTTCATGCCTATACGCTAGATATCAAAAGTGTTAGCGGTGCACAATGATTACTGTTACTGCGCCTAATTATTTCCATTCGCGTAAGCCTGGCATAAGTTTTGCAATAGAACGTAATATATAGGGAAGTACGTCCGAATGAATTGGGTGCAGGTAAACTTTTGACAATCGTTAGAAGAAAATATAACAATTTTCTGCACGCAATGAATTTCCCGACTTTCTTCGTATCTCCTATAATCCGTACATTACGTACTAATTAAATCAAAATTCATGAGCTATATACGCATTTGTCTTGCTGACAGAGCCATCTTTCAAACCACAAACGAAAGGGGAGTGTTGCGGATGTTATCCGACCGAAGATTATGAAACGATATAGGTACCTATGTATAATATTTATATGCGACTGCTGATAGGAGGCCGAATTACATATACATTACAGTAATGAGGAAGAAAAAAATGCCGATAAGATAGTTTCAAGTACGTGTACTACGAGTATAACATGACGCATGATACACCGATGTCCCTATTTCGTCGCGATTAGTTTCAGTTTTGAAAATAGCTGAAACACACCGAGCCGCGCTACTCTGCCTGCATAAAAATCGATCCTATTCTCAAGCACTGTGTAGGTATATAGATCGGTATGAACGCGAACATAAGCTGGTTATCGGTCGACGATCAGAGAGATACCATCGTTGCCATCCGATCGTCGAGTAGAGAGTTATAGGTACAAATACCCGACGAGAAATCTGTCGGTATATTGTCATAGGAAAACTGTATAGTACATACGTACCCGGTGGTTCGATTGATTAATAATTTCGCCACTGTTACTCAAGGATAAATAATTCGTACATACTGTATAAAATTGTGTGACCGGATCAACGTAATACTGCAAATACGTTGACAAAATTACACAATTTTCTTCCTTCTTTTCAAATTTTTCACATTTTCTTCCACTATTTTTTACGAAATTCGATACCATCCCGCGGTATATACGTTGACAAATGTGAGCGAATGATTTAACTCTCGTTAAACTGCAGCCTGGTATGATATCCAAAGGTTCAATAACGAATTTGGGTCACAGTCTTACAGTCTTTCGGTCTTACTTTCTTGTTTTTTCGTCTTCTCTTTTTCCGCATGATTTTCTTTTTAGAAATCTATCTATATAGCGGATGAAATTGCGGACGATGAACCTCGTACAATTATCGGCTGTATCTCAATTGGGATCTGCAGGACAAAACCGTTTTTCTCCGGAATGTTTGTACATACCTGCCGATCGTATGATCCAAGCTCCGATAGATGAGAATTAATACTCATGTGCCGTGGCCGCCACTTTTTATCAACTTTAGTAGTTTATATATGGGTACAGAACTCGACCGACTACTTTCTAAACCAATTTTTCGCTGTAACGTGTCTTATATTAATATTCACGAAATGTGTGACCGTAGCACTGTATCTTAGTATTCGCCGTTCTTCGTTTCTTTTGATCCACGCGATCCAAGATCTTCGACTCTACGGCCGATTTTTATTCTCAAATTCTTAATTTCCTATGAAAATCAATTTTATCATATACCGAGGTTCAGAACCGGAGGGAATTAGGACTGAGTTAATGCAGATCTGCGGTGGAGTTACGATATAACGATTTTGCAGGGTATAGAAGTAATGCGAAATATTAGGATTCTTTCAACTATGTAAATATTATTCAATAATTCATGTATATATATGTATATGCAGGTATATGATAACGTAATAACAATTACAATTTATTAACAACGAATTCATTTATTATACAATCAATTTTTCTATATATTATTATAGCTGTACGTATATATTTGTCATTGCAATTATTGAATTTTTGTTTTTCCTCCCTTTTTTTTTTTTCTATCCGTTCAGAGGTATAACTGTCACCGACAATATTACTCGGTACTCGAGAGTATATACCTACCTATGATTCATGTTTATAGCCATCAATCTGCAACAATTCGCAAGCGGAGAGGATCGGGGTAAAAATAGTGCTGAAATTTCTAACTTAATCGATCGTTTATCCATATCTGCCTATATACAAGATGAATTCTCATTTCTTTGCTTCTTTTTTCATAATTCCATGTTTCCCACTCATAAAACCGCGCAAAGGTATATATATCCCCCCGACCTCTCACGGCTCCTGTGAGATTTCTGAATCGAAAAATGCGAAGAGAGATTTGAAAAGCGTGCAGAAAGAAACAGAAGATACTTGTACATCTACTTCGATCGCCGATCGCAATATATTGCGAACTATTGAAAAAATCGATAATCACGCTTCTATGACGATCGTGGTCACGATCATCTTCATACAATTGAGCTTGAATTTAGAAATCATCCGGTTAGATCTCTAATGCCTGTACAGCGTCCGGGCGTCTACGTCTCTACGTATATACGCGTACTCTGATCGCAAATAGGTTTTGCCGTATAGCCAAAATGTTAATACAGATTCAATGAGTCAATCCGGTAATACGTGGATTACGTACTAAGGCACTAATTAGGCGTCGGTCGAAAATAAGGCAAACGTATTAGGTACTCTGAATTCCCGTTTGTTTTCACTAAACCTAATCCAATACGATCTATATATTCGCCGAATCATCGATGCAAGTCAGACGATTCGGACGATTCGGATTTCATTCATTTCCTAGAGCTATCAACAATTTCATGCTATTATCATTATTATTTACATTACAGTATATATCACTAATTATACGTATACCTGTATATACCTAATATCTTATAATATCTCATTCGCCTCAACCGAAGCTAAATCCAGTACCAAAACTACGCTCCGATTGAGGGATAATAATTCGTAATTCATATCGAGCCTAATAAGAGCAAACAAATTTTACTTCTGCACGTACGTAGGTATAGGTATGTATTTATCCTACGTACCTGATGTACTATATATACTTACGAGGCACATATACTATATATTCATACGAGCAACGAGTGGAAAAATCTTACGAATAAAATTGTACGGAAATTGGGAGAAAGTGAAAGATAAGAAGAAGATTGAGATACGTAATTACTAGTTGTTTTTTTTTTCTTTCTTTCTTTTTCTCATCCTATTCTTCCGTACGTTGAGACATCATCGAGGGTGATCTGATGCGTATAGTCTCATTGACTTCGATCACTCGAATCACATGATCTCTTGATCGATTACCAAACGAAGCGAGCTCAGAAGGAAAAAAATTGAGAAATTACCATTAACAGTGCATGCGCGTGTGACGTGTGAAACCTGTACGAGATTGTCAACTTCAGATCGTTCGTTACCCCCGACCAACCGCCCCGTCGCCGCGCCGTGACGGAACCAAGTCGTAGATAGATAACGGCGTTTTTTCAGTTCGGACGGCTACAGATGCTGGAAATATTGTAACGCAGTCTCGTCTCGCAGCAGTTAGATTACAACTGCTGCTAGTGGCGTGAAGTGTGGATTGAAATACACAAAATGCTACCCACCCCGGGTCTCTTTGTATTTCTCTACTCATGAGACTAATTTTCGTTTTCCAAGATAAGCAGAGATCGGATTTTCCACGATGCAATTAGCTAAACCTTTTGTCGCGTAAAATGGAAGCTCCTGGTACCACCAGGAGGGCCATATTCCTAACTCCATGGCACAAGCACACTCCATAGCAAAATACGGACCTATGACAAAAAAGTTTATTTATATTGAAAACGAAAATTGCAGGTGGATAGGTGCTCGATTCTGGAATGAATGAGAACCGTGCCATGAATCAGGAGTATGTATGTACGAGCTGATTTATCCGATTCGAAATATCCAGCTCGCATCGTGAATTGCATCGTTTGAAAGCACGTATTAATCGTAAACCAAGTTTTTAATGGGAAATATCGGTTAATGTTTGGTGTAGGTTTAGCAGCGAATTCCATTTCCGAAGTGGCGACAACGTTCTTAAGAATGAGTAACAATGGGTAACTAAGTGCTTCTTCAATAGCACCTCAAGAACTTTCGAGCGTCTACAGGAACAGTAAAATGATGGCGACGTCGGAGATAATTTTATCAGGAAAACAGCGAGCGTACGGCAAAATCGCGCGATCGCCTCCCACGTGTCTGCTAATCGGGATCGCGGTGCTAGATATTTCCCGTATTACTAATTATCGTCGGAGTTGTATCGAAAAAATCGTACTTTGACCGGGAAGTGCGTTCTGGCTAGCCGCAACCATATTTTTGGCTGATGCTCGAGTGAAAAATTAAATAGTTCTACGGCCGAGGCGTCTGCGTCGGCGTGTGTCAGCGAAAGCCGCCGATAATAATGAATACAATTATTCGTTCCCGCGACAGTTGTGCAGTGTTCGATCGACGCCGGAGCGCGATTTGTGATACTTCGAGGAAGGTTCGTACTGAGTCTGAAAACTATCTGAACTTTTATGGAGACATGGTCTCGCTAGGCCACATTCACGGCTGCAGAAACGCGAAAAACTGTCTGTCTGTCTGTCTGTCTGAAAACTGAAGAAAATGTGCCGTACCTGATAATGCGGTGGATGGATTATCCTGTCAGAGACGCATGTTCGTGGGACAACCGTGGTTCAGCCTGTATTCGACGTAGAGCATGCCGGTATTGTGCCAATAGTAAAGTGCGGCGACGACCAGAGCGTGCCACCATTGATGAGAAGATCCTATGTAGTCGACGGATCCTGAATATTGATATAACATTGATTGTGAGACGAGAGTTGAAGATTTGTTTTCACGAAGAGTATAGGTATACGATTTTCGGTGGTAATGGCATGGCGGGGTGAAATATTCTCATGAAGGAACAGCCCGATTCTTACCTGGATAGAAACGCTCCGGTATCCTACTCATGTAAATGAGGAAAGCGGCTCCGCTGATAACGTACATCCCAAGAACTCTTGGAAGAAGCATCGCTACCATCGGATTTTCCATACCGCCCATTGCTAAGCTCCAATGGAATGTTGGAAGGACACCGTAAGCTGCCCACGCAACGAAAACGATCAATTTCACATTTCCGTTCACGTTGAATTTCGGTATTTGTAGGAGCATTGCTACCACGAATATTAGCAGGACTGTGATCAGGTAGAACTGCTGTAACTCCTGATGAGAATTGTAAAGAGAAATTAGAGGGAATCGGGAATCGAGAGAATCGTTTCCAAAACAGTATACAGCGGATTTTGGGTTTAGCGGTAATTTTAATCCACTTTACAATTTACCTTGTGACACCAGAACGCGTAGTAAACTCCTGACATGTAGATTGCCAGTAAACTGAGGGCTATGCCAAATAGATCGAAAGATAGAAAGCACCAGTAGTCCTTTTCGCTTCTGCATGAAAATGTGTGGTACATGGAGGACAAGATCATGCAGGCCTGTAAAATGGGTGAATGTATTAATAGAGCGCCCTCGCGGAAAGAAAGCCCTCGATTTCGAGGGGTGAGTTTCTCGTCCTCAATTTTTTAAGGTTTCCTCCCAAAATCAGGCTTCACCCTCGAATTGAGGATTGTTTTCAACAAAGTACAGCCTAGACCCTGAATTTTGGGGGTAAGTCCTCGATAGTCGAGGGTGAAAAATCCACCCCCATCGTTCGAGGATTTTATCCATAAGGATGTACAGAATGATTTCGTTCGCATTTCAGAGACGAATGAAACGAATAGAAACAAGAAAGATATGAGAAGAGGAGAAATTGAAGGAAATTCAATTTTCTTACCTGAAAGCACACCAGCAAAAGAGCTACGATAACTTTGTCGCCGAAAGGGGCGTGGATGTTGAGCAAACATAAATCGTAGAGTGTTAAACCGAGGAAAAGCATCCAGCCGAATATGTGGCTCCATATGTTAATCGTTTCATTTGTCCACCAAAAAATGCTGTGGAATAAATTTCAATTATGCTTCGTCATTGTGCCATCAGGTCGGAATTATTATTACAATATTGGAGGCAATTTATGTTTATCGACAAATGTCAATACCAAGTAGGTACGCAAGTAATCAAGAGAATTCATTGTGTACAGGAATGACGTAGACACAGGTATTGATATTTATACTTTTGCAATCTGGATGTTACATAGGTCATGTGTGATTTTTTTTTTAATGCAGACGACGATCGTCAGAGATTATATGTACGACTGTATACAATTTTCATTAATATTGAGGAACGTGAGTATGATTAATTATGCTAGTATCACGATAAATTCAGGGTAGTTCTAAGACCCCCTTGCGACAATTCAAAATCAGACCACCGACCTTTCGAGGCACAGTTTGGTGGTCAAATATCCTCGATAACCGTGTAAAATGAACGGATTGAACTGTAGATACTCAGGTGCCTCTGCGAAAGGCAGCAGCCTCCGCATTTTCTCCTCATCCTCGAAGGTCGTTTCGGTACTATTCTTTATCGAAGAGTTGCCCAGGTTTCCGTCATTTTCCTCCGCCTGTTTGTGACAAACGATATAAATTTCCCATCGTTATTATCGTTATCATCCACGTTATCATCATTAGGTAGGTATTCATTTTTCGTTGTTATGAGACACGAGTTAGAAACGATTTTGAGAAGAAAAAAAAAGTGAGCTGGACGTGGACGTAATGAATATATATAAGATTGACATAGTTGGACATAAGAAATGAGGAAACGTTATCATCATAATCGTACGATCTAGAACGAAGATGTTTATGTATTATACATACGTACGTACATGAACACATTACGCATAATTCATGCGACAGCCATGAATTTTTATCGAAGTACCGTATGGGGGTATGTATTCACAGACACGCCGTTCGTTTATGATATTTCGCATGCATACGCATACACGTTCGTTTGGATTCCGATCCTACTCCTCTTTCCGTTTTCTTTTTGTTCTGTGTTTTCTCAATATTCATAACGAGTACAATGGTCGGTTGTTTGGTAAATTTCATTGTGGTAATCACGCTACGTATATACGTAATTATAGTGACGTCGTATCGCGTTATAGTATGTACGCTGTACTAAATACATAAGTATAATGCAAACGCGTAATAATACACATGTGTACGCGCATCTTTAATTATTGTATGTATATACGCGATACATTGTTCTATATACTTCATACACGGATTCGAATCCGAACTGCATTACCTACACTCTATCTTTCGATTACAAATTATTATATTGTTATATAAACACACCTCGACTACCGCAAGCGCTGACTTTGGTATATAACTTATACATAGGTAGATACATATACCTACTTATGCATACGTATTTTTGTTGAAGCGCGGAAAGAGGAAACGCGGTGTGCATAAATTAAGCAATTCCGTCCGCATCCAGGGAATATAAATACGTATAGATGCTACGTGTGTAGAAGAAATACGACGAAATACATATGACAGGTAAACCCACGTAATATCCATACGTAACACCTTGAAATTTCAGAATTTCTAGCCGCTAGCTAAAGTGTCATATTTTTCGACCGCTAGCCGAATTACTGAACTTGCCAAAAACCCCGGAACTTTGCTATAGTTGGCTATACTCGATCTATGTACCGAAGTTTACAATCTCCCTAACTTGGAATCCCGATAAACGATTCTCAATAACGTTACAGAATCTCCGTTTGAACCAAGAAATTCAATTCTTTACGGACCAGCCGACCACATCCGGTCTTAGGAAGAGAGCTGCACCACGCTGCCTGGTGGTATTTGTTCTTCCTAAATTCTAGACGCCGCGTTTCACACCGATTTCACCATTCAATATACTTCTATTCGGCCTTTGTCCAATTTATGACCGTTGTCCCGAAAATTCATCGATTTCGCTAATTTTAAGTTTAATTGGTCGATTAAAACACCGTATGTCTCTTACTTTCTCTCTCTTTTTTTAGACGTACGTGAACACTTGTCAATGAAAAATGTACAACATCGGAGAAAAAATGAGAAGAAAAATTGGGACGTACAGTATACGAAATCGTATGGAAAATTTGCCGCACCACGCGTATTGATTGCCGGTCGAAATTCTATTCAAATATATCGATTATTCGGAAGATCTGCGGCTCGGCGCGGCGAATGTGCCAACGATACAAGATGAGCCTGCTGCGCGAACGTCTGTGTACGTATGTGCCAGCTTTCTTTTGCCTGGCCAGCCGAGTTACGACACGTGAATGTCAATATATATAGATATTTCAAGATGATGTATTTGTATTCAACTAAATACGATAGTGCATAACTATGATGTAATAATATATGCCCTTACTGCACTCGCAATGTTTCGAATAGTTATGGCTGCATGGGAATTTATTTCAGTGATTTACGAGACCGCGGAGTATTCGGCATACCTACTGCTGCAACTATCCATTTTCTCATTTGTGAAAAAATGGGCCGGTACTACAGGTCGCGTTGATTACTCCGGCTCGTTGCAATACACGTAGCACAGTTGGCGGATAAGGAAGCAGTTGAATCTGTTCATCGGAGATATGAAGAGAACGAAGAGGGACAAGAGGAAGAATTGAGGAGAAAAATAGGAAGCAATTTGGTTTTGAGAAACCTGCGTATGAAATAACGATGTATCGGACAAATAAATGCGGTATGCACAATTCAAATCCACGATCTAAATTCTGAATCATTCGAAATTCAACTGAATCTAATCGCGATCGGTACAAAATTAATATTCCGAAGGCCGAGGAGTGATCGATGAACGTCATTACACTTATAATACACTCTTCGTGAGATTTCTCCGCAACTATCATCAGAAGCACGAGAAGCATAAGTAGGCCGCAATGAGTTGCTATTGCTGCCTAGAGCAATAACTATTGTAAAATCGTAGCTCGAAGTCATACCTCGGTACTATATTACGAGTATAATAATCCGTTCAAATTCCTCCTGGGATAAACATACCTATAACAATTCGCGTCACCATAGCTAGCTGCTGTAAAACCATAACAACAGGTATAATAGTACACGAGGTATGCATTAGAATATATTTAAAAGCGATCAAATCCTGTCTGCACGGCGATTCACTTGAATGCAGGTGAATAGAACCTAGCTGCAGGTGATAAGAAAAACCTTCACTTTCGAACTCATGTATACGCCGGGAGTAGGAATACTGTACGCAATACATGCAGAGCAAGACGAAATAGCCAATCATTCGCGACTGAATAAATGAAAATTTGAAATTCATTAGTCTGCCCCCAACTCAGCTACGCGAACGTGAGTAAATCGTCAATCGACGAAACGTTGGCGATGAAATAGAAACAGGAAATTATCTCACGACCTCTGATCGCTAGCTAACCTAACCCAAACAATTTGCAATTAATTAGGTATACATATATGTATACTACCGGCGACTATGTTTCAATCGCTGCAGGTAAAAATATCAATTAGAAAGTTATGCCTGTTCACTTTATTTTTGGCTTGCTATAATGATTTTCTCATTTTGTCATCGGAGAAAGAAAAAATTTACGGCGTAAACGAGAAGTCTTCTGTGAGAAGGTATATGGAAGAATCTGCAAATTCGAGATTCACGCGGCGCTGCGGTTCAGGTATACCGGCGATGTTTGGTTCATCCGAAACCGATATTTGCAAAAAGTGAAAAGGGAAGCTGCGTTATATTGGGAATCGATTCGAGGCTCTGCTCTTCGCGTTGCGGCGACGGAGTAAGAGATGGAACAGAAAGAAACGAAACGAAACGAAACGAAACGAAACAAAAGAAAAAAGAAAAAGGAAGGAAAAAAAGAGATGAAAAAGTAAAAGAGGTCAGTGGGTCGCAACGGGACTAGCCTCTCGACCGGCGCGGCGGTAAGTAACACATTACCTATACATTTATAGTGCTGGAGAGTAACATGTACGAATGGATGTATATATAGGTACATACTTATTCTGCAAATTGTGTGTACGGATAGTGAATTGTCAAGCTTATATCGTGGAATGATTTTATGCCGCGAAGATAGGTATCGTTCGAAATTTGCGTGATTGCGAATCGATCCTGGATCTTAAAATTTTTGCGTAAAAATTTTCCAGACTCGTCGTCGTATTATAATTATTTGTATATACATTCTCTTATGAAGAAGAATAGATCTGAGAACCTGGATCTGCCGTACGCATGTACGCTCGACACGCTTTCATGTCTGTGTACAGCTGTACGGAGGAGGTTTCTCTCTCGAGAATTTCTCATTCGTGCAGATTGTAACGAAGTGCGCCTCATATACTTCATAGCTACCTACTAAAACCGCGAAGCTGGTGCACGGTGTCAATTAACCGTTTTCAAAGTTCTTGCTGTGTGAAAGCAGCTGGACCGCGGGCGAGTTGCGGAATTTGGTACATTCTTTGAACGGTTCAAAGACATGATAGTAAATTTAACGAAATTTTACAGTGCGATGACCGATTCCACCAAGCTGCAGTATTTTTCATTTTTTTTTCTCCCAATTTTGTTATTGTTATTACAGGGCCGTTATGGTACGACGAAAGAATAAATTTGCGAAACAATTTCACAGTAATTCGTGCATGAAATTTTTGTAATCATGACGATTTTTTAGTGAATATAGAGCCATGTATTCATCTATGAGCTGCTGGCTCAATCCCTGCCGCGTGTGAGATTTTCGTAAACAGCAGAAGAAAAAAAAACCCACAGAAACAGAGGAAAAAATCCAAATCGTTTTCTCCGTCGAACAAAAGTTATGAACTTCAGCCTCGCGCGCTCATTCGACTCCGCGTATTCGAATGTAACCATAACCTAGATAATTAAATTGTAAAATTTTTTGTATCGATTCTGAAAATATTCTCGCCGAAGTAGGTATACATATATCTACAGCCAGAGGCGTTGAATCTATCAGATCCAGAATTGAGAGGCAAACTCAAATCAAATGTGATTTGAAATTTTGTCAGGAATCATGAGTTAAGGAATTTTGAACTTTCTAAATACAGATTTTCTGACTTCAGAAACCAATCCGAATAATATCCGAAAATCGAGACGGGATGATAGAATTCTGAATATAGGTATACGATGGGTATACATAATCAAATTCGTGTCCTTGTAGTACAACAAGCAGTGAACGACCTGAAGATAGATACAGGGCTACACATAAATCTGCGATCAATAATTTCGAGTCTCTAGGTATATACCTACATAAGAAGTCTTCTATGATCAATCGTAGATCAGATTTTTTTTCTCATTGAAATCGCCAAACAGCTGATTTCTGACCAATGGTCAAGAGACCATTGTTTTTTCTAGCGTTACAAATTTCCACAAGTTTTCCTAAACACATATTTCAACAAAATTGTAATCAATTGATTTTTCGCGTTCGCTTCATCATTTTCTTCTTTTTCTTTTTCTTCTTCTTCGTTTTCTCCTCCTCCTTCCTGCAAAGACTTTGCAGAGACAGAAGAAGGAGAACACTGTGGCTCAAAATTGTCTCCAAATTTGATCACTCAAAACCGTTAATTCAACCTGTGATGTCTCGCGCTAATTGCGACTTGACCAATAACCTTCATATATATACTGACCTTCCCGACGAGGGTTTGACCGCCTCCCTGGTTAGCCTTGGCACCCTGCCGCTCTCGCGTTTTACAAGACGCATGACCGTTGCATGAGACTGTTCCCTGTTTGTCGCATTCCTCAACCCCTGCCAGTAATTTCATCATTGGAACAACAACTCTGTCTCTGCTCCGTACCTGTGGGCACATATAGATATGTATGTAATTAGCTGTTTTTTTTTTTCTGGTTTTCTAACAGAATTGATAAATGCTCTGACGCATAGAACGGACGGAATATGAGTGCAGTGTTTCCATTGTGTTGTAGGTCATAGGTATATATACACGTGTGTATAGTATATGGCCGGAGAAAGTGTGATCTCCGGTATACATGATACAACATCCAACAATTCACGTCGATTATTGTCTCTTGAGAAAGAACCGCGAGCCAATTTGCAAAGTAAAATATAGTAACAAGTTATCGCAGAACTGCGGTGGGTCGATCGATGATCATTATCGTTCAAATTTCTCGTTCGTTTGTTTGTTTGTTCGTTTTTTATCGTGCTGGTAGTTTAATTGGTATCTCAGACGGAACCGGGAAACGCGAGTGGCGAAGAAATGGGTTTTTTTCATAATCTTGACTGCCCACCACCTACCAATAAAGATACACAAGATATGAACATAGAATCGGCGATAATGCGATCTAATCGAAGCATAGATTGTATAATTAAAGTAGGTATAAGGTTATACGCAATTCAATCAGCTGATATTAACGAGTTCTGCGGACCAATGACGTATCATCATGCATGAAGAAAAACAGAAATTAGGCAAATTAATTGCTCGTTGATCGCGGATTAACATCGGGCATCAGAATTTGCTCGGGTAAAGAAAAACAAAACCTTCGGGAATTAAATTGGATATGATATCGTGGATATATCTATTATTCATGGATCATTCGGTGTATAGCAACTAAATGTAAATCTGCAATGTTATTCACGAGTCCGAACATTCAGCTTCCGTATAGCTTGTATATAGGTGTGGTATTGCTCTCTCATTAGGAATATGATTGGCAGTAGAAAATATGTATACCTATACCATATGCGTGTGCAAAGGTGAAGTTTGAACGCAAAACGCGATCGGCTATTATATAATCATGGAGTTGATGAAATTTTACAATAAATAAATACGCCATACGATAAACGATACGTGGATACTGCAGCTGCAGATCATCTCAATTCATAATGGATAATTTGAAAATCTAATTATTATGTATGAAGGGATACTATTCGAAATTTGAAAATGAATTTTAGGCAATTTTGTCAAATTTTACTATGTGAACGTCAAATATTTGTGTCTGTGAAGTTGGCGCCTCATTTTTGAAAGTTCGATTCTTTTCTGAGAGTTCTGATATCCTTCTGGACAGTTCTAGAGTTCCTGATACGTTCCAAGAATAGCTCCAGTTGTTCATTTTTCAAAAAACACCGCCGCTCTTCGAGAGACGTATACAGTACGACCGGAACTATTCTTCAAACCTATCAGGAACTCTAAAACCATTCGAAAGGATTTCAGAACTCTCGAAAAACATCGGATTTTCAAAAACGAGCCGCCAACTTCACAGACGCAGATCCGCAGTGTGGAGGGGAATGCCGACGAGAGCTGGTCGAGAAAGAATACTGTGAACGAGGATCGCATTGGACTCATGCCTCCAGGTTTACTCTCTCCGTATATTATAGATACGAGACAAGACATAATCTCTCGCGGGTCTATAAGTCGACGAGAAAGTCGGATGAAGAGTAGGTACGTATATATACCTACCTACGTATAGATCTGCACGGCGGAACACTCGCCACTGGCAGGCAGTTCGTGCCCACGTAGGAAAAAAAATCGTTTTCTCGAATTATTTTTCTACGACCATATAGCATTTTCTATCTCATACGTAGGTATATGCTGTGAGACGAAAATATTTTTCTCCGCAAATCGAAACTCACCGATGTGATATACATGCGTGATTTTTTACGGTTTTTTGTATCTGATTTTCATCTATTTTTTGCTTTTGTTCCACTATCTAGTAGTTGGTTTGTATACATACGTATGTTGTACCCGCGCAAAATCATTTAAAATTCTCGAAAGTGGGTAAACGAGTTTTATGAACATGCCTATACAGGTATACCGATGAAGTATATATGTATATATATATATAACTACTTCAATAAGGCGATTTAGCAAAAGATTTCAAATAGCATGTTTCGCACACGTGTCCTGCCAATTTATCCTTTTTTTTATATTTCTAGCAAAGTATTTAACATCCGCGTTCGACCTAATTGTAGAAGTTTGCTCGAAGAGAGACAGCTGGCGATGATCAAGCGAGTGGAATTATCGTACGAGTAGGTACCTACGTACTACTGCTGCGCGAATAGTTAGCTACGTATACGTTAAATGCGCTGATTCTTAAGGGGCAAATGGAGTCGCGGGTGGCAACCTACCCTAGCTAACATAGGGAATATTTATTTTTTATCAAATCCGATCGATGTTTGGGAAAAAGTCAAATACTCAGGCACTTTCTGCCATCGTACTCGATCAATTCTCAAAGTTTCATCAAAATCGACCGAATCGTTTGTGAAAATATACGATTATAGCTTCCGAAACGGTTTCTGTACATTCAAAATAGCGACTCCGATTGCCCCGACGCCGCGCCGCAGGATTCGCTATCTTAAATGTAGAGAAACCGTTTCAAAACCGAGAATGGTAAATTTGGCGAAGTTGTATCCTCTATTCTCGTGAGAATACCGGTCTACGAAATATCGATGGTTGTTGAGATTGGCTACCGGGGGCACGACTTCTACTCGACTAAGCCCCTCCTGTTCTCGACACTTTAGGTGATACACCCTGTATATATCTGTTTAACGCGCTCGTGGCTGACGTCAGCTGCAGAGATCTCAATTAATCGTACGATTTTTGTATTTCATTCTCACAAATCTTATAGTATCTGTTTCTATCTTCTAACGTGCTGCAGTGTCTCAGATAAAAAGAAAAGAAGCACTGAATTACTATTTAACAGGGTAATTGAACTCCTACCACAGTCTATGTATACGTATGGAGCATCAAGATGATTGGGTCGCCAATAAACGGGTATATACCATACTTATATATATACCTATATGTATACAATATACTCAACGATGACAAAATTTCTCAACTTCTTTCTGCACTGTTTTTCAGGCGTACACGGGATATGCTCTCAGGATATCGGCGTCCAGGGCAATCCTTCCATTTATCACGCATGTATGCATGTTATGTATGTATTGTATATACTGAAATATTTTTCTGTCTAGTACGCGTGCATGCATACATACATACATACATACATACATAAATTCATATCCACTCATACCTATGTAGAGTTGAAGCGCAATTTCTTTTCAATAACAGCTAACCTCCGCGGATAATAATATTGTCTAGGTATTATACAGGTATACATGCTCTTATGTTATAAAACAAAACGCGGAAGAATTCGCATGTAGTACACTAATATACCACATAGACTTATGTATGAATGTTACGTTATGTATATATACACCTATATTACATACATATGTCCGCAATCCTTTTCCAAATAACTACCTTTTGTTTTATGAATATTATACCCACATAACGTATGTATATACATACGTGGCCAAGTATGCGGTACATGTGTCACATTGGTACGTAGCTGTAGCCCCTATATATATATATATATACTCTTACGCGAGCTGACTGAACTGAAAACTGTTACGTGGTATTACAATTTTCCTGTAAGCCGCCAACTTTTTCCACCCCCACCCCCACCGCCTCCCCCTCCTTCCCACCCGCCGCCCCGTGAATAATTTTTCGCGTTGATTATCGCGGTACAGTTCTGTCTCGTTCATTTGATAATGGATATTTTCTCGTTCGTTCGATGATTATCGACCTATAATCCTATAGTCCAGGTGAAACGCGCAAACATATTGGTAAATAGAATGCACGCTGCATTGTATAATATAATATATGTATACAATGGCAATATGGTATGTACGGAGGTTCCTCGTTGACACTATAATAACGCGGGTCAAAGATAGCTAGTACCTCCTGCCTTTCCCCAAGTGGTAAAATATCGACGTTACGAAGCATAGGTACTTGCGGTACTATATGGATATATGTATAGGTATATTACACGTGTATACATACATCCAAGAAAAATCACTGCATATTTCATTATTGTATTACACATTAGTTAGCCGGAGCATAATATTGCAGTACGCGACACAATTACGTGTACCTCCTATCTATTGAATTTTCAAAAACCGGCGAATGCATTACTGACGCAGGCGTTCAGAATTCAACGGATTCGAATATTATAGATATTTGTCAGTTGAACGATACGTAGGTATGTATAAGTTAATGGCTAGTCACCGATCTCTGATGCAGAGTCCAAATATCAATTAGGTATTCATTATATCGTACATGTTATATGAATATCATATCGAAATTCGGAGCAAATTTGAGAAGAAGATAGAACAAAGGTACGATACACGAATTTGAAAAGAAATAGAAGAAAAAACAAACGAACAAAGAGGAAAACGAGAACAAATTTCACGAGAAAATAACAAAGTATAGGTATGATTTTTTTCACGTGATCGGACGCGCGCGGGAATGGAATTTTTTAAGATTCTTTTGAATCAACGTTACCAAATGTATAATAGTCACGTATGTACTGCACTGTAAGGTAATACATCCGCGTTCATAAATTTTTCGTATACGAATCTCTTTTCATCTTTTTTTTTATCTGTCCAATGTTATACATACGCAGACCAAATTCACCGATTATGTTTTATTCATCAGAGATCTTCTCTGATATACCTGCAGTATACAGACATAATATAACGTACCTATATCCAACAATTACGCTCTAATTAATTGATCCGAGAGAAGCCCGTGTACACGTATATACAATACATGAATTATATCGTACTGTATAAATAAATATACCTACTGGTATATAATTATGTATTATATACCTAACGAAGAACTTTCTTTTTTGCTACACGAACGGCAGAAACTCGGCCGTAACGTTATTACGGCGCGAGATTCGGTCGACGCGTTCAGTACCTATTTTACCAAATTAGAGAAAATACGAATATGAGTAATTGACAGAAAAAGAAAGAAAAAAATCAAATAAAAATACAAATGCAGAAATTGAACGATAAAACGAACAAACGAACAAAAAAGAAGCTGCAGCAGAATATCAATTCACGATACGTGTGTATGACTGTGAAACAAAAAAATCTGCCGATTCCAACTTGCTCCGAAAGCAAAAAAAACAAAACGAAAAAGCAGGAAGGAATTACATGAAAACCGATATACAGGTGAAATGAATCTGTGAAAACGTATGTATGTGTAAATCTATCTATATACCTATTACCTGTATATAGTAGCACATAAAATTGAAATAAAAATACGAAAAAAGAGAACAACAACAAAGCAATAGGAAAATTATCTATAACCTGCACCGTCTACAATGAAAATAACGATAGTATACTATACGAACATGGATTAAATTTTCTTCACTCACCTTCGCGATGGATGAACTCGAATGATGTGAATCGATCGATTGATTATTAACTATACATATATATATATATATATAATATAATAATCAATCAATCAATCAACAATGTAAACGCACAGCTGCAGATGTTATATAACGTTAAATATGTGTATGAATCTGACAACTGATTCGTAGAGGCAGCAGGTGGCTGTCGGCTGTAGAAACAACAACTCCCGCACCACAGGTATAAAACGACCGTATTCGTATTCGTATTATTATTATTATTATTAGTATTATGACAATCGTTGTTGTTGTTGTTGTTGTTATCGTTATTGGAAAAGCATGTGGTAATGCGAAATACGGGAGTCCCAGCAACAGCCTGTCCCCGGCCTGCCTGCTGCTTCGTCGACTCACGACTGAACGAAATTGTACGAGAACTGCGGACTTGAGTTGACCGGAACACCCGGACCTCTCGCTTCTTGCTTCTCGTTTCTCGCGGCTCTCCGCGGCGGTGTTTTCCTCTCGTGTATTATACACCAATGTATATATATATAGGTGTATGTACTACACCACTTTTGTCGCGGTAGGTATATACACGCCGCGGGTGTATATGTAGCAGCGAACGAGACATCCCATTCGACGTTCATTGAATCGCCCCGCGAAACTACAGCCGCGTGGTAGGGAGGGGTATAAAGAGCCGCACTGCGCCACGCCGCGCCGCGCCGCGATGTCCGCGAGATCCTAGAGACCTGGACTACACTAGACGGAGGTCGCATCACTGGCTCGTTGTCGCCTAATTTATACCGTATCTATATTATACGCAGAGGTAGGTGCGTAAGATTTCCGAGTCCGGTCGTTATACACGCGGCGGAAGGAATTTTCGACATAGGAAAATTCACCACACAACACTTTCAAATATAACGATTGGAGAATGTACTCCGAGAGTGTATGAGCTGGTTCTGATGTCCTGTAGAAAAAAAATACAGAGAAAAGACGTGATCCTGGCAAACTCCGTCGCAATATTGCAAGTGTCGACGCTTCCGCAAAACTGTATATCTGTATACTACGTAACTATATACATGTGTAGGAGAGAATCTCATCGTATGCATACTCAGGTATATTCCTAATTTCCTATAGCTACAATTATCGCTACTGTAAAACTATATGGTACCGTGAATTTTCCCCAGAAGAATCTTCGGCCGTTAACGATTTTTCATTTCATTTCGTTGAAACATATCCTTTTCTTCATTTCATTGACAATTTTTATTCTTTAGGTAGCGTAGTATAGTATATACAGTATAGTATCATAGTAGATAGGTATACCTATGTGCACATATGTTCGTGATATTGATTCGGTACAGAAAATGAGAGAAATGAATCGCCGAATGTTCGAAAGAAAATTTCACCCCCTCCGTTAGGTATATCATTTTCTCATTTCTTCCCGACGATCTTTTTTTCTCAATTTTTATTCATCGGTAAAAAAAAAACCGGAAACTATAATAATAATTCGACTATTTTACGATTTGTTTTCCAGTAAACTATAATTATCCATAACCCTGAACTGTGAGCCTTCATAAGCTCATATAATATGAGCTGTAGGTATGAAAAATAATAAATTCTACTGTCTCTTATCTTTTTTTTCTCATGATTCGATATAATATACATATACATCCTAGCAGTTCCACCGAAGCCTTCGTACGCGTAATTATACCTACATGAATTGAAGTTATATTTTTTCGGTGAAATATTTGTAGAAAACCGAACAAACGAAAGAGAAAAATTGGTAATTTCGTGATTTCCATCAAATTGTAATATATATACAAGTATATAGGTATACTGTATTGTATATACTCGTATGATATTTCGTCCATTTCGATCACATCGGAAATCTGTTGTTGAAACTCTGATCGTATACTTCAATCATTGTTTTATTTATATATATATATAATTATAAACGATTTTCGGAGATCCTGGTGGTAGATTGATATACAATAATGAATAAACGACAGAATAATATATTATGAGATATGAAGAAAAACAATCCTACATATAGATATATACTCATGTCTGTCTTTTGGTTATCGTTGGTATTTTGTATGTATGCATGTATGTATGTATGTATGTATGTATGTATATACTAAATCATATGCATATTGTATCATTGTTATTGTTATTATTATTATGTTACTTTTTATTTTTTGTTTATGACCTTTTTTTCATTTTCGTTTTTCAATAATAATAAAAAAAGAAGTTATGTATCATGACTGATATATAATCAGTCATCCGTTCATTCAACCTCAAGATATTGCATAGGTATACCCAGATCTGCAGTTTCCCGCCTCCAGCCGCTCACCTCCCTCGTATATTATAAAATTATCTATGCTACATTCGCACTATTTCTATTTCTATTCATTTATTTACTTATTTGTTCATTTCAACCGTTCATTTATTTAACTAGTATAATAATGAACTTGCGACGCGCGCGTCCAAATTATATATTAAAACTTGTTACTTCTCCTTCGGTGTTCAAGTATTGTTCTTGTTCTTGTTGTTGTTGTTGTGAAACTCATTAATCTAGCTTCCTAATAATCTGTTTATATCAACATTAGGCATGTATACGTGTGTTTGTATATTTTGTTCAACTATTGGAGTATTCTGGCTCACGAAGCGAAAAAGTAAACGAAAAAATTGTGTAATAATAATAAATCAGAATGACACTTTTCAAAGTATAGGTAAGTATAATACATACATACATACCAAGGCCAACGTTTTGTCAAATTTACACAAGGGAGGTGATTGAAAATGTTTTTTTTTCTTCGTTTTCTCTTTTCCTTCGTTATTGCATTATCTTAATTATCATACTAATAATAATAATGATTATAAACGTATCTCCCTTACTTTGTCATTCAATATTATTATTTTTTCCCAATTTTTTTCACCGTCATCAATTAATATCCTTTTTTCTTTATCTATTTCTTCGTTTGCCTCTCGATTTCAAATCATAATATCTACAATGTAATAGAGCAACCGATGTTAACGGTGATTAATATACCTATGATATTATTCATGAGGAGGAGGGCAGGAATTCTCTCTTCCGTATTTATTTACAATTTTTTATTTTTTATTTCATCGTTATTTCTCTGTACGGGGAGGAAAAAAAAAAATGAGAATTCAAATTCAAATTCAAATTTAATCAGTATCAAATATTCATTCGCATAGGTATATTACCTGGGTATAAATACACTATAAAATCGATAGATCGAGAGCTTGAATCGACGTCGATCGATAGATCATCCAACCGTTTGAATTTAGAGACCATGCAAAATGCCCGCAGCAGCTATTGTCGGTATAGGCTTATATTTTTATTATAATACACTACTTGGATTCAATTTTCGTATCAAGTTTGCATAGCGGTGCCAGTTAGGTCGATGAGTTTAATTTCATATGTTTAATTTTATTTTTTTCCTCTTTCATTTATATTTTTTTTTCTTCTTCAAATCCTCTCGCCAACTTTATGAAACTTTCAACATTCCTGGCTTTACGATTAAAAGTATAATAATAATGATGATAATAATAATAATAATATTATTATTATCAATAATCAATAACATTCTATGCATAATCGATCGTTCATATCAAGATTATAGGTTGTATGGCAATGATCCACCTGTTCCAAAGTATAGCTCACATCGGTCGTCATACAAACAAATACAAATATCTGGGTTTGTTTTCATTTTTTTCTTTTTTTCTTTTTCGTTTCGTCATACAGATATTACATTTATATTATACATACCGAAAGTTAGAACGGTATATCGGTATTATACCTTAATACATAGAAGTAAGAGTAGTGTGTATACGTTTATAGCTTACTAGAGACGACATGGACATCGACATCGGCATTGGGATCATCGTACATATTAGATTATTGTATGCTATAGAATCAAATATTATACTATGCAACGATCGAATAAAACTGTTGAAATATCAGAAGACAATTGAAAGTATTCTCTATTCATTAGGATTACATTCAATTATTCAAATATCTATATACCTATAGACTTTAAGTATGTATAGTATAGTATAGTATATGTAGATTTAGCCTTAATTTACTTTTTATAAAATGATATATTATCATACGCTGCACGTTAACTACTGCAGCAATTCATCATGGTTTTTTTTTTTTTTCTTTTTTATGAGCATTATCCGCGATTATCATCAACGAAATCGATCGATCAACTAATTATATCGGTTTAAACGAGAGAGAAGAAAAGCCATAAAAAAGAAACAACAACAAGCAAAAAAAAAAAACAAAAATGTCATTTCTCTGTCGCGCTAAGATATTTTTATTGATTTTGTTCTCTGTATTTCGTGTATAAATTGTATGAATCTGATGTACGTATGTGTGTATCCATGTATCATAAAAAATTAACGAAAAGAAATAACGGATATTATTCACCTGCAACAACTACGATATATGGTATACAGTATACAGTATATATATCTATTTACATATACACTATATACCTATATGTATCTATCGTAGAATACGAAATTCAAACGTATTTTTATTACCTAGTTTATTTGATGAAATAATAACAATAATAATAATAATAATGATAATAACGACAATAATAATAATGAAAATTATTACAACTATTATTATAATACGTACTATCGTGTATAATTTGTTACTATTCATATTCATATTGTAGGTATTATTATACGTTATTCTCTATTCGAACAAAAAAAAAATAAACTAATTAAACCTGTGAAAAATTAGAAATGCGGGACGTTTTGTCGCTATCTCATAGTATGTACGTATAAACTATAAGAAATCGGGTATATTGTGGATGGCAAGGGCTTACCAAGTAGTATGAATCGATCGTTCGATGATGAAGAAAACAAAGAGAGGAAAAATAAAAGAATGAAAATACGAAACCAAGAACAAAATTCATACATTAAGTGACAAATATTCATGACAAGTGTCTCTACGCCAGGAAAGGTGTTTTACCATCATCCATATTATACCGACGAATGATTCTTTGGACCGTATTCAGCACTCGCCTCTTACCGGAAGTCAATTTCAGTTATAAAATTTGGCACAGAGTTAGAGGTGACTTCGGAGGCGCTTTTGACGCTTCAATGTTCAATCTCATAGCTAAAAGTGACTTTGAGTTAGAGGCGAGTGCCGAACTCAGGCATTCATCTTTATTCTTTGCGGAAGAATATGGTGTCGCGCGTTCCTGATCTTCATAAACGTACTGAAAGTATGTACCTGCAATCAAGAATCATTGAATTCTTTTATGCTAGGTAGTACATACCGGTATAGTTATAAAAAACAATCGTAATCATTAAAATGTGACATCATTATTTTTATTATTATTATTATTTTCATCATCATCATCATCATATGCATGTCGGTTATCATTATTGATTGATAAATCCATGACATACATTCAAACGCATGCACACGCACAGAAGTCCGCCCTATCATTATTCTCAATATTTGCAAAACGAACAACTGGCCCTAGTTTTTCGATGCGAGGCTGGAGACGGGAGATAGACAAAGGAAAAGTTTATTAAACGTTCAATTACTATTTAGATATTATTTTCAATGAATGTCTTCGTTCTATTTGTGTTTTTCTTTTTCAAATCGTTTATTACTATTACTATTATTATTATTTTCTATTCCCAGTATCAATTATGTTATAATAGGTGATAATAAAGTAGGTGAAATGGGAATTATAATAATGAAAAATGAAAATATATAGATATAGTTTCAGTAGTATTTATATAGAACCCAGTCTTACAAAAAGAGAAAAAAAGAAATATTAAACCGCATATTTAATTTCATTTAATTTATTTGGGTTGTGAGGGCGGGGGAAGGAGGGACAGGGGGAGGATGAGGAGCAAAAAATCATTTTCGTTTAATCGACACTACCTAACAAACTAATAAACTAACTAACTAACTAACTAACAATCAGCGATAGTTGTCAGTCGAGGTTTTTTATGTTTTTCAATTTTTATTCATTTATTGTTTTCATTATTTTCTTTTCCTTCAATTTTCTCTTAGTTGTTCGTTATCATTATTTTACTTCCTATTTCTATCATCAGCATAATCATCATCATCATCATCATCATAATCATCATAATAATCATTTTATTTTCTCTTATGCCTTATTATCGTTACTTTTTTTCCTTTTTTTTCCTTTCACTGAGCAAAAAACAAAAATAGATACAATAGGTATTACTACAATATTACGAGATACATCATCATAAGAAGAAGAAGAACAAAAATAGATATTATTAGGAATTAAAATTACATATATATATATCTCAAGTTCAAATACAAATTCTACTTTCACTCTCCTATAATGTAGGTATTTTTTTTCTTTTTGTTATTCTTTTTGTTTGTTCATCATCTTTTTCATGTATTAAATTCCATTTATTTACGAAAAATCAAAAGCGGACATTATTCATTTGTTCATCAATTCTTTTTCCATTCGTTTTTTGTTCCTGTTTCTTTCTTCCTGCATTCATTATTTTTATCTTCCTCTTCTCCTCCTTCACTTTTCCGGCTTCCACGTACTTTTATATAATTATTAATTAATTGTATGTATGCGTGTGCGCGCGCATGTATGTGTCTGGGTTGTGTGTGTGTTTGAAACGACCTTTATTGAATTCTATGTTTTTCCTTTCTCTATTTGCTTGTTCGATTGATTTCTTTCTTTTCTTTTTCTATTTTTTTTTTCTTTCACATCTTCAATTTTTAAATTGCCTCAACTACTGCCGCTGTTTGCTGTTGCTATGTCGCCAACGGATGTCATCTTATTACAAAAAAAAAAAAAAAAAACAATAATAATAATAATAATAATAGTTATAATTATAATAGGAAAAAAAAAGAAAAAAAAAACCCCCAAGAAACCTAATTTGCTACGCAGAGCGAAGAAGAACGGGGCTGAACTTCATCTGAGAGATTGATCTTCGCTGCTGATGAAAAAATTACAATGGGACCGACAAATCATCCTCTCTGAGGTATGTTTCTGTATACGAGCCTCAATTTAGTCGCAAGGCGAAATTAAAATCTAGACAGAGGCTGCGCTGCTGTTGCTGCTGCTGCTGCTGCTAGTTTCAATCGTTTCCTGATCGGTTAGTGCATAATGGCATAATGGCTGGAGAGAGGGGAAGAGGGAAAAGGAGAGGGGAAAAGGGGGTGAGGGAGAAGGTTGGGTTTGCTTATTAAAGGTGGCGTTTGTTTGTTTGTTTGTATGTTTGTTTGTTTTTTTTTTTTTTTTTTTTTTTTTAATTTTTTCTTTTTTTTCCTTGTTTTGTTTTGTTTAAGATGTTGTTGTGTAAGGTCAACGCAAATTGGCGCATCACATGGCATATTTGCGCGTCCATTCACGTGCCAATTCGTTGTACTTCTCCCTGTCCGTTTTGTATATCCTTGCTATCTCTGGGACGAGTGGATCGTCAGGATTTGGGTCGCACAAAAGCGAACATATTGACAACAGCACTGTAAATTGTATAATGATATTTAGAATTATAGTTAGACAATCATTATCATTAATTTGTTTTTCAAGCAAACTTTATCAAACTCCGGTAACTATACTTATAGGGGTATATCAGTGAAATGGATTTGATATGTAACTCGCATTATATATAGTTATATATATTGATTTCAGCGCCTAATCCAGTTACAATTGCCGAGCTTACTTCTTTCCCTTGCGGGGTATTATTTCTTTACATAATACAAAAGAGAATCAGAGAGAAAAGAGGAATAGAGGAAAAATGAATACGTTCACTTCTATTTCATGGAATTATTTCTATCGTTCGGGTGTCATATTATTATTGGCGGGAAGAATATCAAAGAACTCAATATCCACAAAAACAAAAAACATAATTATATTATAATATACAAACGATATTTTCTCTGTTATTTTCAATATAAATTTTTAATTGAAACAATAAGATAGCTTGCATTGACTCATTTGTAACGTGTAATTAAAAATTTCCCGAAGAATGAAGAATACCCCGTCTTATCATCTATCTATCAGGAAAATTTATATATATTGTCTTTCTTTTTTGTCTTGTTTTTTTCTTTTCTTTGATGAAAGATGAAGTAATATACTAAATAAACATACAGTAAGACGGTCTCGAAAGACCTAAGTTATATGCATGGCATTGTTGTGTTAATATTTTTCTTTTTCAATTTCTCCGACAATTCGTGTCTGAACAATGGAAAGTTTATGACAGTCCGCATTCTTACTATATACCACCTACTACCTTAATTTCAAAAATCTACATATAAGATTACAACAGAATATCCTTTTCACGCATATTAAATTGATTATGCTATTTTCTACTCGCCGACCAGAAAGTTTTCTTGTAAAAATTCAATTCGTAAAATATTGAAGCAACAAAAAGCTAGACTCGATATTTACTTGATCAAATGAAGGGCTATGAACAGAATTATATTAACGAAAAATCTTGCAAAATCCGTTGTTCCATTATTAGAAATAATTGTACGTGTGTATACTGTACGGAGGAGCCGAGAAGTAAAAAGAAGCGGACGTTGTTCCTAAATCGTTTTGCATTCGCTGCATATACCGTATCACGATTACGGCAGAAAAACAAAAAAATGAAATCTACAACAGCTCAATTTACGTCACAAGAGAGACTGTCTGTATAAACATTTAGGAGTATAGTGTAATATGCATGCGTAAACCAACGTTTGCAATTACCTCGAAAACAAGTGAAACAACAAAATTTGTACAAACATTTTTTTAGTAACGTTCCGCAGAGATCGGATAATTCCAGAATAGTTTGAAAGCATTGTTGAATTCCGAAGTGTGAACATACATCGTGATTGAATAATCGAAACCGAATGATATATTGTGGATTTTTATAAAGTCTTAGAAAAAGGGAAGCAAAGAATGAATAGGTGAGGACAGAACGTACCCTTCGAAATAGTAAGCGCTGGCGACCACTGCGATCTCAGTATGTCCAAACAGATACTACCATTACTGTTGATATTAGGGTGATAGATTCTTGTTGTGAATGCGACCTAGGAATGGTAGATATCTATTAATTTCACAATTACAGTAATGAGATTGTGATACGTGCATATAATATAGAAAAATGTTTGTACGTGAAGAAAGAAGTATCAACGCATTAAATCAGCTGTACAACGTACCTTAGGAGGTTTGAATGGATAGTCTGTTGGGAAGTGAATTGTTAAGAAAAATACTCCTCCCTGGTATGGGCTGTCAGGCTATAAAAAATGGCACATAAGAGATCAATTTATTTATATATTCTGAGTTGATATTTTTCTGTTAAAATTATTAAATTTGAAGTTGATAAAACGAGGGAAACTTGAATTTGAAGAGAAATGTTAATTTTTCTTCAACGTTATGTAATGAGAAACGGAATCATTGAATTTGTACGATTAAAAAATTTGTCATTAGGTATTTTGAAAGGCAGGTGATATAAAAATGAAGAAAGAGGATAATTGAGAGAAAAAAACCGAGTATCAAATTCTCCACAGTTACATAGAGTCTACTGAAGTAGAGATGAGAAAATAGATGAAATGATCCCGTTAGTCGTGATATTATGTAAACTGCTAATGAAAAAATCAAATATAAAATATGCATAACACGGAGTTGAGTTTCAGTGAAGTAAAATATGTGTATATCTAAATAAAATTATAGGTATATTCGAGAGTATAGAATATTATACATTAAAACCTTTCTTCGTGAAACCAAATAAGCTAGAAAATGAAAATAGTATTTATTAATTACTCACTGGTCCCATTATAGTGGCCTGCCAGTGAAACACTGTAAATTGAGAAAAGAAAGAGAAATATTTGATTATTGTTTTGGATCGAAAAATTGGAACGGATTCAATATTACGCTTAGAGAGTACAAGGTATGATCAGAAATTTTCCTTGACGAATGATATTTGAGGAGCATCCTCATCCTGATAACGGGGCCTAATTGCTGTTGCATGTAAAGATTGTAATCAACATATCCTGCGAAACATCCTAAGCCCCTAAACGTGGAAAACACTTGATAATATTCTATTCACGAGAATTGAACGTTTGTGAAATACTTTACAGGCGACAAACATGATTATCAAATCTTGCCTGTGGTCGAGGAAGGAAGTCTCATATCCTCATATTATGTGGAATTTAATACAGACAACATACTTACAAAAAACAATATGGAAAAAAAAGTCAAAGTAATCTCAATTATTTGTACGAAGAAACGTTTTCATCATTTTTATTATCCACAATATTTGTGGCTCTATTTTTTCAATCCTATAGTTTTTGTGATTCTCTTACTATTCAATCATTAAATGAGAGAAATGTAGCTGAAAAAACGAACGATCGAAGGTGTAATCCCGAATCGGATTAAAATTTGATTTCCGATCATCGAGAGACGTAGAGAGAAGGAAATAATAAGAATTTCAATTCAATAAAATAAATATCAATTAATGTTTCTGCCTCATTCTGGGAATGACATACTACTAATGACACTAAAGAAAGAAGATCTGTCAGACACTCAAATAATAAAAATAAATAAAAAAAAAAAAAGGAAAAAAAAAATTGAAAAAAAAATTAAAATATGTACCTATAAAATAAAATTAGTTCAAAGTCTTTGAACTAGATTTGAAACAATGTGGTACTGACAAAGTATAGTTGAATAATTAAGAATGCAAAAAGAACTATACTATACTATACCAGAGACCTTGAAAATTTTCCTGACTATTGAATTATCGTATCAATACACAAGAAATCTGATATCTTATTCGTTTTTTTATTATCATATTGTATATACTATTAATTTTTTTTTTTATTTTGCCTTTGGATGAAAATCAAAAATCTTGCAGTCACAGAGCTAGAGAGATAGGAAATTTTATTTTATTTTTCAATCAGAGTAAAGTATTCTTTGCGCATTATTGTATCGTCGGAGAACATTGATGACGAGTCATGTATACATGTATACGGATTTATTGTTGACTAAACTATGACGATAATAATTCACGCGTGACGTGAAAAAATGTGATGCTTTGAACCAAAAAAAATAAAAGAAGGGAAAAACAATAGAAAAGGAGAAAAAAAAACACAGAAGAAGAACAAGAAGACAGAGAAAAAAATACAAAATAAAGTGTTTGAGAAAAATTGCAAGCTCTAAACAGGTAAGTAGTGGGAGTGAACTACCACATGGTACTCATCTAATAATAGATTCTATATAAATGCCAGAAAATTCTTATTTAAAAATCCAGGTTATATATCTTCCTCTCTTACTCTCTTTCTCTCTTACGGTAAAAACCGGAACTTGAATAAATCAAAGTGGGCTTTTAGGCGGCTATTCATCCCACCAAGGTTGTGAGACTTAAAAGTTTATGACGATAACAAAGGATATTGGAAGTAATAATATCAGCTATTCAGAAACAGAAACGTCGCGAAAAAATGCATATCAAGCAATTTTTTGCTAAAATTTGTATTGATGAACAAAAATCTTCATTTTCTTTCTCCATTCAAAGTCTGGAATTCCCAAAATGGTAGAAAAAAGATATAGTATATTACACACCTAGGGAAGAAAAGTAGACTGTCTTAAGCTATGTGTAAGATTGCCAAATACGCAAATGCGTAGTTTGGGACTGGCTATACTATACTATACTATTTTTCCTCACACCTGTAACAAAAAGTTTAATATTTTCTGCTGAAACAGGGCAGTACTGAAATGCTTTTCGTCGAGGTGCGGTGAAAAAGACTTTTCTTCATCAACCAAAATTTCAGCGAGAAATTGCTAATAAAACTCATTTTTCTCTGACATTTAGGTGTCGAAACAGCTGATATTTCTGTTTCTCGAGATCTTCTTGGACCAATGCTATAAATTTATCTGCCTCATGCAAAGCGAGGCTGCCCTCGAAGTCAAGAGTATGACAACAATAATAATAAACCACATCGTACTTTATAACTCTTGAGATATAGAAAACAAAGAAAAACAACGCACAAAAGAAAAAACACGGATAACATAGAAAAATCTGAAATAAGAACGAAACTTCAATCTCCTTTAGAATTTTATGTATTTTCGTACCGTTAGACATAATCGATAATAGTAAAGATAACTTACAATCATCTCCTACTGGGCCAGCGGAGCATTGTGCAGGTGGATCCCTACCCAGATCCTGAAGTTCCTATAGAAAAAAAAAGAAAAAAGAAAAGAGAAACAGTTATTGATTTATTCAACGAGCTTCGATCTATCAAGCTGGTGATTCGACTCCATTCTCTACGCATCTCAACAGTTCAAAAATAATATTCCCTAGGTTTTATACTACTTGAGATATCTGCGCTCTGTATCGCTGCGCCTTACTTAAAATACAAAACTGTGAAATGCGGCGATTTTAGTACCGAGTGAGAAAAGGAGGATCGAGACAAAAGAAAGGGGCGAATAAAGTTTACGGACAAATTTCAGCGAGCGAGCGTAGTGCAAAAATATGTAATAGGGAGGGCAAAGGGAGGGGGGGGGATGGAATATTTTCCTCTCTTCTTTCTTGTCACTGAACTTCCAAGTTATCCATAACCATGGTATATGGTATGCATAGATATGTATGTGTGAAAAAGCGAGGTTTCACATTACTTCCGGCTATTTATCGGAAATACCGATGATAGGAATACGAAAAGAATATTGTATTATTGAAAATTGATTGATTCCGTTGAAATTGAAGTGAGTATTTATGACATACTATATCGCGACTTGCTATGTTATCTGCACTGGAAGTATGGTAAATCGTAAATAATGAATAATGATAAACTAATAATATTCTTTAGTGTTGTGGATGATATATTGTACTCGTTATAGGTGTTGATCAGGATTTAAACGGAGTTTTATATCGTATTATATAGAGATGAAATGAGAAATCGAAAATGCGAATAAGAGGAAAGACAAGCAAAGAAAAGACACAATAGGAATAAAAGAATAAGAAAAAGAATGAGAAAAAGGGTAAAAAGCCAACATGAGATTTTCAATGCTGGCTAGCTGGCTACAGCGCTCGTTCGTTCGCTCGCTCGCTGAGCCATCCTCACATTGCCTCTTATTCACTGGAAAATCGTTAAGGGCGTTCAACTTGATTTACTACACACCACACTGTTTGACCTCATTGATTATGCCCTAACAACACTAACGGACTTTGACGTACCTTATTAATTCGTTTTAAAGCCATTTGATAGACTGTGTATTGGATATTAACTGGCTAAAAACCAGACAACGAAACCCGCTAGCCAAGGATCTTTGATTAGGGATTGCAAGATGGCTGCCTTCTAAACGTCGTCCCACTACGCTGATCAAGATATTACTTGAGGATATTTATTTCCTAGGTGTTTGAGCCTACCGGCTGTCGCATGCAAGGTTAGAAAATAATTTCAGTTATCTACCGGTTTATTATTCGATCGTAATCCATCAGCGATTTATTATTTTTCATATTTTTATTCACTTCTTGATCTCCAACTCAATCAAGTTCCCACGGATTTCCTTGTATCGGCGCACGTAGATTCTTGTTATACCTTATACCTGGAATTTCAGTACGCACTTCTATTGCGCGGTGAAACCAACGCACGGTAAAGTAAAAACGCTTTTTTATCGACGCGGTATTGACGTACGTTCACGAATGACGAATATGGCGATATAGGTATGGATGTGTACCTATGTATGCATTTAAATACGTATATTCAGTGTGCAGTATTTGCAGATTATAAAACCGTTCGTTTCGTCATGATCATAATTACTGCGACGCGAACGTTCAAGTTTAACTTATCGCCTCGTCACCGATGCAGCACGAGCATAACGAAGACAGATTTACAAATAGACATTCGGCGTTACTGTAGGTATATGCATGCGTGTCCTACGCCCGCGCTACCACTTGTGCGTAATTCAAATTCACCTTATTTTTATCTATATCTATTATAACTATACATACAACCTTGTTCACAAATGGTTAAATTCAACTGTAGTATCTCAATGTTATATCAATACTTCCATCGTTTTATGCCTAGTCATTCTCTGGTTGATGTTTAATCATCCAGCTATTAAGATTATATCCTCTGATCATACCGCATTCGAAATTTTTAATTGTAAACTAAAATGAGCTAATTGTTATTCAGAATAAATGATATACCAGAATTCATGCTATATTGATTAGTATAATATAAGCTGATGAAGTTCTGCGGATCTGAACTTTCAGAAAAATTTCGAAGTATTTTGACACCAGTAGTTATAGGTATATGTATATTAATTCGCTTCAAAAAATCTCAATTGAGTTTGATAATAATCTACTTCGCGGTTTTCTTTTTCAAGTTTTTGTTCTTCATTCGTAACGGTACCTACGTGATAAAATTCGCACGAAAATACTGCGAGTCCTAATTAGGAGGTATACTTCTCTTGGGAAAAATGTCAACCGGAAAAAGAATGTTGTTGATGTGACATATAGTATATATAGCAAAGTAATATATGTAAAGTAACTACCTATACCTATGCATATCTAATATAACCAGCTATACGCATAGGAGTGAAGTAATCAACGAATGAAAAGCCAGAGGAAAAACATCGAGCTATATGCAGTATATACATGCAATGTTAATGTTGACGATTGCAAAAATTTACAAGTGTAGGTAGATAATATTCATGGTATCAATAAAACCTGAAAATCAGGAGGAAAAAATGTGTAAAAATTAAAATAAACGTGAAGACAGATAATAACAGTATAGTGCAGAAGAAGAGGAAAAAAATTTCGTCATGGCAGACCGGAGAACGACTGATCATGAGTGTTCATGCCGGAAAAATAAAGATAAAGCCAAGCGGAAGCCACCTGGAGGGAATAAGAGAAAGCGCCAAACATTGGTACACAATCCCGAGGAAGAGGTATGGCATGAGCCGTACATGAATTGTCTGCGTAAAGAATTTTCGCAGATATCAATACCGTGCGATTCGAAGATTGAGTTACCGTGGAAAGACATAGCCTTGCCAGCCGTGGCAAAAAAGATTCGTGCAAATGTTGTGTTGAAGGAGACTGCGGGCGACGATCAAGGTGTAGATGAAGAAAGTGGGGAGAAGAAGTACAAATCTGATTTGCAGCCAGAGCCGAAAGAATCTACTGGAAAAATGAATCTACCTTGGAACGATCTTTTGGTTATGGACACGGTCGTTCCAGAGCAAATTTTAGGGGCTAACGGCGCACCGTGTGATTCCACGCTCGAAATACCATGGGATGATTTAGCGATTGAAAAACCAATCGAAATAAGACCGATTCCATACGAAGAACCCTGCGATTATAACGACGTGGAAATACCTTGGGACGATATACTCGTTCCCGGTAACATAGTCATCGTAACTCGAAAAAAGAAGAAACATCCTTCTTCAAAAATTAATTCGAATTATAAATGTTCCGGAGTCAGAAGCGCTGCAGCTAAAGCAGGAAATTCCAATAATTGTGGAATGAAAACTTGCTGCGTTATCAAAACAGGTCGGAAGTGATCTTTCGCACTGATGAAAGAAGACAAAATTTCTACGCAATATTACTCAATGTCCAATATTGTATAGAATATGTAATCGCTTATAATCTTATGTATTATGCGCTAATAAACGATAATACCATACCTAAAGTATAGGTTCAATAAAAGCGACTCGCTGCCGCATGACGCATACTTTCCAACCGTGACAACTGTTTCGAAATAATCTATACCTCTTGGAACTAAAATCCTAGACGATGAAACTTGTTGGTCTACCATATATAGCCTTTCAATTATCTTTCCGTCCGTTCATCGGCAACCTCGAAATTTTCACTGTGACGTTTACGACGTCAAATCGCGGTGTCGGTTTTTTTTTCTTTTTTTTTTTTTTCTTTTTCTTCTGCACGTTCATCCGCAAGTCGACTGTACCTCAAATCGGAAAGTCGTCATGACAGATCGTGACGGTGGATCCAAAGAATTAAGAGTGTGTCAAACGAGGATTTTTATTCCTGCATCATCGTTGGATCAGCAGCCCCCGTCCTTCGGTTTGGCATCGGTAATTCTGAACGAAACTAACAAACCTCTCCCTACGATAACGAACACCGACTCGGAAGGCGACTATGAAACTTCTAGCGAAGGTCCACATAGTCCCAGAACGGAATTTCGTCAGTCTGAAACATACTTGGCAGATTCTCATGATGGGAATACGATCCCAAAATCAACAGAGTCCGTATTTGATGGAACAGATTTCGTTCCAGAAGAAGATTCTAAAAAGCAACATGATCCCAATGCGAGCTACACGATCATAGGTTAGCGTTTACCGTCTGAAATAATTTCCTAATTGCCAGACTGCATATATGCATTAAATTCAGTATGCCATTTATACTCGCACGGCAAATTTTTCAATAAGAAATCACCGAATACGAGTATACATACCTATAAAAATGCATGCCATAGGGGCTGCAGAATCGACCAGGACGGATGTGACAGCAAGAATAGCAAACTCTGAAGGCCAGCCGAGCAGTTCTGTTAATTCGAATTCGGAAATTGAGGCTCCGTATTTGAACGGCTTAGATGTGCTCGAGGCTCGAAGAACAGAGTACTCTGTCGCACCTCGAATAGAAAGTGATGCAAATAAGTCGGAATCTCTTCCTGTAATAAAGATTGCAACACCATGGGGATCCTACGAGTATCCTGATGTCCATATGCCGGCGGAAAGGCTGGTGTCCGACTCGCAAGTTGATATAAAAGAAAAAATGAGGCTGATAGCTGCCTGCATGGATGGCTCTGGTGTGATGGCTTCGAGAACGACATTTGTTCTCGACGAACCGAGGCAGTTTTCTTATCGAGACATCGGAAAGGATGTATTGAAGCCTAGGGATTCTGTATCTTTGGAAACCAACGATGAATGTGGCAAATTCGGGAGTGGTGGCACGGTTTATAGCAGGCCAGTAACTCCGCGGGCACCAAAACTGATAACAGTAACAAGTCCGAAAATATTTTCCGAGGCATTCAGCGTGCTGCCAATAATTCGAAATCCGGATTTGGAGTCTAATTATACGTTTCCTCTTAGTCGAAGTGGCTCCAGTTTACCATTCACCATGAACAATAACGCGGCATCGATGTGTTCCAGTTTTTACCACCGAGATATTGGCGACTCCCCTCGAAATTTGAACGGGATAAAATCAAACTATGATCCTCTTTCTCGAATTGAAGGGGAACTTGCACCACTCCAAAATGAGCTGAGCGAAATACGGGGCAAAGTCAGAGCCCTAAATCTTGACTATAATTTATCCTGCATTGATGGTATCAGAAAATTTCCTCAACCCATGAATTGGACTATTGAAGGACATCAGTCTAGTCATGCACACATTAGACCCGTCAAGGATGATCTGATTTTCGGGGACTTTCGCCCCCACCAGAGTCAAACCACGGCTTTTAACGTGAAAAACAACATCGGTGTATCGAGTGTTGGGGCTAATAATCAACCGATGTTTCGATACTCTTTCGCAGATCGTTCACCAGCCGTTTCCGCCTGCTCGTACGACCTCAGAGGAGTAGAAAATAAGTATGAGTGTACAGAAATCAGCGGTGAAAAAGTTCAAAGTCTGCGTGACCTTCCGATTGCATGGAACGTCGCTTCCGATGATTCTAAACCAAAAACTGAAGAAATTATTCTTGAATCTCCGACTGGTACAGACAGAAATTTGTCTCCTGATTACGTTTGTACATCGACACCGTCGAGCCAGAGTTCCAGGCTAAAAATTCCACTGGGCGAGAGCGAAAGTGGAGAAGGAACGGAGTCTTGTGAAAAGTTGAAACAATCGCCACAAATCCGGCTGCCAAATTTCTTGGACAAAATTATTATAGTACCGATCACCTATCTCGGAGGTATGCCGGATCCTCCCGCAGAGCCTGTGTTCAATTTTGTTGAAGAAAACGAAAAAGGTATAATTCCTGTCGGTTATAAAGTTCTGCGCATTGAGCACCCGGACGCTCCACAATCAAGTCGTCGAGATGATCAAATCAGCGCGAGAAACTCTATAAGATTTTCCGACGCTGCTTCGACCTTGGATAATGAAACCGAAGATTCGTTATCGACTTATAGAAAAAACGAGGATAATTCATCGGTTGAAAATTCTCCGAGCTCGTCCGACAGAATACTTATTCCAAAATTTGTAAAAAAAAGTTCAAACGATCATTGTTCTACGTTCAATAATGGAAAAGAATTTTATAAAGAAAAAACTTATTATATTCGTGGGTTGATCAGCGGACCAGAAGATTTTTTATGATTAAAAATAAATGTATTTTCATTATATTGTTACAATTATCTGCGATCCCTCTTCTCGTTCAATCAGTGGTACATCTATACTCATTCATTACTCTCATTAGTGGAAATGGAACACGATATTCAAAACCCAGTTTCTCACCAAGAATACAGCCGATTTGTACGAGATTAATATCAGCGATTAAGCAAGAGAGGAAGAAGGGCATGACGCTCTTTGATTTACAAAAATCGGAAAATAGTTTTACAGCTTATTTATCGGCAGTTATAATATGTTAAACTTTTCTCCGATTTTTGGAAATTGAAGAGGTCTCATGCCCATCGTCTTCACATTCTTCATCGTTGATATGGATTTCGTATTAATCGAGTGTGTTTTCGCTGAGAAACTAGGTTTGAGAAAATTCCAAGTGAAAAACAGTGTTTCATTTCCCCTTGATTTAAAATAAGTGAAGTAAAACAGTAAATTATTACGTAGTATGCGTAGCAGAGAACAAAGACAAGATACAAGATTCGTTGGTGATTGGTCTGTTCAAATCTAAAAATTGACCATTTTGATAATATCTAAGTAATTAAGATTCCAGATATCGTATCATAATCAGCCAAAGATTTGAATTCGAATTCGAACAAATCGTGTGACTAATTCAGGGTCGGTAACCTCCAGATTGTAGTTACCGCCCGACGATTGAAACAATTTCATCCTTACCGACAGAGTAAAATTCGCGGCCGTATGGTGGCAGCACCACAGGCAGTGGGGCGACGCGGACGCTCGCGAATCGACATTCGCATGACGAAAGAACGGCGGCAGGACACTACGGCAGTGAATCAGTGACGCCGTGACGGTGCGCGTCGTTGGGGAGAAAGCGAGAGAGAAATATAGACGGTAAAAATGGCGTAGTCGGAGCAGTTCGGCTGTCGCAATGTTGCGATCTTCGTTAATCTCACGTAGTTCGAATAACGCCTTTGATAAGTGGATATTCATGAACGTTGTAATAATAATGATGATAAAAATAATGATAATGATAGTATTACCGTAGTGAGAATAGAAATAAAAAGAATATAATAATAATCAATTATTAACAAAGAAAAAAATAGGGAATAAAATAAGGAAAACCAAGACCAGTGGTGGAATCGGAATTATTAGGAATCTCTGCATTCATTTGTTAATAATAAGTGGCGGTGGTGGTGGTGGCAGTGCGATTTCATTTCAACTTGAATGAGCGAGTGAGTTCAAGTAAGTCGGAGATTTGTGTCGGTCGGTGACTAAGGCCTTGCCGTGAGTTCTTTCAACCGAAATGCCTTTTTTTAATGTTCATTTATCGTTATTGTAACGATAATAACGATAATAGCGAGGCGTCGATTATTCGGCCATTCGTTTCTCAAAAATCGACGAAGTATTACAGTGTCGGTACATCGACGGGCTGTACAAATAATCGAGTATTTTCTTCTTTTTTCTTTTTCTTTTAATATCCAAGTGAATTATATGAATTATCGATATAACAACGAAAACAACACGTAAATTGATTCAATTTTTAACGAATCACATGTTCGGACGGCGGTGATCGCGTATAACAATGTTATTGATAAAGTGATCAATTGTGAAAACAAACAGAAGATTAAGTAAAGTTTAGTGAAATTCAATCAAATAATTAAGCAAGTCCGAATCATAATTGCCACTGACAGATATTCCTACGACCTTGCAACAGGCGCAAGATGGCGCTAGTTGTCTTTTGACATACCTTCGCGTAACGTCAGCTGGATTTTCTACCACCGTTTTTTGTTTCTTCCTTCATTTGTTCCTGTGGTTTTTTTTTCTCGTTTTCGGGGCGGCAGCGGGGCTTATCTATACAATATTATGAATAGAGAATTCTACGTCCCTTGTGCACCGTACGCATATCCGGTGAGTGATATTCATTTACTTATTTGATCATCCGATTTGTTCATATTTTTCTCTTCGAATAATTCAATCCTACGTTTTTTCATTTCGTTCGATCATCCTTCTTGTTACTTATTCTCTGTCTCTAGTTTCGTCGTTTCTTTGTTTTCGTCTCTTCGCATATATAAAGTAATAGCGTACTACAGCGTTTCAAGTTTTCCTCTTACTGTTTGTCCTTCTGTTTTCGTATTTTTTTTCTTTTTCTTTTTCTTTTTCTTTTTCGTTGTACCCGCATAAACGTTGAGTCTACTCGAATATGGAATAATGTGGATCTAAATACAAACCTGCATGTAACTTTTTACGAGGTTAAAATATTCCAAGGATTTTTAGGGTCACTGCCAGTTCGCTACAGTTTCGTGCATAGCAGTATTCCGACGCTCGTTTTCTCTACTGACAATGAGACTCTCTCGTCTTCTGTATAATCGATAAAACAAAAAGCTATACCGGATGCACATACGTCGAATCGTGAATTCGTATATCGGATCGATATTTTCTCAGTAATCTTCCGTCATCATCCGTAAATCGTCATCAACGTTCTGACGTTATTACACTTCATACGTCATCCGTCAAAATTACCAGTTATATTTCCTTCAAATGCTTTTAACTATTTGATCATGAACCTTGCATCTACCTTCTTACCGTTTAGAATGAATATTAATTCCTGAATGATTTTATTATTATTATTATAACCGTAACCGCGGGACGTAATGAGCGACGAAAGGCTACAACCCCAACCGAGGAGACGACAAATGTCTCAAGAGATTTTACTCGGGGTTCATCGAACCATTTCGCAGTCCGAGATGCAGGAGCTCGATAAAGCGGAACTCAAGAAAGATAATGAAACAGATTTATCGAACGTTCATTCCCCGAAGGTACAGATGAGGACGGAGAAAAATAAAGAATCAGATACCTATGTCGTGTAATTTCGAATACTCGTGTCACTAGATTTGAGTTTTTCTCACACCAACGAAAGTTTGTTCGCCGGGTGTGATCATGAAAATATTTCGCTTTCCGGTTTGTTTTTATTCCCTTTCGTCTTCCCGGCAGGATGATAAAGTGGAAGAAAAATTAGGATTTTATTTTCGATTATCAACATTTTTCTCGGGTAACGGCCGTTTTGGAAATAAATTACAACAACGGGAAAAAGGAATTGTATCTCCGATAGGATCGTCGATAACTGACGGGGAGGATAGCGCTGGCTCGTCGTCGTCGGTGTCAAACGAATCGCCTATTGCCGATCATCCGAAGCAAGTTGTTCTCTCTTCTGCTTCTGCAAAATCAACGAAAATCGGCAGACGTTTGAAAAATTTCATGAAAATTAGAAATCAACGTGAAATCAAAACCGAAGAAGAAGTGATCGTCCTTCCTACCGCAGCGGTTAACGAACAAAATTCTAATATTTCTTCCGCGGTCCCTTCTCCTACTCCTCCTCCTCCTCCTATTGCTGCGGCAGTAAATTCAGATGAAATCCTTCAGCGTCACGATCCGGGCAAAGAGAAAGAGGCCGAGAAAGCGAAAAACGAAGAAGACGGAGAAGAAAACATAACCGGTTATTTTGAATATGAGATGTTTAGAGGAAATGAAAAGTAATAAATAAGGTATACCTAGTGATAAATTTGAAAACAAATTAACAATTCAAATACGTCAGGTATAGAAAACGACGAGATACACGCGGCCGATGATACCGCGGACGAAACGCCGCCGGGAAATCTCGCTCGTAACAATAATGTAGATCAGATCCAGACCAATGACGAATCTGCCGTACCCGCGGTGCCAAACATTTCTGAAAATGGCGCTACGATAATCGCCGAAAATCCGCACGCGATTTTAGTCGCGGCTGCGTTAACTGCACAGCTTGGGTATATATATCTATGTATATATGCCTAATTAATGACTATACAAGAAAATCCTCGTTGCTCTATTCCATAAAAGCGAAATAATTTTTATAATATTCTGGATCGCGGTGAGGAAATTAATTAAGTATTGCACAGGCATAACGTGTGGTATATCTTGGTATATTTATATTATTTACAGAGCGATTCGGGTTGAGCAGGACAAATTTGTGGACCGATTATTGGAGAAATTCTGAAACGAAAAGTAGTTTGACAAAAATTCATGCGACCGATGTAGCTCGAAAACCGTCGATCGCAGAAATTTTTGCCAAAGGAATCTTCGTCTGTGATTTCTTGAAGAATCTAACCACGAAGCGTGACCCGCTCACCCTGAATCGCCCTGCGGTATATCGTAATTATCTGACAATGTGGACCACTGCGCAGAGCTCAAGCAGAGGTACAAATTCAAACGTCTCGAGGAGGAAGGAGGAATAATCCTCGCGATCGTGAATCATCGAGAACTCCTTTTCTCTATTTGCAAAATGAGGAACCACGGGTTGAGAATTATGTCCGAAACATGCTCGAGAGTGAAAGAGAAAGAGACTCAAATTATACCACGGGGTAAGCGTCTGCGCGTGCTATTTTAACACTGTATATATATTATAATCACAAGGAGATACACATATATATGCGGTGTAGATTAGATCTTAAAATTTTTTCCCACTTTTTTCATTTTATTCTTCGCCTCCTCGCGTTCTCCGACCATTTTGAGACGCCTAATCAGATTAAAAAAAGATTCCAAAATCATAAACCTATCCGTTTAATTATCAGAATGATTATATTCAGTCAGGAATACGGAGTATTGTCGAAGGTGCGCGCTCGTACTTATACAATAATCTCTTTTGAACTGGCGGTTATATTACGCGGGTTCACGATATACCAAAAAATTCATCGACCAGACTTCGCAAGATTTTCCAATACGATTCGAAACAGGGAGCTCACCGAGATCGATTTTCTCCCATTTCGGTGATGATTTGCCCTCCGGCTCTGTACGTATTTCCGCATACGTTACACAGGTATATATATATCTCGGTATCTGATATTCAACTTCTCACTGATGCCGATCGCTGCGAACGCGAAGGAAAGTTACATAAAAGGCATGATGAGTGCGTAATCGAAATTCCTTTGCTTCCCTTCCATTCCGTTTTCTTTCCCAACTTTTATATTCTTTTATTTTTCATCATTATCATCGTCGTCATTTTTCTCCCCCACTTTCGATATTCGCTTGCGTGACGCGCGAAAAGTAAGATATATATTTTATATAATGCCACGGCTAGCCACAATTATTATATGGTATCAGATTATAAGAGATAGTAGTAGTACATACTGATAAACGTAGGTGGTGCAGTCAGTCGCTACTATTTCCTATATCTCTCCTATATATATAATCTATACATGTCTAGACACTACAAATTCAATAACATATTATATACCTACGTATACCTGTACCTGTATACTTGCGTGGGTGACGCTAGCAGGTCTTCGATGTTATAGGGCGGGGGCGAGCCGTCTGCAGCGGAGGGTCTTTTTTTTTGCCAACGATCGTCAAGCGTGCGGTTTCTTCCATTCTCTGCCACCTATCTAGATATGTACATATATACCTACCTATACGGGTCCATACGTGTATTATATATGTATATATATATACCATATAGGTATACGTAGTTATACAGTTGTTCCGCTTATGCCAGTTGACCGAGTTGCGATGCAGAAAAAACAAAAGTAGACAAGAAGAAAATACCATGAAACAAGAGAAACATCACGAAAAACCAAAACGAGAAAAGATAGGTAAAAAAAATAATAAAATGAAAATAAAAAACGAAGTACGACGGTAACGGTATATCCACGTGCGGTTGGTTCGCATTTGCAACAACTCTCATCGTCGTGCGGTATATAGGTACTATGTTATACGTATATATATATATATATATATATATATATATATAGTATATAGTAATTCAGGACGGGCGGAAATGGTTTTAAAGGATATACATATAACAACTGGACTCGTGAATATACCTATAGTTGCCATATACAGGCCGGCGGTACCACATATTCACGATGTCTATAGGCATCGGTATATCTGCAGCTATGCACGTTATGAATATATATATATATATAACGAAATCGAGAATAGTAACAGATTTTGGTGATCCTTTTATAAATATGTATATAGTTAGTGCGATTGTGATTATTACGTATCTGTGTGGGTATATATGTATATATATATATATGTATATATGCAACTATTGTTCGTAGTAATAATATCTCACAAATCTGCAGCGGCGGTAAGCTCACCTACTCCGACAGCTGTAGGGAAATCTTATTATCGTTCGAATAGCTTTCACCGTTCTTTGTCATCGTCTCGTTACGTCGTTGTCGCGTTTTAATCGCGTTTTCGCGTTGTTGTTGCACGGGGCAGGAAATAAAAGACGAGACAGACGCCGAGCCCTGTGCTATGTTGTATGCATATAATGTAATAACTTACAATATGAATTAAAGTTTGAATGCGAACATGTGTAGGTATACCTACGTACGTACGTATATAGGTGTACGACGGTATATTAATATCGATATTATGCGTATCATGTATCTTACCTTACAGTCAGTAGCTCTAATATACCAGATACTATGTACAGGGTGAGTCTGTTCAAAGGTCTAAAATGGATGGAACGTATGTATGTAGTACATACGTATACTTACCTGAGCGGGGTTAACCTATACTCCTATAACTAATAATTCGTTTCACCGTGGTTACTGTATTCGTGACGACGAGTGCCCTGGCACGGAGTATGGATTCCCTACGTTTTACCGCTCTGGGGTATAGTTGTGGGTAGAACTCGAAGGGGATTCTCTCCCCCGGACTGATTGAGGATCAGTAGCGAATGAAATTGGGCTGCCGAAGACTGTCGAAACTCAAATCGTCAGATGATATTGCAAAGTGAAAATGTTATACCATGTATGTACATACATACCTACTACCCGTAAACCAATAATTTGGTTACCGGTTTTCGTGTCTCTGCGTGTGGTTTTTCATTTTTCATTTCTCTAATACTTTTCTTTCCGTCAAATCTTACCGTACCGTGTAATACAACGTCTGACTTATCGTGATCTACGTATGGATCCATCTATAGGTTACGTGTGCAGTACCTGCTATCGATTCTAATTTTCCAAGTCACAGGTCGGCTCATACTAATATTCTGGTTTTTTGCTTTTCTCTTTTATTCCCACCTCGAACTTTTGTCTCGGTTGCGGTATTAATTTGTTCCTTGTGTTCTTTTGCTCGCTTGCTTGTTTGTTTGTTTGTTTGCTTGCTTGCTTGTTTGCTTGTATTGCAATTGTTATTTTCCCCGAACAACCTGCACTCCGTAGATCATTATTACACAATGAATAGTACTGTGAAACCATATTATACCTGTACGGTATATATAGAGGTATAGAATTTGTTCTCAATCTTCGTCAGTGCAACTGTCGCGTATGAATAATACAACAAGAATTGTGACAAATATTGCTATATTATATATTAATGTGTAAATTAGGTACACCTTACATCTATACCAGACCTATATATATATATATGTACATTATCATATACGATCATAATTACCCCATAACTCGCGGTCAAGTTGTTGCGGTAGAGTTTTTTCATCAACATTCGAAAGCAAAACGAAAAAACGGTGAAAACACAAAAACCAAAAAAAATACAGTTACCACTATTCTTCTTTGTATGTATATATATATTACAAGCTCGTGCAAGCATTGTTGGATATTTACCTCTTTAGATTTATAATTAAGCGGATTCACGGTAGACGCGCGGCCATCGAGGCCTGTCTTCGTTAAAGTTCCGATGTCCATAAACCGCGCAGGCTTACAGATCTATCTACATACCACATGCATGCATAGGTACACAGTTAATATACCTGGATATACGTTGGCACGCTTTAGCTTCATATTTACATTGCTTATTATCATCGTTGTTAGCGTTATTGTTGTTTTATACATTCTCAAGTTAGATATATTCTACCTCTGTAGCACGAATTTTCGAATAGTTTAGGCTTTTACCTTCTCGGTCCTTCAGTTTCGGAGGAAAAATTGTCTCGTATAGAAGCTACCATGCGCCATTGCGATAGTCCGAAGATAGACGCAAGCAAGAAGAGATATGTGTATATATATGTACATAATACCTAACATACCTTATTGTCGTTGATTGAGTAAAAAATGAAATTTGGTATTATGAGCCTCAATATAATTTCGATAATATTGTATAACTTGACGCGTATAAGTGTACGTATAGTACCTGCGAAATTTCGTATGAAATCCTGCGCGGCTATAAAATATTGTTGGATCGGTTAAAAATTACCATCGTTCATCTCTTCATTGGTGTGCCGTCTGTCTCGAAACTATGATATTTTTTGTCGTATAATAAGCTTCTACGATAAATTTTCTCCAAAAGACACTCTGACTAGCTCAAATATTACCAATTTCTTTCAGCCTCTTCATTCGTCGTGTTCTTGTAATCACTTTATTTCACTCGGGAACCCACGACTTTCCTTTAATTAAATATAGATTCGCAACAATATATACATATATATATGTATGTATAACTAATATAAATAAGAAATAATTCGTTTAATTCGACAAAGGACTATTGTAATAATTAATTAACGGTATAGGTATGGGCTATAGGTATACTATATAGCAGTTCTGAATTATATCTACTTACAACTAGACTAGATTATATATATATATATATATATGGTGTACTGTATATGTGTATAAGAGATATTTTATGCAGTGGCTGAACCCAGGTATATATACGTACATACAAGTTTAGTTACCGAAATTTGTGACGATGATAAAAATCGAGGAGAATAAATACGGGAAAAGAAGGAGAAGAAGGAAGAAGAAGAAGATGAAAAAGAACAGCAATATAGCTGGCTCACGTAGATAATGTATATACTTCCGAAGCGTGAAATTTGTTCCGTTGGCAAGAACCGACGAGCATGAAGAGAAAAACATTTCTTTTTCCTTCCCCATGTAGAAGTTATACCTATGTATTAATATAGAAGAAAAGGAGGAGGAGGAGGTGGTGGTGGTGGAGGAGAAGGAGGAGGATACATGCAGTATATATTCATACAAATAGGACATGGTTTATCTTTTATTTATAACAGAGACGAGGCAATGTGGGAAACAACAAAGTGATGATAACATAGGCAACAAGTAATGAAGAAGAAAAGGAGAGGCAATAAAATACAGAAAAACAAATATAGGTATATCTACTGAAACGATTTCGAAGATACAATTTTTTTTATTAGAGGCAGGTCAGCAGTAGATCAATTTTATCAGATTAGATGTATGTATATACCTGTGTATAGATGGTATTCCATATAAATATAGCGTGTATGAGATATAGTTTCGAAAAATCGGGATTCCGCAAGGAGATAAATAACGAAACAAAAAATCGCCTGATATTCTCTTCTACAATACAATTGCCGAGCTCATGTCAGAAGGAGAGAAGGAGAGAGAGAGAGAGAGAGAGAGAGAGTGAGCGCTACTTATTCGGGTTATTATACCGGCGCAGTTCGCACGTGGGCAGAAAGGATCGAGGAGGATAAATGAGTGGGAGAGCGCGAGGAGAACCGAACCGAAGTTGCTCCTTCGCAGCTGCAGCAGCGTCTTTTCATTGAACGAACAAATCGAAATATGAATTGGAAAGAAAAAAAAAATTGATCGAACTTACAAAAAAAAAGAAGAAAAAAAAAAGAAGAAGAAATTACAACAACGCGTTACTCTTAAACGCGGGAGTTCGCGTGGGAGTTCGTTCTGTGCCTTCATACGTTATGTGTTAGGTGTAGGTGTATAAACATATATACTACATATTTTATAATCGTCAAAACTCTCACTTTCGCTGACAGTAATCGCAAGATACGAAAAAATTAAAAAATGAAGAAAAACTAAAAAAAAATTGATAGGAAAGAAAACAAAGAAATGATAAAATAATAGGTAAATAGTAGAAAATGAAGAAACGGAAAGTGTGTAGACCCGCGATTGAATTTGCAACTAAATCCGTACGGATACAGCTCTACGTTTAGCTGTATATATATATATATTTATATTAAATTACGTCATTATGATTAATATCGCACATGCAGGCCCTGCAATCACTTGAATTTGTATATATATATTTGTTCTAATTTGAAATCGGACGAACAGAGGCGATTTTTATGAGCCATTTCTCACTTGAAATTTTTCATTGAAAATTAATCTTGTTTTTTTTTCTTCTTCTTTTTCTTCTTCTTTGCTTTTTTCGTTTCAGAATTGAGTACCTATGTATTCGGCTGCAAGAACGACCTAAGTCGACTAATAATCGTCGGGTCGTCCTTGCAGCCGTCCAGGTGCAGTACAAGCATTCTCTCTCTTTCATTTTCTGATTCGGGAATCTTTTGAACTTCGAATAGCAGCAATATAATAAGACGACAGTTATAGTTCCATGTATAGTAGATATGTACATACAAATATACATACACACATACGTACAGTACACATATACCTATAACCCATGAATATTTAATACTTACGCGCGTATGATATTATGTGTATAATGCTGGACGTTGATGATAACGATTTTCGAATCATAGGAGTGAAAGCAGTAGCGTATCCGAGGCCGCGGATCCGAACAACGAACAATCCGAAGGACGTGACGCCGCTGAACAGTATTACAACGCTGTACTGCGTGCAGTTATTCGCGAACAGTTCCGTCACCTTGACGACGAACCACCGATCTATTGAGTGCCATACTGGAACCGAAAATGATCAGAAGATTGAAAATTAAGGAAAAAAAAAGAAAAAAAAAACACATTAAAAGGGGAGAAATTCAAAAAACAAAACGCAAAACGCAAAACACGTCTTAGGGATTGTTTATTCAACGATGCGATTGAGAATTATAAATTCAAACATAAGTTCATCTCTGTGTGTAAAACAGAGACGAAGGAACAAAAAACAAATAAAAAAAACAACAAATGGAAAAATTATGCATATCACGGTTTTTTTCACTACTACTACTACTACTACTACTACTATTTATTTCAAGGCACATGTATTGTGTTTCTATACGTGTACATCGAGGTGTACGTATACTGTTCGTTGTTGATCTGCAGCTTCAAAAGATATTAGGCACATACAAAACCGAATCATTAGCATGACCCCAATCGATCTTTGTTGCTCACTTTGATCAGTGCAGCTATATATATATATATATACCTACAAGAGATTCGCTTGAGTGTCATGATGCTGCAGATGATGATGATCTTCAGTCGACCGATACAGAAATTCATTCTATACCAATACTATACAGTTGTATCTACTGTATTTGAATGCGAACGTTCTTCTGACGACGCAGTTTTTCTTTTTCTCTCCTTTTTTGCCTTTTTAATTTTATTTTCTATTCCCGCGGTTGGCATGGTCGCAGTAGGTAGGTACGGCTGAAATTTCACTTTCGAAACCCAACGATAACAAAAATGAGGCGGGGGAAAAAAAAGTGTGATCCAGCAAAAATAGGAATCAAAGAAGAAGACGAAAAGAAAACAGTATAGGACCAAGAATTATACAGGGTGTATCATCTAAAGCGTCCAGAACAGGCGGGGCTTACTCGATGGCGAAACGTCGCGCCCCATTCAGCCAATCAGACATTTTTTCATACGCCAAGAATTGTATCCTCTATTCTCGTGAGAATATCGGTCTACGAAATGTCGTTGGTTATCGATTGGCTGACGGGGCCGCGGCTTCGCCTCGACTAATCATCTCCTATTCTCGACACTTCAGGTGATGTGATACAGCCTGTACATCATATACTGTATGTAGGCGATCTCGAGCTACGGAGGATATAATTACACGTTAATTGGCTGTACCCACGTTCAGTGCATATATACAATACACATCGTTTCTCGTTCGAAGACAGTTCTTTTTCATTTCATTGAGCTCACCTATATAATTTGTGCCGAATTCGTTAACATCATGCGGCGCGTCGGTGGTAATGAGCAATCGGACTGTCAAAGTCGAATATAAAAATCACCCGCGCAAAGGTTATAGGTCGGTAACTGTATATATATACAGCCACCTACCGCAGGATGAGAATACGAGTTGAATTCTCAATGTTGTAGGAGGAGATCGTGGTACCACCTTATCAATTTATTCACACGGCAGTCTTATAGTTCTATTGTTATTTAATAATTGACAGGAGTACAGTGTGGGAGGGACGATATATTCTAATATTAATTATAATTATAGTATGCGCCCACTTGTGCGTTACGATTGTTCCGTGCGTGGGAGGAGGTATGAGATATACGGCTCGAAGTTAGCCATTTTTTGATTTTGGTATATATATATTATCTAATTCTCGTTTGACCAAATGTTGGCTAGGTACAACCTAGACCCAGGTGAATTAATTCAGTGCGTGAAATTCTGTCCTCAATCGATAGGGACATGAACTGCGATTAAGGTGCCATAGGACTCGCCATTCTCGGATGTATATAGACACCGTTTCGGAAACGAGAATGGCAAATGTTTACCAACGACTGGATCGATTTTTACGAAACTGTGGAGAATTCGTTGATTACGATGGCAAGTTAAGTGGCCAAGTATTTCACTTATTCTAAACAATGCTCGTATTCGATGGAAAATGTATGTTCCCCGTGTTAGCTAGGTTAGATTGCCGGCGGCGACTCGAGTGTCTTCTCAATAGTTCATCTCTAATTTGCCAAGGTTGTCATTTGGCGTACGGATTCGGAATCTAGAGAATTGATTCTCGATTGCAGAGAGCTACTCCTATAGGTATATACCTACATTATAGATAGGTATGCCCCAGCATATGGAGAAGATACGTTTATTTTATGAAGCTGAAGTTCCTTCTCGAGTCAATTGGCAAGCAGATGAGGAGCAAACGTATAACATAAATATCAGCTGATCATTTATTCTCATACGCGATTCCGTCTCCGATCGCTCTGACCGCGTTACAGACTCTCCGAATCGCCGTCCAATATAATTACAGCATGGACTCGAATTTTTGTAATTACCGACTGTGTGAAAATCACCGGCAATTATATAGAGATTTCTCTACTTCTCTTATAATACCTGCGTTCATCGTATCAGGTATTCAGTTATCGCGTCGTCTAATTTCTATTCCTCTTTTCTTACGTCCTTCTTCTCGTTGATGTATACTCCGATGGAACCGATTCGCACACTCTGTTAAATTCATATTCATCCTACTCGTCACATATCGCGTACATTCATACGTACGTAGGTATGTACTTATGTACATCGTGATTATAAGTACAATGTATACTCTCATACGTTTCAGCTAGTACGCCACATCGTCTGATATTGGGTGTACGACGCCTGGCTTTATCGCCGATGCGGCCGTGCGTCGCCGCAGCATCGCGGATACTATGTCCCACGTATATTATATACGTTCGTATGTCTGTATTCATATTGTATATAGATCGACGTGGAAAATTGTCAGGTTAGTGCTGCTCCTGCGGCGGGGCGGCGGGATTGTAGGTATCCGTAGGTATATAGGTATAAGTATGCGTCTAACCACAGTGGTTGTGCGGATGGAAAGCTATTCTCCGTCCTGCATCCGCTATCTGACACACGTTTGTCACCTCCTGACCCACATGCAAATTCAATCCCTATGTTCGTGGCTATACCCCTGCTGCATGCGCGCTGCAAAATTTCATCAAACTCGAAACGTTTCGAGAAAATCGTGGAAAAGAAAACGAACAAATTTCATTCGATTAGGTAATTAGAAAATGTCGTCTATGTGACTCCTGAAATATCAACTGGACGGCGAAAATCAAATTTCACGATCGATGAGTGATAGAAAAGAAATAAAGAAAGAAAATCAGAAAGAGAAGAAAGGAGACGCACCTGTATCTGCACAGGTATATCTATTTCATACTTATTACAGGGTTTTGCTACGCGCTTTCGGGACAACCTGGAAACCTGGAAATGTCATCAGAGAATTCTGTTCGTCATGGAAAATTGAGGGAATAGTCAGGGAAAATCGTGAATAACCTGGAAATTTGTTAATTTTGTGGTAAAAATCTCGATTCTCCGGTTGGACACGGATTTCTTGAAGTTTCAAAAACTTCAATCTGTAATGCTCCGATTTCTTTACGGTTTTTTTTTTTTTTTTTTTCAATTTTTCACTCATTCATTCGATGAAGTCTAATTGAATGAGAGATTTTATTTGCCGTTGTTTTCGTTCACTCTTTTTTCTGATGTGCGCGCCTATTTTTTTCACACTATTCTTTTCTTCGTACCACGCGATTTTCGCCTCAAGAAGGAACCTGGAAAATGAAAATTTTATGCCCGGAGAACCTGAAAAAGTCAGGGGGATTCAATGATCAAGGAACAAGCGTGCAGGCGACCCTGTTGTTTCGATAAAATGTATACCCATGCACGGTGCCAATTGAACTGCACAGTTGCTGCAAAAACATCAACATTTTCTCTCGCGATTGCATCCCAACTATAATGCACAGTGCAATGTATGCTCATTCCATGGAAAATATATACAGTGGCAGAGAGAAAAAGAGCGAGAGGGAAGGAATGAAAAAATTAATTTGCACATACCTTGTATGTACGTATACGTATTATAGGTATATATAGGTGTATCGTGTAATGAGAGACAATTCAATTGCGTCACGAGTACAATACCTATGTATAGGTATTATGTATTAGTAGGCAGGTACAGTATATCAGTATGCATGTATATACATTATATGTGTCTATATATATATATATATTTGAGTCATACGCGGCACAAGAAAAGTTCATTCGCATTCTGTTTGCGTATGGTAGGTATACCTGTCGTATACCTACTTACGGAGTACTGCAGCTATATCATACTCGTATTCGGATTCCACGGTTGGTTATGCTCCCTTGAAATATCATTGCCCGGATGGTTTAGCCCTCTGGTAAGAGGTACACTCGCATGCACATTAATGGGGGGGTTGCCCTGAAGTTAGCTGCTATACCACGCTTGCGGCGCATGCTGCTCCACGGGCCGGGCGACCGTAGCGGAGTAAAGAGACCGATCACTCACCGCGCCGCGATGCATTTGACCAAATTTTGGAACACGTCGTCGCGCCGATTTGACCCCGCTGCTTTCACCCCTGGAGTAGCTGGCTTCAGAGGAAAACCTTGCCGGACGACGTCGAAGGCGACGTCGTCGTTGCTGCCTTGGCGTCACAAACCTTTCGGCCTTGTGCGGCACGTTTTTCCGAAAAATTTGATTACCCTCAGCCTCAAACGATGGAGAATTTTTTTCTCAAAAATTTACGCACCCGCGTAGGTATACGATGTGATGAAATTTCACGGTAAATATAGGTGTATATATGTGTGTGTGTATGTATGTATTTATGTATGTATGTATTTACGTATTCCCAATATTCTCTCTTCTTCACCTATTTCCGGTCACGTCGTATCGTCGGTACTCGTCATCATACATCATTTATTCATCCGATCCCGCGCGCGGTCGAAAACTTTCATGCCGTATAGTTTATATATGCGATAGATATACCTGTAAATTATACATAGACATATTTATTATGTATATAACTATATTTATGCAGGTTTAAAACTGTTAACCGCGGATAGGAGAACGACCGCGAAAGTTTCAGCGTATAATAGTTACAGATCTCGGGATACAACGAGCTAGCTTATAGCCGGCTTCTGCAGGCTTCTGTTACATGTATATATATGTATATATACATATATTATACCTACCTACATATCCTAGGCGCTCCAGTCGATTTATATGCAATATATGAGTAAATAATTTTTATTATATTTTACAGCCACGCTATTATGTGGGTACATATATTATATAGACGGATATAGTAGCCATCGCGTAAAGTAGACCTAGGTTGGTACTAGGCGGATGATGGCTTAATGGAATATGTATATACATACTTTCTCGACGCGCGATGCACTATTGTACCTGTACCTACGTAAATATATACACACGATATGCTGGCACATATGTATAGAAGAACCTACTTCTCATTTATTTGCATCGATTGTTTTTTCGCTTCTCTTTCCCTTCGAAATATTCCTTCTTCTTTGTTCGGTCTCTTTTTACTTTCTTTTGCCCCCCCCCCCCCCCCCCCCCCCCCCCCCCGCTCCCCGGCTGTTTGTTTTATTTTTGTTTCCTATCTTTTTCATCAAAGTTGAAGCAACGTTCGCGAAAATTATCATCCGTGAATATATACTATAGGTATACTTGTACATATATATATAGAGCGGGATCTCGCGGGACTCCTGAATTTGCAAGAAAAAAGTTGAAAAATGATAATAGAACAAAAACAATCGAGATTTTATGATCGAACAAATTTCAGACTATACCCTATTTTTCAGCATTTTCTTCATGCCCAATAGGTATGCACATACATAACGTTACCATACAATGCGAACTCGTATCGTGATAAATTTTGTTAATTAACAACATTATTTTTCTTTGGTAATTTGAATAACGATATTATTATACATGTATAATTATAGTTCATAGGCTCAAAGAGTACGTGTGTAATATTTAATTTTTGGGATCTGGGTTACAAGGTATGTTCATATATGGTTATATGTATATGTAGATGTGAAATAAGCTCGAAGATAGATGTTTTTCGCGGAGGTTGATCTCTCCTATCTCGTTCGTTCCCTGTCGTCGTTATCTGTTATAATAGTGGAAGAGAGAAAGACATGCATCAACGGCCACGTGTCCTCAGATTGATTTTTGGTATTGATTAGGAGGTATCCATGAAATTAGGGAAACGAATCTAGAATTTTTTTCTATTCTCACTCTATTTCGTTATTGATTGTTGTTTGTTAATTTTTTTTCTTCGTCGGTTCTATTGTTGCTATCACGTACACCCGAACTACTGTTACATGTATAATACGATATGGAACAGTGTATATATACATATATATATATATGTATATATTACTCGACATAACAAATGGAAGTTCACCATGCTCTGTATATTATATGTATATACATACGTACATACAGATATATACTCGATTCATTTGAATGATAATTTTATATTTCGAATAATTTGATCGTTGAATTAATTTCACGCCAACAAACTACATATGCATACGAGTACGTACATACATACATACGTATAATTCGAGTAATTTGATTCCATTATTCCATTACCCTACTCTCTCATTTAATAAAATCGGCGTCTTCGTCCGTCGTTGTCTGGCGGCTCTCATTAAGTAGGTATAGTATTGCCAGAAGAGGAAAAATCCAGATATTCGAGTCTTCGTCGAGAAATTTCACCCGGCATTATTATATTGTTTCTTACGATTTTTCATACGTTATCGTTCGTTGTACAGTATAAAATTCTATCTCATGTACATCGATTGAATCCAATCAATTTCAAACCGTTATCTCGATTCAACGCGTCAATTTATTATTCGATACGATGCGGAGGTCCGGGATAGACTTTGGAACGTGAAGTCTATAAAATCGAAAACGAATGATTGAAAAATTTTGTACGCAAAATTACGACCGTATATATATATATATATACATCTAACGGGAAATACAGAAATAGCCAACGAATTATTATTATTCGATCATTATATTATATATTTTGCATATCTACCATACGTATCATACATATATATGTATTACATATATATATATATATCTCCAGGTATACTGTACAATATTTCCAACTTTCAATTTTTCTGATTTACTATTACGATAATTGGGATAGTAGCAATAATATGCGTAATATTTCCTGTATACATCTTTATTAGGTTTCAGCAACTCTTTCTACATAGGTGTAGTAAAGCTGTTTTGTAATTCATCCATACATACAGGTATATCTGTTAGATTATAGAAGCCAGCTCATTACAATCTTTGTTATAGTTACGATGTACCTCACGATTATTACCATCGGCTAGGGTTTATATCAATCTAGATTAGATATAACTCTCTCTTTCAATTTGGTTAAATATTGTAATGTTTAGGAAAGCTACAGCTGTGAGGTATACGGTATAAATTCTTTAGGCGATGTATACAGTAGGACCGTTAATTATATCGCTCAAGATTTCTTCGCTGTATTCATTTTTCCCAATACGCACTCATATATATATAATGTAATGTAATAATTTATTATTCTTTATTATATTTCATTCGCAGCTTGTATCTTTTCGTCGCAGCGTTCCTCGCTTCGCAAGAAATTTTCGTGGATTTTGCAAATTTGATAACTTTCGAAAAAATTCATCGAATTTCTATCTCCGAATTTCACGTGTACGGTATATAGTCTCGTATATTATATCATCGACCGCGGCTACAAGTATATATATCTACACCACATGAAATCTCGCGAAGCTTTGAATTCGCTCTAGTCGAAATACCGATGAAAATCATCTCTCGAAGTTTTTTTCATATCGCGGCAATTACATTCTCTGTTTGAGACTCGGATTATTCTCTGTAAGAAAACGTCTACGAGGTAACATGTGTGGTACCTACCTATAATTGGATCGTCGATCTCTATATTCAGACAAATACGTACATCGTCCAGTTTTTCACTCTGACTTACGAGTTTACTTTAAAAAAAAAAGTTGGAAATTTCAACGGCTCGGAAATACGAAAGAAATGACGAGCACCTCTTCAATATTAAGGTATACATGTTTAAATATGATCCGGTATGTATGGACACGCGTGCCAGTCTGTCTACCTATAATAGGTATTTATATGATCCATAGAAAAGTGGAATTCATACATACTATACCTATATATACCGATAATCCAATTACCAATTCTATTATACGTCATAACCTATCTGTACAGTATATTCTTTTATCCTAACAGGATCTTGCGATATCTGTATAGCATATGCGTACACCTGCATACCTCCGACTCATTGTCAGTAGCTACATAGTATATACGCGGCGTAAAATAATCCGTATACAATTGGCGATTCCGAGATAATTATACCACGGAAAGGGGATTAAGGAACCGCCGGTCTATAGGAAAAAAAAATATATATATATATATATCTAGGTGTACCTGTATGCAGTAAGTATGTACTACATTTAAGACATAGCGAGTACCCAGAAATACCGGGGAGTAGCGGCCCCCTCTTTCAATACATTATATATGGATTATCTATCTACCTATCTATCTATCCATTCAGAGCTTGATCATCTATACCTATATACTCCGGCACCTACGTGCATTTGAATCTGTAACATTCATTCTCGTAATTGTGTACACTGAAAGTAACTATACATAGGTATATAATGTATTATTATATATAGAAATGTAGAGACACCGAAGTGAATCTCACACTCTATTCATGTAACATGTAGGTACGTACGCGGAGTTAGGTATGTACTGTATACAAATACCGTGTGCCTATGTTATTTAATTGAAACTTTCACGCGCTAAAAGACGAGAATTGGTTTCATATTCTTTCTTATCTGTTCACTTCTTTTCCTTCTCATTTCTTTCTACAATTCTTCATCGTAATATAATTATTATATGTGCCTACGGTGTGTATATATATACACATACATGCACATATCTTTCTAGAGTATCTACGTAGCTACGTATACAGGAGATAGGATACTTTCATGAAAGATTTTTAGTTACCTAACTTCCGGTATTCCACGATGTATACCTGTATATATGCATGCAGCTCAACTTCTTACTTACACGTATACTGCAGTTGTTGGATATAATATATATACCTAAGTATAAGGGGTGGCGCAGGTACCTCACTTACTCCGCGATCGTTCACGCTCCGTTGTTTTATATGGCAAATAGCGCAATATGATCGCGTATATCGTACGGTCGATTTATCAGTTTCCCCCGATTCTCATGAGGTATAATTATTGTATATAATAACTATACATTACGTTTATACTCCTATCCATGTATTTGCTCTCGGTATTTTTAGATAGGCGGATCATAAAGTGTGTACCTATTAAGAATTATATATCCTATCTACGGCTGCGGCTGCGGCTGTTCACATACTTATATGTACCTATATACATATATATATATATATATACGTGTATAACATGTACAGTACGGTTGTATATGATACAATGAGATAAGTCCTACGTGTGTTATTTCCTACCAACGATATAGATATACAGAGGCACAAGGAAACGCTGCAGGTGAAAAAGAGATCCGCGTCCGCGAACGTGATTACTGTTTGAACTCAGTACACCTTGTAGTATATAGACGCTCTTCGCGGTATATATAGTATATTCGAGGATATAGGTATATACATATATTTCACCGTTATAGTTAATCAACTTTACTCGTATTTAATTCTATATAATTGAACACTTCCTGCTAATCAATGCATATCGCCACGGCGCGGCGCCGCGGCGGGCGAAAAGATGGAAAGAAAGATTCCTACTGTTTCTATACCTATATATATATATATATATATATATATATATATATATATGTATACCCACTTAGGTATGCACATATAATCTTTCCACGCTATGATATAGTCCTACGATGCACGGATAGGCTTCTCGAACTATCGATTCAGGATTCGGATGCTCGACCCGACCAAAGATCATTCCATTCGCGTTCACATACATATATATATGTGCAATTCAATTGAGAATAAAAGTAGCTGGATGGATGTTAACTTGTTCACTGTAGGAACGAAAGAGACAACGGAAAGGAAAAGGAAAAAAAAGGTCATTCATTACGCATGTGTGTATGTATATTTATATATGCACGAAAGGTCGAACCAGCCGGGGAGACCGGAAGTTGAGAGGTTAAAGCCGTCTGTTTAGTATTTCAGAGGTCTATACTACTATACTACGTGTATATACATATATATATATATATATATGTTTGTATAATAGTTTTTATCCAACGCCGCGAATGATAGCAATAGGGGTATATACTGTATATAGTGCGGCACCGCGGAAAAGTAGCTAATGCGATTCCAGTGGCGGGCCTGCAGCGGTCCGAGCCGCGCGACGCGACGTCTCAATCGTATCTACGAACATACCTATGCATAGGTATATTATATTTACGTATGCGACTGAGGTAGTTCCGCCGTTCCCGTTGCCGCGCCGCGCCGCCCCATAGACTCCGTCTGGAGGAGACGTCTAAACTCTAGTTGTAAGTCTAAATGCCGTAGTCAGTCGCCGCCAAGACACGCGCTGATGCTGCTATTCGAAACTATATAGGTATAGGTACTATACTATGAAATCACATAGGTAGGTAGGTACATACATACATACATTCCCTCATTCGTGAAACGGTATAGTAATGCAAGGTTTATATTATATCGAGTTTTCATGTGTTCGAAAGGGAAATAACGAATAAAATTCGTGTCAGCCGTTTCGTATTTCGTCGTGGAAACCTCGTTCGCGAAATAACATATGATGCGAAAGTTGGCGAATTCCGGTTCGTTGAAATTGCGGATAGATCTACGTCGAGGTAGATATTCAACCGAAACCGCATCTTTCGTGAAAACGATTCCGCGGCGGAACAAATGATATTTTAACACATCGTTCTTCGTCATTCTGATTTAGTCTTTATTTTTGCCTCTATCACTCATTCTCATCGGGACGTATGTCTGTCTTCCGATGCGGACGCGGTAGGTATATCATATTAATGTACGATTGTCGCCGATTTAGAGAATCGAAAATAATGAAGGAAAAACGTTTCGACAAGCCGAATTTGCTGCTCGCAGTTAGTATGTACGTGTGTATACATACTCGCGCAGGTGAGACTACTCGTGTCTTCGTAGGTAGTGTTATACCTGTGCTTGATCGGTGGTGCCCACTGACTGACGGCATACTGGCTTACATACTATATGAAGATGAGGATATTTCTACATACATACGCACCTCATACCGTGTGGGAAAGAAAAGCACATGTCCATGGGGACCGGTCCTCGAAGGAGGACAATTCCGCATTGGGCGATATGAGCAACGGCAGTAGCACATCATGGCGAGGATGATGCCGAGGAGGAGGTGGAGGAGCAGGAGCTGGAGCAGGAGGAGGAGGAGGAGGAGGCTAAGCGCGGTAGCGCGCGCGAAGACAGAGAGAAAATATTCTATATAATATGTATACCTATATGTATTATTATTAAAGAATACAAATAATAGAAGCAGAAGAAGAAGAAGAAGAAGAAGAAGAAATGAGGGCTCTTTGCGCATTCTGTGCAGTGCTTCGGGCCAAAGAACACGCAGGTATAGAAGCAAGTGATACATATGTATAAATAGCTATACGTATGTAGGTATAATGTATACATACGCATAGCGTGAATTTTATACAGCTATACCACCTAGCGGGTTTTAATTTTGATTTTAATTAGCGCCGTGGCACGAGACGGCCGCAAGTATACGTATACAGTACATATAATGTGCGTTGTACTATGAGCCTGCGAGGATCAACAGAGGAGCTGAGGCGCCTGTCGGCCTTACCGACCTTCTTACTCAGAGAGTGATGCGAAACATACGTTTTGAGATCTCGATAGCAATTGAACGTACGTGGCGGTTAGCAGGTACACACATGTTCGTAATCTACCTACATGCTCACCGCAGAGTAAAGAATCGTTATTCTTTCCATCTTTCGTTTCTTTCTAATTCCATGACGCGCCGAATCATATGCCAGAATAATCTTCTCCGAGTCGTTATACTCTTTGTATAGGGTATTATAACGTACATACCTACACCCGGATTTTGTACTGTTATTTCGAATTCTCTCTTTCGTCGAACTTTCCATAGCGAAAAAAGGGGAAGAAAAATGAAGAAGGAAAAATCGAGGAGACGGAGAACAAGGAATCGAACATCCACGTATGATTAATTTCTGGATGTGGGTACCTAGATATTGAAAATTGAGATCGTTACGTCCAGTACGTACGTTCGCGAAGCATTGGGCACGGGGAACATTTAGGTACGATACCTACTCGGGTAGCAAACGCCTTCCAGTATACTCGCAATACGGTAACACTCCGAACGTTCCTGAAATTGTGGAGAAACAAGGAATACAAAAAAAAAAACTCCAGCCTGTTTACACTCGTCACAATTACCTCGATATATGCGTCGCTCAACAATTTCCCATTTCATATGAGAACCATTTCACGAGGATTGCAAACCATTTCATAGGCCCACCGTTCCAACTATTCAACGAGTCGAAACCCCCTCAATCTAAACGCAAGAACAAAAAAAAAAAAAAGCGAAAGCCCGGAGCAAGAGATGAAACGAAAAAAGATAAAAAATTAAGTAATCTTTTGAATCGTCAAATTAGCCTGCGAGCGTTGTTCGAACGAAGGAACATAACGGTATTATGTATATCTACCTTCTCCTTCTATCGTAAACCCTATAGTTATACGTTCATACCTTCTTATACCTATCGATCGATAGCTCTAGCTAGCTGCTAGCTAGCTAGAGCTGTTTCATTGAATGAGCTATTAGCCACACCGCGATTGACCGACTGGCATATATTAAAGATGCAGCAAAAGTTAAATTAACCGGCTCTATAATGATATCCCGGATATCATAGGTACACGTATACTATACCTACCTAGTCGGTATGGTTATCGTTCAATATGTATAGCTATACCTATATTCATATACCTATGCAACGGTGTAGCTTGAAAACGAATTATAGGTACTATGCCGTATTTTTCTGTTTTGAGTCCATAATTTATTCACTATTAGTTCTTACTATTGGCGTAATACGCTCCTGCGCCTATAACTGTAGGCACATGTGAACTGAAATATCGTTAATGAACCTTTAGATCATTTATCGCTGTTTTGTCCGAGGAAATTTTCGAAATATGATGAGAATCTTTCATACATTTCGAGCCGCCCGCGCCATGTATAAGGACCCGGTATCCTGAATGTAGAGGAACCGTTTCGAAAACGAGAATCGCAAATTTTCGCTAACGATTCGAACGATTCTGATGTAACTTTGATAATTCGTTGGGTACGACGGCAGAAAGTGGATGAGCATTTCGCTCTTTCAAAACATCGATCGGATTTGATGAAAAATAAATGTTCCCTGTGTTAGCTAGGTTAGATTGCCGGCGGCGACTCCAACGGCCACTCAATACACCTGGATTCTATGTGTACGTACATGAAATTTCAGAATTTTACATATGTATCTCAGGTATATCTGTGCACAACATCTGATTAGGAGGAACGCGTCATATCGTGTGTTACGTTGTAGGTACAGCGCGAGTTTCTAACGACCACACAATCCGTCTGATAGACGAATCCAGCGCGCTTGCGCGATTTTTCGACTTCAGCTATTTCTCACTCCTACCAACTGTCGAAAATATGAACGGGTGTATCTAGCCTTGAACATTTTGACAGGTGAACTTGGCTCACCGAAGATCAGACACATCGCGGCGACCGGTCAAGACCTGTCACTTGAAAATTCTTGTTCGACAGTTGATAGACACGAGAAACATCTGAATTTGAAAAATCGTTCGAGCGGACTGGATTTGTCTAGCAGACGGAGTGTATATGGTCGTTAGGAATTCGCTGGAGGCAAAAGAAGCTCTATTGATGGGATTCTAACAGCTTTCATAGAAACGTAGTCTCGAAAGTCTCCGAAACAGGAATCATTGAAAGTAAAATGATCAACGAACTGCTCGTAGTTCGTGCATAAGATTAATCATTTTCACGAGAATTAGGAATTTGTATCCGTTGCAAATTTATGGTCGAAAGTAAGTTACGGAGTTAAGAATAATCGGCGACAGATGTCACGTATAATTTCTTTGACGGAGCTTGTCTTCGGCTTTGTTCGTCTTTTAGCTATACATACATCCATACATACATACATACACTCGTTACACAAGTGCAGAATATTCGAAGTCCTACTGGTTCGTTCACATCACATGGCCAATAGTATAGATCAGATTTTGATCAGTAGCGTTTCCGGTTCAGCCGAGAGTAACGGAGATTGCATTTTCACCAAAACCAGCGGTGCTGCTTTGATTTGCACTACCGACCTAAATGGCTGAACCAGAATACGAACCGTCCCTAAATCAACCGCAGCTAGTGTACACACATATATCGTGTTAAAATATAGAATACAGCCGTTAATTATGTTACATTCTATTATCATTATAATTATTAATATTGTTATTGTGTTAACGGGTAAAAAGTTCCGGTCATAGTTTCCGATTATCCTCACTTTACTTCATTCGCTATATATATACTTCATCTATAGATAGGTGTATGTATATATATATATTTATATTTGTATACATATATATAGTTTATACTGCGTACCTGATGGGAAAATTATTCCTACTTTAATACATATATCCACACATATATGTACGTGCAGTATATATATACATACATACATACATACATATATTATTAATAGGTATACTGATATATACAGAATTTCTGCTATAGTAGTCATATACGTATGTAATTGAGTTCTTCTTATCGAGTTTGTTGATATAATTATATACGTTCGTTTCTGGATCAAGCTGTTATTATTATCGCTTGGGAATCACTATAAACTGTAGACTATACTTGCAGTATAACAATATGATATTAACTCAATACACCTATGTATGTATATATATACAATCTGGGAATTTTGCGTGAAATCTTTCGACGAAGGAGAATCTGGAGTTTTCTTTTATTTTTTTTTTTTTTTTTTTTATCTCGCGATTTGGGAATTCCGTGAATTATGAATTCGAAAAATCTTCAGATTGCGACAACTGCAAGCCCAAATTTTTCTCCGCGAACAAATTTCAGCCGCGAATGCCTGATCGCAGCTTGAAAGAATCGTGATATTCGCGGTGTGATTGCAAATGAATATTTAGCTGAAATCGCGATCAACTTCGTTTTCGTGAAAAATGACTAATCTTGAACCGATCTAGAAATCGCTAGTCGCTAGAAATCATTGGATCAACTTGAAAAGGACAAAATCAGCGCGCAGATTCTATTCACGTGTGGGGGAATCGCTCGAAATCGTTAAAAATTGAGCATATTCCGGGTTGATTTAAATGAAATTCGCCGCCGCGGAAGACATGTAACGTATGGATGGCATAGAAATTTCTGAATCGAATGCCGATCATTTTATATCGCTCGCGGCCCAATCCGCAAGTGATAAGTCCTTCGTCTAATGCAGCTCCGTTTGACAATGTTATCAATTACATTGATATTAGGTATCATTATTATCGATATACCGGTATTATATACATATATGTAATTATGTATACGTTTGCCTAACGTAGCGAATGAATGGCACGTACGTACCTATATTATTACAATGTATGTACACGCATTCGTTCATATATACTCTATTTACAAATATATTATATGAGGTGTGTATACCTATACATTATCCTACACGCATCAGAATGCGTCGTGTCGTGTGTTTCCCCGCAATTACAAATTGACATGAAAACATGTATTTCTATAACTACATCCTGGACACACCGTTAACTTCCGCCCACGTTCAAGTCGTTATGTTGATTTTCTTTTTTTCCTTCTCTTTTTCGTTTTCTTCTGTTCCGACTATATACTATAGACGCATGTATATACCTATAGCTATACATACGAGTACGTGTAGGCAGGCAGGCAGGCAGGCAGATTGTATGCGCATACGGGCGATGGCAGCAGGTCAGGCCAGGTCAATTTTGACGGCCTTTCTTTCTCACTTTTCTGTGTTTCTATCATTTTGTTTATTTATTATTTTTTTTTTTCTTCAATTCAGACAATTTCCGATGGAAAATTGTGTGACCGATATATTTTTTCGTTCTCCAGTCAGATGAAAAGTTTCGAGAGGAAAAAAAAAAAAAAAAAAAAAAAGAGAACACGAAAACAAAGAAGTTGTACGATGTAATTATAACCCGTTCATGTGTGAAATTTTTCTGTTTCAGGTAAGCACGCGTGGTACATATATCTATCTGCCTAACTACCGTACACCTTATACCTACTACTATGTACCATAATACTATTAATACTCATACTACTACTGTCGTGGTATAGTATAGTATAGTATAGTATGTGTAGTATGTATATTTCGGCACGTTTTTGGTCTTCTTGTGGCTAACTTTCAGTTTAACGAGACACCTTTGCGTCGACGTTGAATCTCGAGTGAGTAGAGATTTTATAACATAATATTATACGCATTATACATATATATATATTTGTGTGTGCTAATGTATACATTAGCTGGCATTTAATACCTATAGAGATACCTTTATATACAGTTAGTGAAAAGAAAGAAAGAAAAAAACGTTGAAACTGGAAATCTGAATTTCAAATGTGACGCGAAAAAGTTAAATAGCGACAGAAGGAGGCCATGAAAGAAAAAGAGAAAAGAAAAAAAAAAAACACGAAGAAAAAGGAGGATAATTGAAAGTAGGAAGCTTTCGCACACGCAATTAATTGCAACGAAGGCAATTCGTTGTGACAAAATTTTTTAGCCATCATCCACTATACCGCGGGGTGACCCGGAATAGACGCCGAGATTTTCAACGGGGTATTCGCCGTCGCTAAAACGTGTTCGAAAATTTCCTCAATCCATACTCTTTCGAAGTTCATAGACTTTTTCTTACGGTCTATCCAAGATTAGCCAATGTCGCGCGTTCTATATAGGCGGGAGTAGCGTCAGACGCGGCGCCCGGTTGTGTACTCTTCGTTTGTTTCCTTGTATTAAAAAAAACCGACGCGACGGACGCGCGTTCACATAACATCTGATCTTCCATCGGCCATAAGAAGAGAGCAAAAAAAAAAAAAATTGACGAAGAAATTCCGATCCCGGCGTTTTTAACGAAGAATATAGTTACTTACTCCGTTAACAATCTCGGCGTCGTTTGCGGGTCACCCGGTATACCTAATTGTGCGTCAATGGGCACTCGGAGTCTACGCCGGGCAATCTAATCCAGCTAACACGAGGAGTATTCATTTTTTATCAAATCCGAACGATGTCTTGTGAAAGTGAAATACTCAGCCCACCTCCTGCCATCGTATATTCAACGAATTCACGAAGTTTCATCAACATTGATCGTGGTCGTTTGCGTAAATTTACGATTCTCGTTTTCGAAACGGTTTCTCTACATTCTAGATATTATAGCGAGTCCAAATGCCTCTTAACTACTCACAACTTGCAAGTTTGTACTATGTTAATATATCCTATAGGTATCCTCTGGTTCAGTATATTATAGTATACTTACGTTTGAGTATAGGTATATATTATGTACCATTAGTAAGGTATAGTCGGTTAGCGACATGCGGACAAAACGGTTTGCAGCAGCACTACGAACGACGAAGCTCGCCTTCTGGAGGTCGTCTAGTTACAAAACTCGTTCAAGCACTCGATCCACTCTTCGCGAGTTCTTTCAACTTTCAAGCTTGCCATCTTTCCAGTATTCCATCAAAAAAGGGCATCCAGAGTCCGGACAACTTTTCATACACGTGTATATATATATATATATATATATATATACACACCTAACCTAACCCCGCTGCGTTATAACTATGCTTCAATTTTTCTGTCTCCTTTTTTTTTTTTTTTTTTTTCTTCGTTGAATCTTCGTCCACTCGTTCGTTCTCATTCTTCGAGAGTTATAATGGGTATAGGTAATAACGGTGCATCGTGATAAGCGGGTATCTGAAAATGAAGTAAAATGAAAGAAAAGAAAGAAAGCGAACTAGAGATTGGATTTGATTTGAAAATGAACCAAAAAGGCAAATTAACGATTCTTTCGAAGGTCCAATTCGAATCGCCAGAGTTATTTGTGATTTGCGGCGAAGTAGGTATATTATATACCAGACCGCTTACTGCCGTATAGGTATACCTATACTAATTTGCTGTGGGGGCCGATCCCAATTTGGTACCTGAATCGAAACGGCGCGGCGCATTTATATCCTGCGGAAACGGATGCACGCACGGGCGGGGGGGTGCCACGCTCCGGTAAGTCGCATTGTGGCAAACTATAACGTCCACGACCCGAGCGACGATCGCGTAATGCCGCCGCCCAGCGTGCGTCGTCTGCTGCAATGACGCTGCCAATGTCTGCTCGTACACCGGGTACATAATTTGTAAATATATATAGGTATAGTAGCATGAATATACACACTGGATTCGGTTTTCCATCCGTTTCTATACTATTTTCTATTTCTATATAGTCGTCATGTATATATATATATGACGACTCTTGCATGCATATGGCTGCCGCGCGGTCTCCCGCAACGCAATTGTATGTTTTTGCAGTGTACATGATTATTCATTCGGTGTTTCGGTAGAATCTAGAAGTAAATATTACCTGCATGTATGTATAGGTACGTATGGGGAGAAGATTCCATGTGAAATTTAGATTTTGAAAATCTTCATGTTTTTCATTCTTCTCCGCGGTTTATAGAATGTTTTGGTGAAAGTTTCAATAGAAGAAAAATGGATACGCATTCTTTGATCTGACGATTCGACAAATCCGTTTCACTTTGCAGCTGATTGAAATTTTCGAATTCTTCAACGTTATACTCTATTTAAAATTACCTAGTTTCAATCTCAATCCTCTGGTCTTTCGTTGACAATATTTATCCAATCTCGTTATCTTCGCATTATGTCGCATCACGTCTCTTCGTATCTCCCGCCCAATAATTCATGTAAATGTTTTCACATCTCCTACAATATCTCTCAATATTTACGAGACTGACAATGAAACTTATAGCGGCTGGAGACGGCGGCCCGCGACGCTGAAAATCTTTCAAATTGGATAATATAATCTCTTTTTGTACCCGTCATTTGGCAAAAGTATCGGCTTTTCACGATATCTGTTTTGATGAAATTATTTGGAACTTTGGTTTTCTCCGGTTCATTTCAATCACTCTTACTACGTTCGGCCGCTAACACTGGCCGCTAGCTTCAACCTCATCTCAATATCTTTCAACATCTATCAAAGTTTACACACACATTTCCCAAATATCCGCATATATTTCGCTAAATAATATCTCACAGAATTTCGGTGAATTTCGCAACATCGTCCCGAATATATCGGCTGAGATCTGCGAAAATCTACGTACATCTGTATGTTAAAAAAAAATCTTCGAACATGCTGTCCCAATATCTTTGGAAATCCTCGAGCATCTCACCGATATTTGCCAAAGTTTCTCCATCATCTCGCATATCGTGGTTGCGCAGATCTAGATAAATTTCGTCGAAAATTCTTGTAAATTCGACAAAATCTTCTCCGATGTCTTGCCAAATCTCCGAACATCTCCACACGCAATATTTTCCGATATACCTGCCAACATCCGCGCTCTTCGTACTGCAACAAATATCTCTCGCGATTCACCCCTCGGTCAATTTACTCGTTATACTCTACCGTACGTACAACAATTTCTACCAATTGGATCGTCACAATTTATTGCCGGACGAGCTGGAAAATCTTGTGTACATACTATGGACAGAATTAAGTGAAAAAAGATAGAAAGAGGAAAGTGGATAGTGAGAGAGAGAGAGAGAGAGAGAGAGACATCGGAAAGAAGTGAAATGTCAAATGACGAAATAATAGCGCTTTTCAATCCCTAAATTTCCTTATAATTATCCTTGTTTCTATCATCTTGATCATTATTATGAAATATAGTATATAATGTGCTTGTGATTGTCAGGCGAAGAAAAAACGAATAGCAATCTAAATTTATTTTCTCTTTCTTCTTCGACTTGGCCTATACGCTACTCCCCAACTCCATGGGCTTCCCATTTATCCGATTAAGCAATAGCATATCAAGCAACGTAGTTTCCGGGCTCATCATAAACGTCTTCTGCTGGCCTCAGGCACGGGCCCCAGGCAGGCATGGGCTCATACACGTATACGCATACGAACGGCAATGACTTAGGTAGGTGGGTACGGTACGTACGTATGTACGCACGCACTATATAGGCCGCGAGCTGATGACCTTGTCGGTGAATCAGAGAAGATAATAAATTATTACAAAATAGGTATACGTTGATAGATATGCGTATGTAGTGGGTATGCCACCTAACCTACCAGTATAATACACATAGGTACGTTATAATTACTGCATTATCCATTCACGCGTTAAAGGCGAATAATCAATAGTCTATACCTAATTATGTTGTATTGCAGTATCATATATATATATATATATGTATTAATTATAATCGAGATAATTGCACCAAGAATTGATTAGCTGCGGCTGAAGATTATCGTACCTCCGAACGTGAACGCTAATAATGAAATCAAATGACGAAACTTGATAGCAGCGGTTTCAGAAATCTGAACGTCCCGTTCACCCGGCCTTGAATATTCCAATTTTGTCTGATATTTTTCAATGCAAAAAATCTCTCATACGCGCAACGATTTACGCTTTTTTCAACTTACACCCGATGTGTGTGTATATATAGGTCTATATAGGTATGTACATATACGTACGTGCACAACATACGTACCCCTCACGCTACAGTTTAAATTACAGTGTCATTTATGGTAGTTACATATGTAGCTCAGTCGTAATATATTATTAACTGCAAGAAAGTTGTGCGGAAGGGGGGGGGGGGGGGGGGGGCTGCGATATTGTGTGTCACTGCCTCGCTTTCTTCGGGAAGATAATGTCTTTTCTTATTTATATCTACCTTTTTTTCCTTGTTTTTTTTTACTCTCTTTTCTTCTTTTCTTCTCGACAGTAAAAGTTATATATATATATACCCACTATCGTACACCTATCCTAACCTCGTATTTAAACTCGCTGCGGTAGGCAGGCCTTTCTCAAATCTACAGGTATATATATATATATATACACACATACATACGCACATGCATATACAAGAAGTATGTAATATCTGTCTACCTATGTAAAAAGGCTTGAGATCAGCCATTTGGTTAGGTATAGGTATATACTCGTCTGTATTGAATCTATGTATATACTGGCTCTTTAACCACCGGCTCTTGGACACCGTTTACCTATACTTGTTATTATATCTATAGTATATACATGGTTATAGGTATAAGTTAAAGGATAAAGCACAAGGCATTTTGCTACGCTCTACAAATCCTCGTAGAAACTTACTATAAATTTGCCCATTTATTTACTACTGCCGAGTTGTCGATGTCGCCGTTGCATATTATGCCTTATACATATAATATATATATGTATATATATATACATATACATATATACATACACCAGCGGTGTTGTAGATCATCCGGAGTCAACTTGATTCGCAGCTCTCCTCGGATACTCTCCATGCAATGCACACAGCGGCGGATAATTATGAAGAAAGAGAACAAACGAACTTATAGCGATGCTCCGGATTTCATGTTATTATAATATACATGTATGTATAAAGTATGCATATAACTTGATAGCAAAGAAGTGTATACACACGCGCTTGCACGAGTGGGATTCGCTACTCGCTTTCGCACAGAGTATGATTATGTACTACGTACAGGTATGCACTGTACAGTAGAGTGATCCAGGTCGAGCGCAACACGATTCGTGGATAGATTCCTGGTGAAATTCTGAAACTAAAAGTCCTTTGCCGAATATTCTTGTGACCTCGGGTTTTCGAGCTATACCGAAACACAACAGCCTTTGCACACTCGTGTATATATATATATATATATACATATATATACTATATATATATACATATATATCAGCGTTGTAGATTGGTCGAACCTGAATATTCGTTAACTCGGAAACTATGGGTCGTAGGAATTTTTGCCAAAGGACTATTCATTCCAGAATTACACGAGGAAACTATCCACGAGATGTGTCTCGATGAAACTGAATCAACCTGTACATTCCAATTTCTGCTCCGTCATTCTTATATGCCGCCAATTAATCCAGCTGTATGAATATATGTATTTACCTGTATTGAGAAATCACAGGAAACATCGTGAGAATGGAATTAAGATTTTTGTACTATCGCATACCGTACGTATGTACACACGCCTATACGAATGGTCCTCATCGATCAATCGTGTGAGTATACTCTTGTATCACTTGGGTAGCTAGCTTTCGCTATTCCCGTGGTTTATCACCTGTAGGTACGTAGATGGATACGTTATTCATTATATATACATAAATATCGTGAAACGCATCCGGTCAGATGAGCTTTTTTCCTCCCCCGAATTACCAATCAACAGTGTTCTTATTTATACTGTCTACAGATTACGCATGAGATTGTTTTTCAAATTTCATATGCAGATAGGTGTTACATGTGCTACTGGTATATAATATGCAGCCTTCGTTTCATTTCAAGTTTAATTGGGGGGGGGGGGGGGGGGGCGTTCCCTTTCAGTCTACTTATCTTTGTCGGTTTTTGTTTCGTTTGTTAGCTTACGCAAAAAAAGGACGGATACGTGTACAGGTATACGAACCGTTTGAATTTGTAACTTGAGTATAATATTATTATAATATACTGTGATTTGGCGACGACGAAATACGTTATTTCCGTTTCTACTCGTTCACGCGGTATACCTGTATACCTGTGTACCTGTTGTATGTACATACCTATAGGACACCTCTGACTGCTCACGATGAATCGTATACCTTATTACGCGTAGGCTCCTTACATCATACATATATGTATGTAAAACATGTATATACATAGGTTTGATCGGAAAAGTGAAAACAAAAAATATTATATAATAATTACGCGCTTCGAGAACGCGAAAAATTTGTTCAACATTTATTTGTATTATGTATATGATTTTTGTGTCGATTGTTTCTTCGGTTGAGGGAAAAATTATAACTTACTTACTCCGAAGCGCACGAATAGTAAATGGATATCTACTAATATATATATATATATATATATATACATATATATATATACATATATATATATACATACATACATACGTCTAGCTGGTAATGGGGATATATCGACGACGAAGTTATACCTCTGATATAGAACGTTATACCATTATGATTATATCAGAGTCACGCACGAACCGCAATTGCGCAGCAGGTATAGAATATTGGTAGTGTGTATATATATGTATGTACCTGCCTAGCATGTACGTAATTATTATATATACATTGTGTAAGTGATATATATATAGGTATTCGTTCGACATATCCATAGTAGATATATGTACATATCATACTTGCAGCGATCACATTCGCTCGGTGGAACAACTTTTTTTTTATCCTAATTCGGTTTTCGTTTTTCGTTTCTTTCATTGGTTTTACAAAAAAGCAAAGTTCAACTCGAATTTCTCCGTTGCTTGTATGCCGCGCAGTTTATGGATACATATAGTAATATGTATCGTATAGACGTATATAATATCGTATCATGAATACATGATTGAGAATGGACCGCGATCCTGTATAACATGTCATACGTGTTCATATATTCTGAATCCTCCGAGTGAGTCCGGATGTGCGCCTGCGTCCGTCTCTCACGAATCTTCTTCTCCTTATCTGCGGTAGCTCGCAGTTCCCAGCGTCGACCACCTGTTGCAGTGCAACTGCATCTTCACATTGTGTATACTATACCTACTGATTTTTTATACATCCGTTGAAGTTAAGTCGTACAGTACTATATACAGGTAGAACTGTGGTACAGCTATTGGAAATTTTCAAAAATCTGTCGCAAGCGTATAATATAGCTACGTGCAGTACACATAGGTATATATATATATATATATATATTGAAATTCACTCAATTTCTGAGCATGCAGATATTCTCAAATTCCGGAATTCAACGTTATTACAGGAATTCTGAAAATCTAATGATTGGAAAACAGGATTAAAATGCACCAGTTTTTTCTCCTCCTATTCCCCCGCATCGACTGCGCCCTCGTTTTCTTCATTGCACACTTTTCGAACAACTTTTTTACTTCGCTTCGACGCGTGATTAATGAACAATCAGGTAATCAAATTCTCGTCGTCTAAGTTTGCATTTCACATATACAATTATAGTTGCGTTGGTTGGGCGCCATATTTCGTGCCTGTATAATAGTACAGTTGCATCTATAGTACAGACAGGTAGACATAGTTTCATCCTCCAGATTTATTTCCTCATATAATCGACGAGGCAGCTGAAATAGGTCTACTTATTGGCATGTATACGTATCAATATATATATATATATATATATATATATATATATATATATATATATATATATATATATATATATATAGGTGCCTACCAATGTAAGAAGAATGAGTTTTTGTATCCGCATGTAGATATACATATATACATATACATACATATATGTATAAACTATACACATCGTATACAGATAGCATTGCGTGATTATACTTCCTGCTGGCATAAGAATATTTGGTAATTTGACTCATGTGCCTACATATCATATACCCTACCGTGCGTAGCAGCGCTATAGTTGGCACCTACGTAGTGAAGTTTTTATATGGTTGTTCCCCGTTGAGATCATGAAATCGGTGCAAGATCATATAGCATCGGAATCGGTTGGAATCGTGGAAAAGATTGAGCAGCTACCGATTGTGATTCATACGAAAATCGCTGGAAAATATGCGCAGCGAAATCTCGAATTCGCGTGCGCGATTAGGTAGTCGAGATCGTTGGAAACCGTTAAGAGATCGAACATCGTACGGGAGCGTATGTGATAACCAAAAAAAAAAACGCAAGAGAACGAAAGAAAAAAAAAATAGAAGAGAATAATTGTAGAATAGGAAACGACAGGGAAATGAAGAAAATATACGTGAGACGTCGAGCGTAGATCAACGTACCCACGTACAAAACTCCTAACGCTGCACATCAATGGCTTTGCTCCGAAGTTAGCTACGCTCAACCTGAATCACCCTGTATATTCGTTGATTTACGGACATCGAGTATCGAACGTGGTGTGCGCGTGCGCCGAAGGCCATGGCGATGGCGATGGCGATGATCGGGAGGTTAATTTGCCAGAGGTATAACCTACAATGTGCACATAGGTACTGCGCGTGTGTATTCACGTATGATCGTACATCTAGTATGATATAGTTACGTAAATGAATTGAACGAAAATAATATGCTATAACGCTGGCGTCGCATTCGGCCTTGGAGCACCTGTCCACATCCGTTCAGCGGATCCGATACACTATATATATACAGGATATATATACCTATAGGTATTGTAAGGTGCACGATGGTAGAATTCACGTACGGGGAAAGAGATTTACTTTACGGGCGGGAAATACAAAAAGATGAACTTCACGTGCGTTCACTTCGTATTGTTGGTACATACATGCGTATATATATACGTTTGGTATATTTATGTATAACTGCAGTACTGCAGGATGGGTGGAAAGAGAAAAGAAAAGGGTCTATTCCCTCGGGACGAGGGGCTATCGCCACCACTCGAGGAATCACCGACGAGAAACTTCGTGAGAAATCGTTAGAAATCACTAGAATTCAAATACACGGAAATACTTTTTTTTCCGTTTGCTTCTCATTCAGCTGGGAACGATTTTCAAAGACTCATATACCTACCTACCCCACGCTCGCACGTTCATCAGCGACGAGGATAGGGATATTTGTGATGTCGATTCACGTAAAAGAGAAGCAAAAGAAAAGAAAAAAAATTTTTAAAATCAACCCCTCCGAACGATGGTCTGATCCTTTCTAGTTTTTCTTTTCTGAGAGTAAAGAAAGAACAAGGATCGACCCGATTTATCGACGGGTTCGCATTTTATTACCCGCCCCGTACGCCTATACTTATGTGTCTACATATAATGCAGGACAGTTCACGCCGTTTTGTCATTCTATTCCGTCTACGTAACAAATCGCAATCGCGGGGGTGTACAGTCGCGATGAACCGCTGTACTGTATAATATAGGTACATCGGTATGTATTCATGATATAATAACGCATTATCGTATCCTATTTTCCATCGCGTTTCTTTCATTCATTCATTCATTCATTCATCTTTTCCTTCAATATTTCTGTAGCATAGGTATCTTCCTTATCAGCACGCACGTCCTGCCGCCACTCTACCACCTCGATTACGATAAACTTTCTGACGCACCGTTGCGTACCTAAGTAGGAGGATACTGTGCAGCATGACGGTATGAGTATACTGTATACACACTTACGTGCCTATTTATGTGTGGGGTGCGGGGTGCGGGGAGCGGGGAGCGGAAAGCACATGGAGCTATGGGACCTGACGCCAAACACGTAGCTCCGTTTATCCGACGTTTCACGTTTTACTGCAGTATTTCACATCTTCCATTCTTTTCAATCGATTTTAGTCCAGCTCTTATAGTTCTTGCCCAATTGGATCCGTACCGGTGCATATGTTGTACATGTAGCTTATACGTTCAGGTTGAAAATTAGTACCGCAGCCTCGAGCGTTTACTGATATTTTACAAATTTTTGCAGAGAAATGCGACTGGTATCTAGCGATTGGAATATTGGTTATAGGCATATTCTTCGAGTTTTATATGCTCGCGAATACTCAATAGCCAGAAATATTGGCGGGGTTGAATGTTTTTTTCTTCCTTCGGTTCTCAATTTTCATCATCTACCGTTGTAACATTTTTTTTTTACTTTTCCTCTCTCCATCAGCTTCATAGTTGTGTTAGAATTTTCTTATCGTTCTTTATAAATGAACCGTCGATGATCCTTCCTCGCGACATCACTTTTGTCACTGTAATACCACCTGGGGAATGTTTGGGGCACATATTTGTACACCTTATACTCATCATTCCATGGATATAATTGCACATTCTTGCCCGGATACTTGACGTACTGTGATAGCCCCGAAAATACCTATCCGCATTCGCAACGAATTGATCCGGATTGGGAGCTGGCCTGAGTGAGTTCGTTGAACTTGAACGCGAACTGGGGTATGATTATATTCCTTGATATACTATGTTGGTATCGACGTTTTGCACGTACTGCCGCAGGATATTGAGTACCTGGTCAGGTCTAGTCTAGTCTAGTCTAGTCTAGTCTAGTCTAGTCTAGTATTGCCTTGATTTGCCTTGCCTAGTCTAGACTGATCTTACGCTACTGTATTCTGCAGCGGTATGCACATACAGCCGAAAACAGAAACGCAAATATGCACACCATTGCCAAAAGATGAAACGAACGATACTCCATTCCATCCATTCGTACATTATAGGTGTATATCGACATCAGGTATACTGTAATATGTGATTAATTAATCATTGTTATCATATATGAAAAATTAGTTGGATTCAAATTTGCCAATAAAATTAATAAACTGAATGAAAATGACGAATAGTTTATATCGATGCTGTGAAAGATCGTATATATGAGAGAGAAGGGATCGCGAAAGCGTGAAAATGTTACTGCACAAGGTTACTAGACAACCTTGAACTCCGCGCCATTTGCAAATCGCATTCTCGTGTCTCTTGGGATGCGGTATACACTGCCACCACAACGCCTCATCTATGGCAGTACACGTGTTCTCGTTACTATTATTATTATTTTTATTCACACATTAATTGCACCCTGCGCCGGTGAACTTCTAGGTGCGGTCAGAGTGCAGGCAGAGTATAGATACGCTAAATGTAAGAATATTGACCAAACTTTCCCATGTACAGGGCGTATCACCTGAAGTGTCGAAAATAGGAGGGGCTTAGTCGAGCCGAAGTCGCGACCCTTTAGCCAATCGACATCCAACGACATTTCGTAGACCGATATTCCCGCGAGAATAGAGAATAGAACATCCACTTCTCTTCGAAACCCGATGGCCTTCTCTCCTCTTTGATGTCTAGTATATATTCCCATACACAGTGTGATTCAGGCTGAGCGGGACACATTCTGTGGATGGATGCTCGGAGAAATTCTGAAATGAAAAGTCCACTGGCAAAAATTTCTGTGACCGATAGTTTCCGAGTTACCGATTATTCAAGTGAACCCGTCCCAACGCTGATATAATGTCAGTGCGCGAAGACCGTGCAGTTCACTCGCAGATCCAAGACTGCCGATTTTCGCTCGCGTACAAGCTCCGTGATAGGTGAACCCGGATCTGATGTAGCTTGAAGATCAGAGGTTACAGGAATTTTTGCCTCAAGACTCTCCGTTTCAGAATCCCTCCAAGAATCTATACGCAAAATGTTTCCCTCTCAGCCTGGATCACCCTGTACATGCATAGGATCGGTGAATTTGTGAGTAATAAAAATATGCGTAACAAGAAGTAATCGCATAAATTATACCTATAGTAATGATTTGATTTTCGGATCAAATCCGAAATCGCAGTTATGATCGTCAATATTGTTGATTATAGAATATAGACGTCGATCGATATTACGAAAAAGTAAAACTATTTCGAGCCAAATATTGCAGTTGTTCTGATTTTCTGAATTTATACGGTGCTAAAAAGTGTTTAACGGTAACGTTGAAGCAATAGAATGAATCAAAATGATATCAGTCCGCCACGTAGTTTGGACAACGAAATTACTGAGCGGAGAGAGTAAGAGAGAGGGAGAGAGAGAAGAAAAACTAGCTTCTAGGCGATTTCTGGCTGAAATTTTTACCGATGAAGACAGATTTTGGTAAAAAATCACCCGACAGGTCATTTCCTCGTGACGTATCGGTGTCCGAAGTACGCTGCAGCTACGATATCATTACTTCTCCATTAACGTCTCTCTCTCTCTCGACAATACAGCGCGCAGTTTGAAATTCGTTGCGTAATAGGTATATACCTACCTAATAGCTGCCATGCTACGCTGCTGACTCGTGTTATACCGATTGTTCGTATAGGCGCGTGTGTATATATACAAGGATGAAACAAAATAGCAGCGTCCACGTATTATGTCTAATGTGAGGCGTACTACATGGAACAGATATTAAAACAACAGGTCAGCTGCAGCAACAGGTGTAATTATCGTTGTTTCGATTTTACTCTTCCTATATAGCAGCTTTACACAATGCTGTGATGGCACGGCGATCGTGGCGTGTCGTAGCGTGGACTGTTGTTGAAAAGCCATACCTTATGGCTCATGGCTCAAGGCTCAATAATATAGTGTGCCCATGTACATAACTATTTTGTTCGTGATCGTTAAGCGTGACAGAAATCAGCGCGGGCGCGGTGTTCGCCGCTAACATAAGACGCGCCGATCTCTTCTGTTGCTGCTGCTACTGCCATCGCTAATGCCATTGCTACAGCCGCAGCTAAAAGAAGGTAGTACCTGCTAGCAATACGAGTCGGCAGATGGAAATGTAGATAGAAATAAGAGAAAGAGGTGGTGGGGGAGGAGGAGGAGGGAACGCCCGTGAGTCATGTCAGCTGTTCATCTGTAATTAAATACGTCTGAAGCAAACAATGTTTAATCATAACTGCTATAATATCTATATGTAATATATTAACTACTTTTTATAGTTCATACCGCCTTGTCATACATACCTGCTTTTATGAGTTGCATAGAGTAACTATAACTATCTGCCGGTATATCTATATACTATCGATACCAATGGGAATAAGAAGCTTTGCTTCTGGTGGCAATATGGCATATTAGTTTCGGTAGGATACGTATCGCTGATTGTAAGGTATTATTTAATAGTATATAGGTCGAGGTGCATCATGGGCCAGTTTACTGTTCGTTTTCATCAGCATATCAATTCCTGAGATTCGGAGTCCCATACTTTCGTGTCCGAGAAGAATCTAACAATCATTGTGGAAAAGAATAATACGTTGGGCGGAAACACAAGCTGCAGAAGGGAAGTTGAAAAATTATACGAGATACAAAGTTAGCGCTGATTTTATTCTGATGTTAAAGAAAAATGTTGAAGGACCGGGTGTTTTACATTTTGCTGAAAATTTTCCCGTGCAGGATCACTCACAGCTTATATCTCTGCAACTACGGGCCCTGGCACGTCCATTAACGTGATCGTAGCAGTTTGTTCGTCGGTACCGTGCAGTTTCTCGATAAAACTTGCATTCCCTATCGCCTCGACTGGTTTAATCGCAAAACGTTTCTTCGCTAGATCTACATGATGCCTGCTTGCGATATTAATGAACGGTAATTTATTAAAATGATTGTCTGACGGCGAATATTTTTAACATTTTTCCGTGTTAATAGTATGACAGAGACGGGGTGGCAACCTTGACCACTATAAGGCATTGCTAATTCGACTATGCGTATTGTTTCTGTAACTTGGATATTGAGTTGAGTTTCCAGCTGTAATGAGGCCTACTATGTATACTGTGGTAGAATTCATCGAAAATCACCGTAGATCTAATTGATCCGCTCAAGGCGTCGGAAATGGCAGAACATAGCACTTCACCTTAGTAAATTATGCTACTTTATATAGTTATTCGGATCGTTACTCGGGTAAAAAGTACTTGTAAATCACGGTATTATCGCGGAGAGCCCACGTCCGCGGTAAACTTTTTGCGGTTAATTCAGGGACAGCTCTGGTTCTGGTGAAAAAATTTTACATCGATAACCAATATAACTGATTTGTCCGACCTGCATAGCAATCGTCCCTAATTGAACCGCGGAAAGTCTATACTCTAGCTGCGGTTGATCAAATGCTCACGTGACCGGTTTTCGAATTTTTCGTAATCTCGGTCTCATTCTATCGCAAAATTTCAAATCGATTTGAAGTCGTTCGTGGAATAGTTATGCAAGTGTCAGCAACCGCGCTCTCGTTAGCTACCCGACTGCACCCGTACAATTATTTTGCAAACAAATGCAAATGCATTCGAAGTTTTACGAGAAACGAAAACGAGATTCTGAAAGACTCTGAAATCCCCCCCCCCCCCCCCCCTTTGAATTTTTCAATTCCGACTGCAGACTCGAAATCAGCGACCCCGAAAAGCCTCGGACAACCTTGTCAGCCAAAAATCTTCGCGAGCTATGGAACAGCTGCAATATTCACGGGTTGAATACACCCCCTCGGCGTGAAATTCCGCAGATATGAAACAATACGTTTCCGATATTTTCACCACATCTACAGTCTCCCAAGGAGAAAATGAATATGTTGAATTAGTGAAGTATTAATTCCCACGTCGAGTGCGTTCCGTCATTCTAACGGTTGAGATAAAGGTAGAAAAAAATTGCAAATGGATTCCATTTCGTTTCGAAATCGTAATTTTATTACTCATCAATTCGAAGCTTTGAATTATCAACAACGAATCGAACGATCAGATTTTCGAACTGCTGCAGCTGTACTGTTCACGAGCGTTCTATTTCACGAACTGAGGGCTATAACCAACAAAATGCAGAATGAATTGCTGGTTCGAGTTCTGTGAAACAAATTGCCACAGAATAGATTAGACTATCTGGTAAACGCAGGTCATGTTTTCGAGCTAAGTAATAACTGATATTTGTTACACGGTAATTTTGTATCGGTATTTCTTTATCGCGGTTCGTCAATAAGTGGGCGTAAGTGGGAAACAAAAATTCAGCTTACACGTATCACACATATTATACATAAGCTCACTCAATCGGCTCGCACGAATATTCTGAGTTATACTCTAGTAAGAGATAGTGGTGTAACTATCTCAGCGATATAATAATTGGACAAAAGTATGCGTCTATATAGGTATCAGATGTATCGAATGAAAATGATTGAATCAAGGAAGAGAGAAAAAGAGGAAGCAATTGACATATTCCAAAAACGAAACACATGCTTGTAACATTAAAATATTTTGTAGCCCCCTTTCGATGGTTCGATGGACGGGAGGTAATTGATCAAGCCATGCTATAGATTATGGAATATAGATTCGTCATTGAATGCGTAGACGTCTACTATACGCATATACCTACAATATACATCCTGTGAGTATCATTCTGCGCCAAATATACGAACAACTACGACGTATCAGGATAGGGGCATCACTGTACAGATCTGGTTGAAAAAAAGTTATATATTATAACGACGACGACGCAATAGTTGAATGAAATAGTAGTTCCTATACCTATGCAGGTAGGTACTGAGATATATTATCGGTACTGTACGCACATGTCATTTTACAATCGACGACATCCTGCAGCTACCTTCGTTTTCTCTCAAACCTAAATATCGAATGATTACAACTTTCAATGGTTTATAAGTTCTCCGTTCTGTTATATATACGTATTCATCTAAGTGGGGGATATCCACTATAGTTCACCAGTTTTCGCCAAGTTTCTTGACTTCTGTTTGAACGAGTGTGACGAGAACGAGCGATAAGAAATTGCCGGTTTTGAAACTTGATTGAAATCTGAACGGGTCGATCGATCCCGGCGATCCATGATTTTTCCATCCGGCATTTCCAGAGAAAAAGAATGTTCTACCCTCGCGGACGGTGGAAAACTATCTCGAAATAGTATCAGTTTTCGAAAAATCGCTGCCCGGATGAAACAGCACCCAGTCATGTTCCGTAAAATTAGTTTAGTTTATGAGAGACAAAAAAAACTCCCAACCATCATAAAAGTAATCCGTTTTCTGGTGGGGGTGGTTTTATTCTCTAAAATTCGAGAACTTTCATCAAGTTTCTTGAATCTGTACCCAAATCAATTTTTTCGTCTACGGCCTATTATCCAATGATCACCTAAATCGTCAAGTTTCCATGCCATCCATACCATGTTGAACTTCTTTTTTCACCTCTCGCCGGAGTTAGGCTAAAAACGAAAAAGGAAAGGATAAACGACATATGTAGAAAGAACTGGATAAATAACTCCTTCACGCGATATACGTTGAGTGAAGGGTCCTAAAGGCAGGCAGTCAGGCAGGCGGGTCCCTCATGCTGGTTGGGCGGGCGGCTATCGTGTGGTTCCATCGAGTCGAGCCGCACAGGCATCTATCCATAATTTAATGACCGAGGTGAGCGAGGTTAGAAACAGAGAACAGTTTGCATTGATGTGCCAGGCACAGGCAGCACCGGCTCGAACCCTAGAGCCTGGATCGTTCGTCGTTGGTGTCACTATACACGAAAGTGTATTAGGGTAGATTAGCAGCAGAGACTTCAGTTTTCGAATGACTCCACGCTGCAGCGCAGCAAGGCTAGTTTTAGGTGAGTGAACAATGACGAATGACGAGTGACGAGTGACGAGTAGCCGGGAATATCGACGTTCGCGCATTACGAACTGAGGAAAGTATTTTTTAGCTTTACTAAATTAGTGAAAGAGTATAAGATGGAGGCAGGGACAGAGAAAGAGGAATAAAGCTATGTGTGTGTGTATCTATATAACATAGCATTCTAAGGCAGTATACCAATAAATGTGATGATTCTTCGTCATCGCGTTGAACTACTATCCGTTGATGTGGATGGGTCGATAAAACGTGACGGGCATACGTACCCACCTGGGTAGCCATTCCGTTGTCTTGTCGCGGTCTTTTTTCTAGTAAAACCAGAACGCATTTGTCAAAGTCAGTACATGGACTGAAAAATTGCTGGATCTCTGCTGCAAGAGAACTAAAAATTAAGATATATAATTATTCGAAATTATTATACCGTATCATCAGTTTTAATCGCCGAACGATACAGTAATGCAATGCGAAAATTATTCAGTGCTGGTGAAGGGTGAAAATTGCCCCACTGTGAGCTGCCATAGAACGGAATTCAATTTTTGGATAGTGAAAATTCGCTGCAATTGAAATTTTTCATAGAAACTACATAGAAAGAAGTAGTGATTTCCGTTACTGCGTCTGAGAGTTACAGCTCGTTCAAAAAGTCGCGCTTGTTATTGGAAATCGTGGTATTCAGAACCACTGTAAGAAGCGCCGGCGCAGCTACTATTTTCAAAATGTACTACGACACTGTTCGCCGGAAAGAGCACGCATACGAGGAGCTATAGTTGAGGCAGCCCGTGAATGGCTTTCGTGATTATTGAATCGAAAAAGTGTTACGGCAGCCCACTGATCGCCTCTGCGTAGCAGGCTGCCTACGCGCAGGCGCGGGCGCAACTTTTGAAATCACCTGTAACTCGCAGAAGACGCAACGCGGCCCACTATTTCCAACGGCAGGGTACCGAGGCTAGACTCCCGTAACTTCATCCGCCCGAAAAAATGCTTCGTTCACGGACACCCTGTACAGAAATGACGCAGAAAGATACATTCAAGCCATAAAATAGAGACTTTGGGTTAGTCTCGTGGTACCAGGTGGCCCGTGGTAATCTGGGTTACGGCTGACTAGTCAGTCGGTCGTCTATCTGTCTATCTAGTCAGCTAGCTAGCTAGTTATAGGGGCGAGGGTGACTGACTTCCGTGACTTTGCGGCTCTGACGATACTGTAACGACAACCAAGACAACGACGACGAAGAGCAGAGAGATTAGCGGGGCGGAGGGCAGGCGCATACAGGCACGCAGGTAAATAATTCTGGGACTGAAGCATTCTACCGAATACCTAAACTTCTATACCAAAATTACCACTGAAATTCTCCTCTGTAGTAGGCATATGGCTTCCGAAACGTGTCGCGGTGACATGTGACTTTTGTTTTCAACGCTTCTCATTTGTTTGTAGAGTTAGAGAAAACGTTAAAAGAATCTCTATCCTCAATATTGGAAGTACAATTTCATCGATTGATTGATCGATGAATTTTTAAAAATTTTACTTCCTTTCTTCACTTTCTTATTTCATTCGGGCACTTTACTCGTATATAGGACCGAGGAAAAGTTTGCAAGCCGAGTCTGAAGTGCTTATTACATATAGGAAAAATGGAAACCAATCGATATACGTGTGTATCCATAGCTGCTGCAAGTAGGTATCGTAACTTCCATGTCGTACCTATTCGACATGTAATTTATCGTTCAGGTATTGATTCATGCGATACCCTGGTGGTCATGAATATGATATTAGAGAACGAACGAGGCTTTCCTAGCTCGACTTGAAATTCTTTTCATTACATTTCATACATTTTACGGCCTTTGAAATCACCTGTCCAGGTTCTATTATAAGCCTCCGGGTAGATACTCTTTCGAATAGGGTGTTTATCGAAGGGTGTGGCGATGATCTTGGAATATAGGTCTCGCGTCGTTCTCTGGGTTCGCTTTTGCTGTTGATGTTGCTGCACCCACAGCACAATACAGGTGAACAGAACGGCAAGCCAGCACTTTGATAATTAATTGGAATAAAACGCCAACTGTTATAAAGAAGATTATATCACAGTTGAGTGTGGTGTGATAGAGGTGCGGGACTAGTTACGCTCTCGCCAGTTGGGCTAGGCTCAGCGACTATAGTATACAAAAAGATATATAGGTACGTACGTACATACCAATACATATACACATACAGCGGACAATGAATACACGTATAATAGAATGGATGCATGCTTTCAGTCGTTGAATTGGTAATATAGGTGTACCCATCTACGTGTTATACCTACGCGCTAGAATACATGTACACGTACCATACTACAAGTCGTTCTTTTTTCCTTCTAGATCCAAAATCGTATATTCACCATTTTGAAATACAATTTTCCTTCTTCTCAATCACGTTCATAATTGAGTCTCCGACGCAGAGAAACCGAAGATGTTGGATTCACTAGTCGTTTAGTTACAAAGCCATTCGAGCACGTGCTCAAATTCAGCTTTGACATGTTGCCAATGTAGGTATGTACTCGATTTCACCACAATTACAAGCATTTTTTTGTCTCCGCGTACATGCTTTCTCCAATTTCTTATTCATGTAATATACAATTAAGAAATTGATCAATGTATAATTATCTCTCTATCCGTCCACACGAGAACTGGCTTAAGGTACATGTGATTAGATAATTTTGAAAAATCAGATCTATCGTTGGTAACAAATTTAAATATTATTCGTATACGTATGTATGTGCGTTGCGTTTGTATAAACATTCGCGAAGTAGAAGAAAAAAATTACCTCTGTATAATCCGATAACAAGTGATAAGAAGACCGGAAAACAAAAAAAAAAAACAAAAAAAAAACTAAACGACAATTCGGTGTATTTTTCATTCTGATCGAATATGGCAGTATGTAGGTATGTACAGAACTGCACAATAATGATTTTGGTCTGAAGTTAGCCACGCTCGTGGTTAGTCGCTGGAGGGGTGAAGCTGAGACTGATCAGCGCGACGTGTTTTTAAAATCATTCAAATGTCTCGTGACAATTTTACGAAGACGTAGTCCTGCCGAATGATATTCACGCGTCAAACATCAGGCAAAATTGTCGCCTCGATCGCCGCGCTCAGAAGTCCTGAAGAATAAAATATATCTATGTCGTTCAATCGAATGTAAAGGGGTTGCAGAAGAGAGAATTGAATCGAGATCACGGCTGAATAACGGGTCCATGGCCGGCTGGGGGGATTCCGTCCAGACGTATAGATGGATCGAGTGATTATAGTTGTGCGTGCTCCGGGGCTCAGGCGGTACATGTGTTTGTATGCTCGAACATCTCCTTATACTAACTACATCTCGATTTATTCAATGCCGAATACGTATTTTATCGATGTACAGTATGTATATGTATGTACCTACGTACATGTAATATAAAATTCACCATTTCATATGCACTTAGGTATTCCCTAACAGGAAAACACTGGTGACGGTGGTGCCGTGTTAAGCACGTTACCTATTCATCGTAATTGTAGTTAGTTAGGCTTTGTTTAATGACATATCGGTGTGTATACGAGGGTTACAATCGGACACTCGCACACGATGTAGGAAATTCATTCCAGGCTCGAATTTATAACGTTGATCCGGCTGAAATGTAATGAGAACAAATCGTTTCGGCTACCGCAGGATTTCGGGATCGAGAGGTCAGGTGTCGTGAAAAAAAATCATTTCTCGTACAACATTCGGATGAAATGTTTGTCGACGGAGAAGAATCCTTTATTTTTGCTTCTCGGTTAATTTGCGAATCTCTCGACGCGCTCTTCGACGGCGGGCGGATTCACGAAATCGTTGGAAAATAATGAAGATTTACTTCGTCGACCGAAGTTCGTTCAAAAAAACATTTTTTTCTTGCCCCGACCACGTTGCGGTGTCGAAACTGCGGCCAATATTCTGACCAAAGAAAGATACAATCGCGATCGCGAGACAGATTATCGTTTCGTATCCCGTTTTCTTCTACTAGTATGAAATTTCTTGTACCTACAGGTACGTAGGGAAAAATTATATCGGAAAGTGTCATAACGTGGAAATCCTCCGTACGCGGAAAGTTCGCGCATTATTTCTTCATTCCAATGGTCTGCGTTCGAAGAATAGACAACGCGGTGATTCGATTAGAAACAGTTACTCTTATTAGGTTGGTCGGTAGGTAGTTGGGTTGTAAGTATTCACGTTCATTCGTTTCAGCCCCGAGGAAAGCCGACCAACATAAACTTCTTTCGCGGCTACAGTTAGAAATCACTTGGCGTTACCACGTTTACCTATATTCTGTCGGAAACAGAAGATACGGTGAAAAGGATGATCTACTATGTACCCATGTACTAGGTATGAATATATATACATTGAACATCGAACCGCACGTTCGTGTCGTGTCCTTCGACCTGAATAGTAACGTTGGGTACTTTTGTTACTCAATTTCATATTTATATATATGAAATTTATTGTCAGTATAGGTATGGAAGAATGGAAAAAAATCGATGATCCAAGTTTCAATTTTGTAATCCAATATTCATATTTTGCAATTACGGTGCATCGTATCAAGTATGTACGTGAATGCACACATATCTACGTATATATTACAGAATATGAAATTTGAAATATTTCACATGTGCAGTGTATATGAAAGAAAAAGTCTTTGAAATTTGAAATTTGAAAGGTACAGTTGCATATCACGGGTGCTTGAGAATATCGAAATGGAACGATCATGTACGGTGTAATACATATACAAACTGGCTTGCGTCGCTCGCGAAAAGTTTCTACAGGAGAAAAAGAGTATTGGAGATAGATACTGTATTCAATTCGAGTACATCATCATCAGAGGTTCGACCTATGTGGCCTTGAATTTGTTATACCCGGGCGACGTTATGTTTGCAAATAGGTATATACATAGTATATGTATGTATATGCATATACCTATATATATTTTACAGGTATGTTTGTACGTACTTGACCTTAAGCCGAACCTCCTGGAGGTTTTCACTCTGGTTTACAGAATGAAACCAACCAGTGCAGCGTAGATAATAATTCCGCTGCGATCGAACTGGTTAGCTTTCGCAAAAATTTCAATATTATCTACATTATTACAGATATCTGTGTTATATATTCCATTGCTTCTCCGTTTTCATAATTTATTCTAAAACATATACGTCTGGGTACAATATATATTGTATTATATTATACTATGTGAAATGTGAAACTCGAAACGTGAAATGATCGTTAAGTAGACGCCCATTACCGGCGAATCCTCATTCTTGTTACAGAAGAAGAAATTTTACCCGGTTTGATGAGAAAAAACAAACAAAGAAAAGTGCAATTATTGCAGCAGAGAACAGGAAAAACGAACGAAAGTGATACAGACAGAGATGAATAATTTCATGCTGCGGTTCAATTTACAGGGTGATTCAGTTTGAGCGGGACTCACCTATGTGGATAGATTCTTGGAGAAATTCTGAAACGAAGAGTCATTTGCCAAAAATTCTTGCGACCGATTGTTTCTGAGTTACAGAATATTTGAGCTAAACCGATCACGACGCCGATATGTCAGTGTGCGCGGAGACTGGGAGACCGCGTTCACTCGCAGATCCCAGCCTCGTTCGCGTACAAGCTCTGTGATCGGTGTACCTAGATCTGATGGAGCTCGAAAACGAGAGGTCACAGGAATTTTCGGCGAAGGACTTTTCGTTTCAGAGTTTCTCCAAGAATCTAGACACAAAATGTGTCACGCGCAACCTGAGTCGCCCTGTAATACATGGATATTCGGTGTAGTTGTATTACAGTTCGTAATCAGTACATACACAATGTGTTGCTGACAGTGAGTTGTGTAATCAAAGTATAATCGCGGGTGGTCCGTGAACCCGCGCACGTACTTATATATATATACTGTACACTGTAGATTAATTAATAGTCTATGCATACAGGGAAGAAGAAAGGAGAATTGAAGTTAATTTATTTCATCCGACCTTGTCGCGGTTGGCGTGTCGCGGCATCGCCGCGTGATGAAAAATATGACTATACCCAGAGTCGGTATCGCGTGGGACATACGACGAATGAAAATTAATCTATTGTACTACAGTAGGTAGGTTCAGGCGCGGGATTAGTGTATAATGCGTATAGGTATAGAATAATTGAAGTATCAAAAATGTGAGACAGCTGATTCCTTTTTTTCTAATTCGTCATGGTTCGGACTGCAGAATGGGTTCGCGAATTCGTTTTCGATTGAAACTCGTCTAATCAATGATTGATTCCTTGATATATGAACCTGTGCCGGTGATCGAGAATCCGTTCCTATTTTCATTCTTTTTTCTTAGATACAATGAATTTGGATTTTCGAAATATCGATGTACAAAAAGTGAGTACCTGCTAGATCAGGGCTCGTCGCGTAAACCTCATCGATTGTGAGATTCGTTTCGCTCGATTCTCATCTCGGACCAATAAACGCTTCGGTCAATGGTCGCTGGTCAGAGGTCGGACGAACGGTTTCGCCTTTTAAGGCTTTTTCTCACCGTCTTATTCCGATTCGCTCGCTGCAGTTCACTGTCTAAAATCCTTATTGTGGATAACTGCTGCACGAGCCACTATCCATACAGAATTTGGATCATCGCAGAGATATTTATGAATAAATTTTACCCACTGTATAATATCGATCTAGCCATATTTTCGTCAGCTGTTGCCTTCCCAAAATCATTTCATGATTGTAATACATAAGATTTTTTCCGCTCGTGTATGATTTAGATCCTATGATACCTATACCTATACCTATACACCTACGATGTAGGCATCTTCTACATGCCTATGTACGAAAAGGAAGATAGATAATTGGTGTAATAAAATCGATATGCTAATTCCTAAGCCGGTAGAGACTATCCTCGATGAAGTTCTCCTGCTTCTTCTGCTTCTTTTTTTCGGCTTTCCGTTGTATCGAAACGAAAATCCGCTTCAGAAGCCGTACATGAGAAGAGGGTCGTGGGTCTCGCCGAGTCTACATAGAAACCCATACCTATTATACTATGTAGTAGATAGCTATTGGTACATACGTACGTAGGCATAATAAATCTGGTCCGAAGTATAGGTATATTACACCTATAACCAACTAATTAATACATATATGTATACTGTACACGCATATACGTACCTACCTATATGGTATATGAAACGTAAGGTAGAATAAAATACACCTCAAATTATATTATATTATATTATATTATATCATATTATATAATACTACTATATCCGTGTGATGGCAAACTGAATTATTCATATACCCATACAGGGTGTCCGCGAACAAAGTGTTTCTTTATATTCGGGCGATTATTCGGAACGGGGGTCTAGCTTGTTTAACTCTGCCGCTGGAAATGGCGGTCCCCGTTGCGGCGTCTGTGAGATACAGCACATTCAAAACGTGGCGCAAGTGCTCGACAATTGTGGTATTTTACCAACAACAATAAAGAAGCTCTAGCGCAGCTGCTCCTTTCAAAATGTAACCTACGACAGTGTTGGACGCAAAGAGCATAGCAAAGAGTTAACAGTTAACGCAGCCCGCGAATTACTGCTGCGGTTATCGAACTGGAAAAGTATTATCGCGGCAGCCCACTGATCGCCTCTGTGCGGTTGGCTGCCTACATGCAGGCGCGGGAGCAACTTTTTCAATCACTTGTATCTTACAAACGACGCGACTTAGACCATTATTTCCAACGGCAGGGTACCGAGCTAGACTCCCACAAGCATCCGTCTCCGAAAAAGAAAAAACACTAAGTTCACGGACACCCTGTATACGGGTATATTCACTTGGTCACATATGATATACGTTATATCATTTATCTGCCTATGTGGAGTGCGTAGTTATACCTACCCATTAAAAAAAGAACTCACCACCGCAGAACAGATTATACGGAAAGAGCCGGTTTTGTAAATATGGTTAGTCGCCCTCCTGTAGGTACTATACCACCTAGTGGCTTCTAGAAATAGATCGGTTCTTTTTCTTCCATGTGTTTCTAGCTGGGACTATGTGGCGTAGAATTTGTCCCAGTTCTATCATATCCGGTGAGCGGCAATTAGGTTCCGTATGCTGTATAATAGATCTGTTAACATTTAAGGCTCTTCTATCAAACCGCTTAGGTATCGAGACACCGGCTGATACTTGTTGTCTTTCATCATTTTCGCTTCAGATAAACTTGAAAAAGATCTACGAATTTGGCATTGAACTTCCCATTATAGGTATGTTACATATCAAGCTGCTGCGGCGATGCGGCGCGTTCAAATAGAGTTACGAAATACGCCATGGACGGTCCGCGAGTCAGGTCAATATCAAGGCAATTGGCAAGTAAGATGGCAAGGTCTCCTCCAGCCTTTATCCACCCCTGCACTATGCTTCACTCGTGCAGACTGTACTATCATACTGCAATCAACAATTACGACTGATTGACAGCATTTACAAACACGTGGTATGGGACACGCAGGTATATAGGTACGTAATATTTATAGACTCGAGGAACGTTGTACGTATTGTATTTTTATACGTCTACTTGTGATCCTATACCTACGTCTACGCGCTACGTTTAACGGCGCGCGGGAAACATTAACCACCGCGACCGCGATGACGCGACATTCGTACGCATCGTGCAGTATGTATATGCATAGGGTATTAACCAGGCGAGCTGCAGCGGGTGCCAGGGTTAAGGAACTCCTCTTAATTAAGATCTTTCACTCGTATTTGAGTACGAGTACGGATGATCTTGTTACGTTCTGTTATATGATAATTGCAGCTCATGACGCTCTCCTCTCAAGAGAGAGAGAGATAGATAGATAGATAGAGCGCTCATTGAAATCGCCCACAGGCAATCTAACCTAGCTAACACAGGAAAGATTCATTTCTCCTCGAATCCAATCGATGTTTTGCAAAAGTGTAATACTCAGGCACTTTCTGCCATCGTGCTAAATGAATTCGCAAAGTTTCATCGTAATCGATCCAGTCGTTTGCCAAAATTTACGATTCTCTTTTCCGAAACGGTTTCTCTGCAGTTGAGATGGCGAGTCTATCGCACCTTGAAATCGAATCACACACAAAAATTTTCCACCATACACTTTCGCACGTATACTATATATGGGTCGGTATAGTCGGAGAATGTAATATGTATATAATATATGGCACAAACGGAACACTCGAATTTTTTTTGTCAATATGTATATACCTGGTTGCTGCAGATACGAGGCTTGAAAGTTTCTCCAAATCCTTTCCTCAAACGACATGTGTTCACCATGTCTGTTCTTTCGGAGACCGGAGTTTAATGGGGAGTCGTCTGTTTTTATTGCCGTTTTCTTGACTTTCTTCGGCGCCGAGGAGGGGGATGGGGGGGGGGGGGGGGTCTAGTTTAGTTTATCCTTAGACTGATCGTGAGACGGATGCTGCTGCAGGGGCATTCTTCTTTTGTGAGAGAAGTATGAGAACAAGAATGAAAATGAAACTAAAAGAAAGATAGAGAGCTAGTTCATCTGGAGGTTCCGGTTAATCATCATTCTCTGTCCGGTTCGTTCGCTGCGCCCTTGAGAGGACAAAACGTGAACCTGAACCTGAGCTTGAGCTGGACCCCGGACGACGACGCCGGCGATCTATCCTATTCCGGCGATACCGATACCTCTTTTGTTCTCATATTCATACCTAAAATTACGATTCAGGATTTAGTCAGGTTAGATGCGGTTTGTTGGCTCGAAATACAGCAGGCTACTATATATACCGGTTGAAATAATTTTGGAATCGTTTGAATACAAAATTCTTCTTTGACGGGAGAAGATTTCTTCAGAGATCGTTAAAAATTATGGATATATTATGAGTTTTCGAAGGATCTTGACAAAACTTGAAATGCAATTTTCGTATCACGCTTCACGGGGATTGCTTTGATCTTCGTGCAGTAAATTCGAGTTTCGAGGAAAACTATAACGCGAATGAAGATGGAAATTTGTATGGACGGAATACACGTACGAAACTCGTAACGCTTTATGTTAAGGCTGTGCGAATAGTGGTCGAATCGAATCGAATCGAATAATGATATTCGATTCGAATTATTCGAATATTCGATTTATTTGAATTATCCGAACTGTTCGAGTTGTGCGAACTGTTCGAGTTGTTCGAATGTTTGGAATACTCGAATATAAAAGAAACAACTGCAGTTATAAGAAATTTTGGAAAATGAATACCGTAACTTCGGCAAACGATACTCGATATCCACTGGACAAGAAAGCGAACGTTCATTTTCATCGGCCGTCGACGTGCGATATTGTCACTGAAAAGCGTACGCCTCTGCGTCCCGGTACAGTATCGCATCTCGTTTGAATTCGCAGGTACTAGCTGATCTTATATATCGATTAATGTCAATATCGTGTGGCTAACTAGTTTTTATGAGTCTAAAATATGGATATCGCAAGTGAAAATCGACTTCCTATCGGCTTATAATAAATTGTTTAGTGAATAAAAAATCCGTAACGCGTAACTTGCGCATACGGAACTACGCAGTATTTAAGTGACGCGCTGAATTTTGTTCAAAAATATAAGAGATTGGCATCTCATATTTCATTAGAAATCATTTTTTAAACTTTACATTATTCGATGAAAATTAAGCTAATAATTTTGAAAATTCAAATTTACTCCGAAAAAGATGTTGTACAAATTATTTGATAGACGAATCGAGTAATACAAATAGTTTTCGTAGTTCCGATAGTTCGGAACGTTAGAATAATTCGTCTCGAATGGAATCGAATGGAATCATTCAATTCGAAAATCGAGTCGAATAATTCGAATCATTTAACCTTTTCCTCTTTTTGTTATATCGTATTCGCGCGGTTTTGTAAATCATATTCATTAATTTATAATTCAACTACGTTAGGTGTAGAAAGAAATGTAGGAAATATGTAACTTGTAGACGAAAAAAAATACAGAGCATACCCTTGCAGCTCTTAGTCGTCTGTCTTCCGTTGTCAGTTGAAGTGTGAAAAATCCAAGTGTTCAATCATAGTATTTTGTGTGCTCAGTATATCTACGTATCTACAGACATACGTCTTATATCTTGTATTCGAAGAGAGAACTTGGTTGCGGCATTAGGTACGTAAAGGAGGCAAATCACTGTGATTGGCACGGATGTTACACAAACCTGCAGCAGCCTCAGCAATTAAGTTCAATCAGTTTCGTTGTCGAATATAAAGGAGAAGAAGACAGATTACTATACGGTAGTATTACAGTCGGTGGAAAGGAGTGGAGCGGAGCGGAGCTGCGAGAAGAGAAGAGGAAGAGGGGCGATGGAGATATCTGTATATAATAAATGGAAACTATGACATGACAGAAAAATCTATCGAGACGTTGTAGAAATCTCATTGTTGAAGGCTGATAGTAGGCGTTCGTTTACCCATACCAATGCCAAATGTACATACGTACAGAATAAACAACGATAGCAACAATTGACAAAAATAAATCAATAAAATGGAATAATGAAAAGGATAACGAGGGAAAAAAGTATCGAAATGCAGAATGAACGGAGCAACGATAATGAAAATAAATTAAAAAATAACTACCATAGCTGATCACTTTCGATTTCTTCTTCCGTGAAAGAACCGCGGAATGACTTTACGTTACCTTGTTCGATGTAAGAGCTGTAGAGCGACGGTGCTAAGAAGTTAGGGAACAGGTGCCTAATTTTTTTGTTTTTGTTTTTTGCATTAAAGTTCGAAATCCAGGCTCATCTTTATTTTCGCCTCGTTATGCATCGCTGTATCGGTGTTTTTTCGAAAATATCTGTTCTATTTACGAAAGTATTCGACGATGTCACAATATCCTGTAATGTTATCAATACCCAAACGCCGAGAAAAGTTTCGTCGAATCAAGGAAAGCTTCGTTTGTCCCAAAGTCGTACAAATTTCGATCTCAAATCAAATGAAAAGAGATGTACGATTCTAAGAAATTTTTCTCAGTTTTTTCCACGGAAAAATCGGTTCGATTCTCAAATATTTTTCTTCGATTTACACAAGAATTTTGTTCGACTGTGAATCTGGTTCATTCAGTCATTGTTGTACGTGTTATCTTTGAGATTGGCAACGATGCAAATGAATTCTTTGGCGCACAAAAAAAAGATCCGCGGCTTACACAACGGATTGATAATTACTGGATATTTCGCATACGAACACGATATATAGGTGTATATGTATATATATATATATATATATAGGTTGAGCAATTCCCTCGCGTGCGAGATTTTTCACGTAGGTATTTCTGTACGCAATTTTATAATAGTAGGTACCCAAAGCATTCATCCATACGGATACGTAGCGTATGACGACTGCGCTTCGTATATACATATAATGTATACTATATACGTTAACTAAATGAGATGTAAGCTATTCTTTCTATAGTTAATTACAGAAGTCGTTGATTCCCGCCAGTGCATTATACACACATACTCGTACAGCTATAGGCGTATGTAAAATACAGAGAACCGGTTTATTATTTATATACCGACCACTACGTATATTCATATGAGGAACAAGCTGTATATATACGTACGATACTCATAAATTGGTGCAAAACCGAGTGCAAAACAGTTTCTAACGCTATTCACAAATTAGCAGCTCTTACTTGGATATCTGTCTCTATCATCTACATAATTGTACATGTTTTTACTATACGTATGTTACAAAGACGTATTGTAGGTAGTTATATGCCTGTATATGGTGTTCGCACATATCACGGTTGCGCAGCTAAGCCTGGAATACCTGGAGAAGCCAGGGATTTTGATTTCGCATTGGAAAAGGTTCTTGTGGCGAATGCATAGAATATATTTCAGGATCGATCGGTGCAGGAAAAATTAAAAATACTGCATATTTTCAAGGATGCTCTCGTCTCTCGGATAACCAAAACCTTCGACTACTGATGTGAGTACTGCGTTTGCGACTGTTCGAAAATGTCGCTCGACGAGTGGCCCAGCTCCTGGAGCGCTGTTGTAATACCTATGCAACTGGAAATTTATCATTTTTGGTATAGCAAACACAAAACAGTCTGGGAATTTTAGAATCCAATATCAGCGGCAACCCCGCACCCTGCACGTTTGTCGTCATACAGGAGGCATATATTCTCGTGGGATTTTATACCTACGTACAGTGTTTTCAGTTCTTGCTGATTTCATTCGCTGTGTAATAAGCTCAACGAAATATGGGCGTATATATATATATATATATACATATATATATATTTTGTATTCTCCACGCGTATACATGTATGCATGCATGTCGTACACGCGCGCGTAGGTATCTATAGCAGTATACAGCTACCTTGCCTTGCTTTGCCTTGCCTTGCCTTGCCTTGCCTTGCCTTGCCTTGCCTTGCCTTGGCGTGATTCATCGGGTTGAAGGCAGACCAACTAAGGTGGGAGGAAGCAGACAGTGCTAACCGAAGCCTGCTTGTTTCTCCTCTCGCAACGTACACCTACGTACGTGTATAGGGATGGTAATAATAACGATAGTACCTATTGGTATCGCAAAGAGTTGCCGAGTTCTGAGCACGGGGTCTCGGGAGCCATTTCAGAGTTTTTCCGAATCTCGGTCTCATTTTTGTCACGAAACTTCGAATCGATGCGGATTTTCTTTGCAAAATAATCGAACATCAGGTGGCGTCAGGAAGTGTGCTCCGGTCAACCGGACGCGGACAATCATCGTAACAATTATCAATCGAACAATGTTGTAGATTATAACCTCAAATCCCACCTCGCAGCGAAATAATGGTATTTCAAATTCGTAAGACATTTATTTCGCCTTAGCTGACCAGAACGCGCTCGCCGACACTTGCATAATTATTTAGCAAAAAATTCCAAATCGATTCGAAGTTTTTTCGAAAAACAAAAGAAATGAAACCGAGATTCCGAACAACTCTGAAATCGGTCGCGTGACCCCGTCTGACGAAACTCCTCAATTCGTTACTCGAGTATTTATATCTAGTATATCTATCATACATTTTTTTACACGTGTGCAGTACGCCTTATGCATGAATACCTATACTAAATGGAATTCTTTTTTCAAAAATTATTCGAAGTGTGAAATCTGTCTGTTTATATAATAAAAATAATAATAATAATCATAATAATAGTTACAATATACTGTGTAGGTACACACGTGACTTTTGACTTGACTCTGGGATATGTTATAAACATGTATGTCGCAGAAAAGTATAATAATACTCGTAATTGTGTTACCGCAGTGTGAGCTGACGCTCAGAGCTGCAGATCCTTCGGAGAGAGCCGGGATAACATTCACCGGTACTACAGCTATCTTGATAATTCGATCTAACTGATTTGTCAGGCTTTCCTCTTTCAGCTATATTGAAGTCATTCAACCAGTTTTCATATCATGGAGTGTTGAGGTCGCAAAAAATGTTCGTCAGGTTGTTTTTCCCTCGTTTTTTTTTTTTTTTTTTTTTTTTTTTTCTAAGTCTTCCTTGTCTTATTTCTTGTATCCGTATTTAATGTCTACCTTTTGCGGGATTAGATTACAGGTAAATCGCAGAAGAGTTACTAATTCATTCAATGAGTTCATTGCATTCATACGCATATACGTATGTATGTACATAGGTACATACATACATATCTATACAATATGCGAAACATGATTACATTATACATATAGGTTTTCGTTAATTTAGAAGATACATATACCGATCGTACAGACTCCATGTGGATAGTTTGTTTGTTCTTCTTGTTCAAGAAAGAATCACATAGTTTGATATGAACGTATTTACCTTCTCTTTTTTCTTTTTCTTTTGGTTACCTAAATGAGATGATTTCGAACGCTCTGCCCAAGAGTTGACGTCCTGCGTCAATTGGTTTTCACTCTCCGATTCAGGTATGTCATCGCGAATTTCAGTAGCTATGCGCGACGGAACGCGGCATACGGACTGCCGTGAATTTATCGTACGTACGCATACAGGTATATAGGTTTAGTGATAAACCACGTGAGAGGACGGGCACGTGTCTGACTCCTTACCGTCGAACTCTTAACTTTGAAAACCACGTGCGGCGGGGGAAGTCGCATAACTATGCCTATCCATACACACACACACACCCACACACACACACACCCACACATATATATATATATACATATACCAGAGATACATATATGCAAATTATGAACTTCTACAATTGGATTATTATTACTATTATCATCATTAATACTACTATTTTTGTTCAAGCGTATATATATATATTCATATATAGTTTAACGCATTTCGCACATGGCTGTATGAACGTAACAAATTATACGATCTGTTATTTTGAACATTTTATAATATTTATTCATTAGATAGATGTAAGCAGTAGGTATACATATATGTACATACATAAGAAATAATTAATAATACGATCACTCATATACACATAGGCATGTAGGTACATACATGAACTATATCTTATACAACTGTCGCTTTAGCGGATTTTTTATTTATTTACTTATGCATTAATTTTTTGTTAGTTAGCTATTTTTCGTTGCACATCGCTTTGCGAATTTCCTATATAGTGGGTAGGCGTGTATGTAATTGAAATATCTATGTATACGAGTTTTCATCGAGTCGCGTTTGCCAACTGTTAACAATAGTTGGATAGATTATTATTAGATATTATTACGTATAGGTATTTACATATTGAAGTAGATAGGTACATAGATACATAGAGAGATGTAACTACTCTGTGCTATTAATAGGTATATTGCAAAATCTTATACGGAATAGGTATGTACATCATACATACATATCGTGCAGGTATTTCATACTCACTACATTTCGTATGAAGTAGGAACTCAGCTTTCGATTCGTGCAATTAATTCCTCGGGAATGTTTCCATCTATGTGCACAGTTGTGTTATATTTGTAATTTCGCATATTGGGTAGTATGTGAACATCTTGTTGCAAGGAAAATCTGCAATAGTGCAATTTGCACGTGAAAACTTGGGAGTTCATTCGATTAGGTGGGATTTTCGACTGTGTATTGGTAGTTTGTAATTTTTCGAATATTTCGATTACACAAAAATGAAGAAAACAGAAGAATACGCTTACACTGCTTGTGAACCCGGACGCTCATCTTGAGAGGGTATATAAAATTATAATAATTTGGAGCCGAAGATGACTTCCTGAGTTCGGTCGGAACGTCGATATTTTGATTTTCGAATGAAATGAAAAAATGAAAAAAATTACCAACTGCACCGGGAAAATCTCACTTCAAACGATTCATCATTATACGAATATTTGTATTATATAAGAATGAACAGATATAATCCAGATAGAAAGAATCTGGGATTTCGAGTTGTACCACGTATGAAAAAAAAAAATTCGCCGTCATTCCATATTCTTCGTACGCCTACACCAATATTTTATAACTATATTTGGGAAATACACGTTCTCATTATTCATACTTATCTATAAACGAAGCTACGTATTATTATCATTCAGTTGGGATTCTACCGTGGTGAAAAAAAAAAATGTTGGCCACGCGTGCCCAACAATCCTATAAACACGAGTTTTCTCGTACGTCGTGGTAGGTAGGTAGGTAGGCAGAACCACTACATAGGTATAAGAACCGTGAAGTTAAAATTTGCATTATTCATATACGCGGCTGTGAGTTGCAATAATGATTATGTAAAATACAAGACGCTCGTGAATCACAATCCTTTTTTCATCATATCTTTTGCGTGGGTTCACGCTCACCTATGTCATACTGCGCGCAGTATGCAGATACATGCGTATACATGTACCTACCTATGTATGTATATACCTATACCATAAATGAATATAATCTGTGAAATAGTAATCAGCCGGCATATTATCGTCGTGATTATTCATCGTTTTACTTATACCTTGTATGCGTATACCGAAGCAATTTCACGACACAAATTAAGTCCTTAAGTGAGACTATATATATATATACCGATGTTACATCGGTCACACTTTCTTTCAGGTAGTTTCAGTTAGACACGGCTAATTATAAACAAATTTTCTTCTAACGCGTAAAAATCTCATGGAATTATTATACGCATTCATGCACAGCGTACTTGTATTTTGGAATTTATGGTAAACACCGCGAGAGGGTATGTACGTAGGTACACGCGCATACGACGACATCGAGAGATGTCCTCTGAACTTTTTTTCCAACCCTCCCTTTCCCGGTTGAGGGGAAAAAATATCGCTCGATGCGCGTAAATCAGCGAGAATCGAAAATTTTTGCTTTTTTGGGGATTTATTTATACAGTTATCGAGCATTGTGCGACCACGAATTCTGCTGGGCTCGAGTCAGAGATGTGAAGGGATGCTTCAGGAATTTCCGCAACCCTCTGACTCTTCTCTGAGCTGGGAAAGAAATCTCACCGCGGCACGCATTATCCTATATTGCTCGGTTTTACGGTTCCTGCTTACAGTAATTACGCTCCGGGTATGACGAAGATCCTCTGATTTCGATTTTACGTTTACGGAAAACATTTTCTTGAACTCGGCTCATAATTGCTAGAGGTTGAATAGTCATTTTCAACCCCGGGGACCGTGCCCCCCCATTTCATCCCAGGGATGCGGCTAGCTGAGGCGGCTAGCTTCAGCGTGCTGTATAGAAAGTGTAGTGTACTAGAAAGAGAAGAAACGTTGATAAAAAAGGAGACGAAAAGTACAACAACCGCGCGTCACTTCCTAATCTTTATAAAGTTTGGTATATACGCGCGTAATTGTTACGTTGAATTTTCGGATTTCCTTTGGCTCGACTCGTTTCACTCTCCGGCGCCGATTCCTGCGTAACAACTAGCACAGTGAATTTCAAGGTGGTATTTTTTTCATTTTCTTCTTCGACACGCTGCGCGCTGTACACACCGGCCGCGGGGCGACGCCGCGTATCGGAAGCACAAAGGACGAAAAGATAAGAAAACCGAATAAAATGAAGTAGAATGAAAACGATAAACGTAGGAACGAACAGAGAAAAGTAACAAGTGGCGTAAAAGACTAAAAACTATTGACGCAACGAGTCGCGGTTGAAATCAACACGTACCTATACATACACATACGCTAGTGCACAGATCCATGATATATACACTTCGCAACGAATTCATATTCAGACTATACGCATGCAGGGTAAGCAGTTGGCACTCGATGACGTCCGTGCCGCAGTAACTGGATCGAAATGAAAAAAGAAAAAAAAGGGGGGGGGGGGGGAATCCACTTCGTGTGTACATTGTGAAGATTTGGAAGTAATTCGATCGAATTTTTTTTTTCACGTTTTGTAAATTTTACACAGCTATAAGATGCTGTAACTTGATCTCCCTTCAATTCACATGTCTTGCGTAAATCTTATACTCTGTAAGTTTAATTGCCAATTTGAAGGATGCCCGCGGTGCTCTCGAGATTGTAATTTTCATCCGATGGGTACCAACTACTCCAGTGTGAAACAATTAAACGTATAATTTTAAGCCTAGCAGAGGTAGGTAGCGGTGCCTATAATAATCAGAGATTGCTCAATTCTTCGCACCATATACTACAGACTATAATGCCCTGTGGAGGAGAGGCATTGGCAGTGGCAGTGGCAGCGGCAGCGGCAACATTCATGGAACTTACGGGGTAAGAAATAATTGCTCACAGCCTCGTGAAGTTCGAACCAGGTTAAAAGGTGAAACGTGCCGTTACGAGTCAGTGGCTACGTTTGTTATACGTCCAAACAAATTTATATCAGACACTGTCGCCCGCTGTAAGCTTGACCGTTTAGATAATTTACCGCGTCTCTGCGTCTCTCGGTCTCTATGAGCCTATGAGATTCTCTGTCGTGTAAGAAGCGTATGTGTGGTACGTGCATCGTACACATACCTGTACACGTATTTCATGCGTATACATCCAGACCAGATTATAGATATGATTCGGTAATTTATATCGTATAAACTCGTGTACCCTGTATACTATTATGCGGATGACACGTACGCGTAGATTATCATATAGTTATTCGTGCATAATATAGGTATATTGATGCAGGTATAATGTCGGCGGAGAAACGCGCAAATGAAGTGTAGCTTCTATAAAGTACGTGCGAAAGACGAGGAATTAACGTAGATGAAAATTAATGCTAAAATGAAATAGAAACTGGGGACTTTCGAATGCGATAAATCTTCCTTTTTATAATGTATTGTATGCAGTACATCGCACAGCCGATCCATACCTCCTACGAACTGACTGCAGCATAGTGACAGACGCCACGATTTCGAGACGATGTGATTCATCGTGGCGTTTTAATGTAGCTCATCGAGAAAGATAAATATACGAGCAGGAAATAATTATGATAGCGGAAAGCGGAACAAAAATGTGTATAGGTGGGTGCAGGTATATAATATTACGATGGAAATTTATCACTCCGGAGTAATACGAGAATGCAGTACCCATGGCATGGATACATAGATTGTATGGCAGCAGAGTCAGATATTCCCAATTTCGATCGCCTCACGGGTTATTCGTTCATCTCCTCCTCACTTTCGATTCAACCTTCAAATTTCATTCTGAGAGGATGATTGACGTCAAAAAAATTCCAAACGCCTGGCTCGGCCCGCGCCCGTCCGTCTAACTTGGATGAAAATTATTGTAAAAATAAATTCAAGAGCGTGCAATGGTTGTCGCCTCGCAATCATGGGAGGCACGATTTTAACCACGAAAACAAACAGTCGTTCGCTCGCACGGTCTCGACTAATTGACCGTGAGTCATAATTGGTGGATAACAAGTTACGTAGGAGATATGAATATGCATATATACATTTGGTATACCATGTATCTATGGATTCAATTCATACAGATCTAATTTTCGAATTCCATTTGTTTTTCCTCCGATAATGTACGTCGGACTGAAATGTTAATTAATTTTTTAAATTCTTCGCCGAGCTTCGTCAGCGCTGAGAACACGCGAACTGACAATGAGTGATGAAGGATATGCGAGCATGTAATACAGTTATTATTTCCTCCTTCGCTCGATCTCGCTCGCTCGCTCGTTCTCCTCCTCCATTCCTTTCCCACTCTATTCCAAGCTCTCGAGTTCCGAACTTGAATACTATAAACTAGACACACTGGAGACAAAGTAAATATTATCTCAGTTCTGAGTCAGTTACGGTGATTAGACAACGAGAGAAGGAAAGAGAGTTAACTGTGTAATTTGTGGATATTCTTATTTCTATAGTTGGCATGTAAATGCGCTGTTATACATCGTGTAGGTATGTACCTACCTACCTACCTACCTACCTACGCCAAGGTCGCTTTGAAATACTATTTAACTAAACCAAATTCAGTAGACTTCGAATCTTCGTCGGTGATGTTCGGTTCAATGCTACCATTCGCCACACAGTTGGAATTTTGTTTGGTAAATTGATAGATTCGAAAGGACAAGGGGAATTTCGAATCAATCGTGCATATATTAGTACCTGTAGTGCAGGAATGCAGAAAACGATTTGCCAGTGTTACTGTCATCGGTTTTTTTTCGACGTCAATGCTCTTTCCCGCTTCAAGAAGTCTGCAGATTATTATAAAGTAAATAATGAATCTTGAAATTCATGAATACCTACCTGTAAAATTCTCCAAAATTCCCTATACTGTCAGTATATTTTTGTTTGTGTAATCCAATAAATCGAAAAGAAAACCACCGCAATCTCGTGACATGAATTACATGAAATTACGATATCAGTGTGATGAATAAAATTACTACGATTTTCAATAAACGTCTTTGGGAATTGAATTGTGCACTCTTCATCGAATAACTACCGCTAGATAAGATTTTTGAATTCCCTGGAAGCGTTGAACGACACATGACGTTCGATCGGGAAACGTTGAACTTATCTATTTTCTTCTTCTCTGTTTCAGCAATGTAGCAGTGGCTCGACAGAAGGTGGTGTAGTAAGCGGCGGCGGTGGTATGGACTGTCTGCCTCTTCGACCTGGACCATTCCATTACTTGATAAGTGAGCAAGCAAAGTCGCTCGTGGCGTTACAGGAGCTACAGAATGAAGTCGGCGCCCTCCTTGAGTTCCGGGACCTCGTCATCGAGACGTTCCCAAACCTTAGGCACAAGATGGCCGCCTCGGCGTCCGCGTCTTCGGCGTCCGTAATGTCATCATCAACGAATATTCCCCTTTTACCATTAACCAGCCCATCTTCTCGTCGTATTGCCGAATGGGAACCGGGCAGAGTGAGAAGACGAGTGCCGAGAGAAGGCGAGCCTTCGTCATCCCTGCCAAGGAGTCGCAGCAATTCACATAGTGGTGGCAATAAGCACAGTGCTACCGTTCAGGACTCTGGTTTTAGCACTGAAACTTCATCAAAGGATAGCGCTTCAACGGCCATACCAAGGCCTCCTAGTCCGCGCCCAATCCTCGACGAAGCCGAAGACGAGCTATGGAATCTTTTGGATGTCATTCATCGGCGAGGTACTCGCCTCAGAGAAGAAGTCGAATGCCTTCAAGGGAGGTTACAGGAAAGTAGTAGTACTACCAACGCGTCTGACGATGAACTCGGTTTATCTAACGACGTGCTTGAGGCTGTGAGAAAAGTTGCTAGGCCTGAAGAAGAGTCGGCGAGGATTCAGGGCGACGAGGATAAGGTGCAGGTGATCGCTTTGAGACGAGAGAAGGAACACCTCATTGACAAGGTCACGGAACTTGAAGCAGAGACTATATCCAGTAGAGCTCGTGCTCAGGAACTTCAAAATGAACTTGAGGCTTTGTCCGTGATCAAAAATGGCCTCGAAGATCGTCTCAGGGTCGAAATTGAGTCGAATAATAAAACGGAAATATTTTCACCCGGAGCTCAGAGGCTGGTCCCGGTCAGTCCACCTCCGATATCTTCTCCGAAATCGAGTGGCAGTATCAGAAGTAACGTTTCCGCGTTCGCTTCTGTTGTTTCTAATAATAAATCTCATAAAAACCGTTTTCGGACGAGGACTATTGAGAAAAATGTACTCGCTAATATTAATCAGAATTCACCTAATAAGGACGTCAAACTAGAGGATCATACGACTAATGCCGATCAAACTAGAGCACGACTTGGTCATTTGGATTCCGTACTTATTCCACCTAAGGATGTTCGGAACGTTAAAAACGTTGATGCGAAAAAAATTGTTGCCATTTTGCACGAAAATTCCCATCTCGAACTACAGCGACATCTTATCACGAGTACTGTCCATAATCAGGTAAGACTTTTACTTCGTTTTATTCAGGTATAAATTCTCGAATTCTACTATGAAATTTCAATGGATTACTGACATTTTTTGAACGTAGAATCAGTCTGTTTTCATAACTTTCAATACTGAGCCTCGAGAAGTTCGAAATTTATTTCTTGGCTCTAAGTTCGAGAAAATAGTGAAAAGTACCCATAGATTCTGTCTCTACGTGTCCAATGAAACTCTTTTTCCTTCCTCTTCTCATTATTGTTTCCGTAATAATAAAAGTTCTCCTCGTTTCTCTACGTTGTTCTATTGAAGACCGCAAACCGAGTAAAAAGTATCAGATGAATGCGAAACGTTGATGAAAGAATGGTTTTTGAAACGATGGTCTTTTAGCTTTATCGAATAATTTTTGAAAACTCTCAATGTTTTGTTTTTTAGGTTTTGCAAGAGCGGTTGAACGAAGCGGAAAAAACTTCTGACATCCTCACCGAACGTTTGGACAAGACACGGGAGGAGAACGACGACCTCCGATTTCAAGTATGTATTATCTACTCTTCGTTAGATTATGTTTTGTGATTGGAATGTGTATTCAAAACTTGACTCCATAGTTTCCATCAAATATAGTAAGCGTTTATTATCTCATGTGCCTAATTGAATGTCCAAATTTTACAGCTGGAAGAAAGGAATATCGAGCTTGAAGGTACGAGAGCCCGAGTACGAGTTCTTGAACGTCTTCAGCAGCGGCCACCGACTGAAACTGACCCTAACGACGGGGACATCGAAGCGCCAAGAGGAAGTAACGATCAGGGTTGTTTAGAGCCTGGGAGTAGTACGGAATCGGCGCGAGATCACCACCAAGAAATGATCCCTTCTCCACGTCGTCGTCCCAGTCGTATTCCACTTCCTGGTTCCAAACAAACGGCTCCAAAACCGCCTTCGCACGGTCGTAACAGCAGCCGAGAGTCACTGAGATCTCTTACTAGACAGCCCAGAGATTCAAGTCGAGATAGTCTCGGTGGAAAATCGTTTACAAAAACCAGAGACTCGAGTCGAGAATCATTGAATAATAAAAGTCTATCACGAAATAGCTCCGCTATAAACGGAAATGGAAATGTGAATATCCAAAGCAATAATAAAGAAACTAGCAAAGATTCGTTGAACAAGTCGTTACCGAGACATCACAGTAGTTCGGGAAGAGAATCTTTGAACAAATCGACATCTTCGCTTTCTCGTACGAGAGAACCTAAAGACTCCTTAGAGTCTAGTGGGATCGGTGGTTCCCCAGGAACTCCTCCCAGACGTCCACCTGCACCGGCGCGTCGTGCCCACAGTCTTGCTCGCCCATCGGTAGAGTCTGATACAGGAAAGGTACGACCAGCAAAGCAATTTTTTTGGAGCTGGTTGAAATCACCGTTGTCTAATGGCCCGACGTAGTAACGCTCTTCACGTTCAAATATAGGAAAGAATCCATCCATTGGATCGGTCGTTTACATTCCACTATTCATTTACACTCCCACTACATTTTCACTACTTTCGCAAGTCTATTCAATCCGAATCGCTCGTCAATATGCCCTTCTTACTCCGGAATAATAAACGTACCCATCCTCAACTTCAGCTTCCATTTCTTTGACATTAAATAAAAGATTTTTATACTCTATCGCACACATGCATACATACATCCATTATTACACATACCTTCGTACGTTATTCTTCTGTGCGATTGTTCGGATCACGTGGAACCTAAAAGTAAAAGTAGAAAGAAAAATAAATAAACGATTTTAGAATTCCTCCTTAAGATAGCTTTTTTTCACTTTCAAATTTCAGTACACTGTCCAGACTACTCAGAGGTAGGATTTTTATTCTCTGATATTGAAATCTCTACTCTAAATTCTACGTTTATGTGACGTTGACGTTTGTTTACTGACACGAAGCCCATTGCCTCCGTCGTCATCTGTATGTGTGTATTTCTTTTTTCTTACTGTATCGCTGACTGACCTATGACAAAACTATCTACCGACTACGACTGTCGATCCTCTCAAAATAACCTTTAACGAAAGAACTAAACCGTTAATCGAATAGCACCAATCAATCGACCACCATCCACTTCTACCAAAAGTCTGATCTGGAGCGCAGGGAATGTGCGTTCGAGCCCGTCCCCAAGTCGTCCAAATGAAAAAACAATGGCCAAATATTATTGGCTCCTTCTCGCGTCAGTCCGTCCGTCGCTCTCTCGTAAGTTATGCTTATTATTTATTATCATTTGCTTCAACGCTTTTCTTGGATGTGGTAAGCTCTTTAGCCTCTGTAGATTATTATTATTATTATATCGTAGTGTGTAGAATTTGTATAATCATTATTTTGATCCTTATCTAAATGCTTCATTTAGTAGTGGTTGTAGCGGTTCCCCGATCACCTTCTCATAATCATCTTGCCCAGGTATGAAGTTGGCATTTGCACGCTGCCGTAATTGAAATTATAATATGTGGGGAATTCTATGTCAAATCACCTACGTGACTCTTACCATTTCATATTTGTTTTTGAATCATAATCCCCGCCTCATAAACTGCAGAAAAATTTGTAGAAAACTTTTTTTTTTTACACTTTTCTCTATAAATCATTCAAGCTTTTCAACAACGCCACGTTTTTGTTTCCATGCTAATGAAAAAGCGGGAGTAGAATTCTGGTTTTTCTTGTGTCTTCGAGAGGTATTTGAATATTTAATATCAACAATTTCAACATAAGTTGTGGAACTTTCGAATTCTGGCCGTGCTTCACGGCATCCCCTGTTTTCAAAAATCGAACATGAAAAAAATGAAAAATTCTACTTGGTACTTGTGTTGGAATTATTGAAAATGAATATTCAAATCCCTCTCCTGTTTTGGTCTTAAATTTCTTGTCTTCAGAATTTGTGTAAATTTTCCGAGAATGAAAGAATCAGCGTTATTGAAATAAGTTGAATATAATTTATCTAAAATGATGCTTGTAAAAACAATTTTTGGTTCTGGTTTTCAGGCTGATAGCTATATTACATAACGAAAAAATACTGAAAATTGGTAGAAAATGTAAACTGGTCGGGGTTACTGGCGGCTGCGTGATTTGGCATGGAATGCTTTACATACAATTGGTTTGAGATCGTAACTCCATTTATTTTCTCAGAAGCCACCAGATGAAATTTCTTCCGAATATCAATAGTTGAAGTAGAAAAATGTGTACTTCGTTGAACTTTGTTCAAAATCTCATGGAAGAGTACAAATTTGTGATTTTTTTACGAGACAATTATACTATATTGACAATAAAAGACATTGAGGTATTTTTTTTCGTTTTTCTTTGTAAATCGTCTCGAATTGTTCTATCAATATCTCAGGAAGCTTTGATTACATTTTATACTGGTCGAGGGAATTTGTTCAGATCCTATTTTATGTGAAATCGTATTATAGTGCATGAAATGGTGTAATACCCTATTTGTAGACGGCATTCGGATCCTAGAACCTCCACCGATGCTCCATCCCTCAATAGATTGAATTCCTTTCTTGTATTCATTTATTCGTTTATTTCTTTTATTCTCTTGATTCAATTTCATTTAATTTTTATACTTGATGCTATTCTTTGAACAAAATCGATCATGTGACATCGACGACAAAACGTCGCCCCCCCCCCCCCCCCCTCCGTCCCGCCGCCCCCTGAAAACATGAAAAATTCATGAAAACACGGAAACACGTCATATTAATCACAGAATACAATTCATTATAGCTACTACTACTCCTATATTGTTAGACGCAGTATTTTCAATTCTCAGTCATGAATCACAATTCATCATATATAGATCATGATCACGAATGAGTTTTTTTTTTTCTTTTTTTCTTTCTCTTTCTTCTGAATGCATTAAATTTATTTTTGCTATTTGATTTGCCCAAGTCTTGTTTATTTGCTAGTTTTTAATGCCTGATCATTGGTAAACGACCACCGAAACCTTGCGCGTCAGTAAAATCTTCTCACTATATGGCACCATGTTATTCAATATTATAAAACTAAGATTTCAAAACCACATGCTTACATGCTTGGCCCTGCGGTTCATCGACCCTGTATTATATACAGGGCTAAAACAAGAGTTATCATATATTTTTAATGTATAATATCCTGGTAGAATATCATGTGATCAGTTTTGTGTAACTTTTTTAGATCCGAATTTTCTTTATTCTTTATTAATGTAAAAATTTTATATTATTGAAGTAAAATTCATTTCCAATTGATATAAGAAGTAGTTTAACAATTGCAGTTATTCTTTTCATTGATTCATTAATTCGCGAAAATTCTGTTCTTTGGTCACCATTGACAACTAAAATTGAAGATATACATAAGTGTGTATAATCAATGACGATTTTAATTAGAGACGCTAATCTTTTAGGGATTCACTGATCCGCCGAGTTCTTGGTGTTCTACAAGCGGCAGCTACAGGCACAGCGAATCTTCGCTGTACCCAGATTCTTTGAATCAAGATACTTCGTCGGTAACGGGATCAACGCGAGTTGAATTCATTCTTGGATCACCGACAAGACATTTCAGAACAAATACTATATGGCCGCCAAGATATTTTGATAGTATTGACTCCGCTGCTCTATTAGCTGAAAGTCTCTCCACCGATGAGTATCCACTTCGACGAGGCGAAGCTCTCGCCGAATGCGACTCTTTAGAGCGTCACCCGATATCTAGTGATGCTTGATTAATAATAACAGCGTAATAGAAACATAATCTTCGTTTCAATTTTGCGCATGTTCTTATTTTTAAAATAAAACAAATAAAAGAAAAACGTGAATTTTTTACGAATGAACCAATTCTTATAGAAAAAAAGGAAAAACAAAGAAAACAAAAAAAAAAAACTATCATAGTTAGAAAAGTTGTGCACGAGATGAGAGTAATGAGTAATAATAATCGTATTGAAAAATTCCATCAGTAACCGTCCATAGTAATCGATTCATTGCCTATTTATATAGTGTGGATCTATTCAAAGGCAATTAATTGTTATTATTATTCATCATTGATAAAAACTTGCAATAAAAGAGAAAAAACTTTAGAAATGAAATGAGTAATCGATCACATTTTTCCTTTTTTTTCTTCTTTTAACTTTAGTACACTGTAATAATGTTTGAATACATCAAGAATAGATTTGCAATTGCAAATTTTTCATTACTTGATCTATTCTCTTTTGGTAGCTGTGATAGCTATATAAACGAGGAAAAAAATTGTCTTAAAATTTAAATCTATAAAATAATATAAGAATGAAAAGGTTTTCAGACAAGCTTACGACGGATGCGATATCGCGCTGCATAGATGAATCGCATTTAGTAGACTTTCAGAAATACATAAATTTACATAGAAGAATTCAATTTTCTTCACAGTATAAGTAATTTAACATATTTTTATGTCATTTTGGAATTTTTATCGTCTGATTAGATAGATTAGTTAGAATTCGGTTAAAATAAAATTTCCTAGACCTTGAAAGTGTCTCTTTCATAACAATATCTTATATCTTACCTTGGTTATGATTTATTCCAACAATTCTGATGATTCATACTTTCTTCATTGTCTTTTATATGTTTTTTTCATTATTTTGTTTCGTCAGGCCGCATTCATCGGTTGATTTAGTACGGATCAATATAAATATAAAATGTGATAGTTTGAAATATTTTTTCCCTACGAACAAATCTTTCTAAGTTTTTTTCATTCACCTGAATAATAGTGTAGGCATATATATTGCAATTTTTATAAAGATTATTCATTCCGTTTAGCATGCATCAATGATCCTAATAAAACAGAAAACGAACGAAAAATTACCGAAAAAAAAGTAAAAAATAATAGAAAGTGATGTCTTATTCCGAGAAGCATTTAACAACTTCCTCTCTGTAATCTAAACTACTTTTTATATACTTAATTGTTAGAAATATCGTTTGTTTCTTTTCTCTTCTTTTCTTTTTTGGGGGGAGGCGGGGGGGGGGGGGGCTTTTTTTATCCATATTCTCCCACTCTCTTTCTCTCTCTAATTATATATACACCTATTCATGTAAATAATACGCGTTGCAGACTATTGGACGAATGTGACGAATTTAATGTATCAAATGATGAACAATGCTTGAACAATATCATCTTTTCACGAAGTTTCATATCGATATAAAGTCATTTTTCCGAAGAATGAGACCAAAGTTTATAAACTGTAGCGGCACAACATGACAGAAAATAATCTCATCTGTTTCAACACCTAAACGTTTTTGCCAAAAATGTATTCTATGCTTATATTTTCCAATGAAAACCATAACAAATTCCTCGATATTATTTGCCGTCACTTTTTTGTTCCGTTAACGTTATGTACTTTGAGCCTGGTTATGAAAGATGTTATTAATCACGTCAACGATTTTCCTGAAACATCAACACATAGGTAATTCAGCTCGCGTACCAAATTATTCTCTATACATCATATTCTTTCGTTCTCAATCTCAAAGAGACATTTTTTTCTTCGATCGAATCAATGTGAAATACATTAATCCATCGGTATCATTGTTTGAATAATTCGTGAAAATGAAAACTAGTAAAAAATACACCAACAACGTAGACATTGATTCTTCTACTATAGATCATGATCGTATTTTATTTTAATACATTTTATTTTATCAAAGCGGTTATTTTCGAGTGATATATTTATAATAGGTATTTACCGTGAAATTATAAATAATAATTCTATTACGTAACGACTTTTATAGTACTATATATATTATAATACATTATATATATACTACACAGTTCCTTGCTTCAACCAATTTATTATTCATAATAATGATAAAAATGATAATATTTATAATGTTCAATATCAATGAGAACAATGATAATATTCGATAAATGATAAATAATATAGTCACAGAGTGAAATGTGATCTAACTAATTATAAATATTGTAATTATGAATTGAGGTGAAGAAAAAAGAAATACATGCATATATATACATAATGAATAAGGATTAATACATAAGAATAGGACTGAAGGACATCACTTATTGAACATACATACTACTATAAATAGTAATATTAATATTGATAATAATAATTATTATTATTATTATTGTAGTGCCTATGAAACTTTTTTGCTGCGGAACGATTATAAAGAAAAAAAGTGGCGAAGGAAAATTAGAAAAGATGTATACTTGTACCTATAATACTATAAAATATATTATAATACGAATATATTTAGGCAGAGTTTGTTGTAGCTCGTGATTTTTTGTTTGTATTGATTTGTTGTTATTTATAAAGAGGGGAGGAGAGGCTGGATCTATATATGTGTGTGTGTGTATATACATATGTATATACATACAGGGGGAGAGAGAAAGAGAGAAAGATGTGTGGTTAAAGAAGGAACGGCAAAAAAGAAGGAAAGAAAAGAAAAATGAACATGCTCATAAATAATATAATATTTATTATAAAATTTGTTTGCAGCCAGTAAAAATTCTGGTGCCCACGCCCCTCCAACAGCTTAGGAGCTGCCTAGCGGAGGCTATTATTTTTATATTTCAATCATATATGTATGCATTAGAATATAGTTTATCACTATACCTATAACTGTACCTATACCTATACCTAGGGGTGAAAAAAAAATGGGAATGAATGTGAAAATCAATAATGATTAAAAATAATGTGGAATGAAATGTAACTCAGTTCAGTTGGCTGATGTAATAGGTGAAGGAGAAGAAAGAAAGTATTCCTTCGATCGACGATTATGTTTATAGGTAGTAGTATTGTATTTTAATTTGTATTATATGAAATTTATTTAAACAGGTAACTAGGTATGTTATTAGGTATATTTAAAGAAAAAAAAAACGTATTGTATTATGATTTATATTATATAGTATATATATCATTATATTCTATAAATATATAATCTTAATAATCAAGGTTCATTGTATTTATTGATATACAAGTGTAAATAGTTGGTATATACACATTCATATAAGTATATAGTATAGAATATCGTAAAAATAAATGAATTGAATAGTTTTAATGTAAATGAAGTAAAATATATATAACTATGTAACGAAATTACGATGACGTGACAAGATTAATAAATTGAAATTACAAAAATTCTCTTTTTGATTTCATACCCTATTTTTCACTTGATCTTCTCTGCCTGCCTCTGTGCTCACGCACATGCATCCTCTCTCGCATTCCCATGCATTCACACAGGAGAAAAATATTGACACCTATTCGGCTCAGAAGTTATCCTGACACAATTTTGAATTTTCCGTTAAAAATGTCAAAATCTAGGATTCGTGGGAAAACTGCTCGCGCCTCTGCCTATTCTCTGCTCTCACCTACATGCGTCCTCTCTCGCATTCCCATCCATACGCGAAAAAGAAAAAAATCGTGCCACCTCTTGGGCTCAGATGTTCTCCTGATACAATTGCAAATTTTCAGTTAAAATTTCGAAAATCCATGATTCCAACGAAAGCTGCTCGTTTTTTGCCCGTCTCTGCATACGCTCTCTCCCATTCCCATACATATGTGTGTAAGAAAAGAGAAAAAAAAAATAGTGCCACCTCCTTGAAATTCATGTTCTCCTAATAAATACTCGTCTATGCCTGTGTCCTCTCTCCCATTCCCATACATATGTATATTGGAAATAAAAAGAAAAAAATTGTGCCACCTCCTGGGCTCAGATGTTCTCCTGATACAATTGCAAATTTTCAGTTAAAATTTCGAAAATCCATGATTCCAACGAAAGCTGCTCGTTTTTTGCCCGTCTCTGCATACGCTCTCTCCCATTCCCATACATATGTGTGTAAGAAAAAAGAAAAAAAAAAATAGTGCTACCTCCTTGAAATTCATGTTCTCCTAATAAATACTCGTCTATGCCTGTGTCCTCTCTCCCATTCCCATACATATGTATATTGGAAATAAAAAGAAAAAAATTGTACCACCTCTTGGGCTCAGATGTTCTCCTGATACAATTGCAAATTTTCAGTTAAAATTTCGAAAATCCATGATTCCAACGAAAGCTGCTCGTTTTTTGCCCGTCTCTGCATACGCTCTCTCCCATTCCCATACATATGTGTGTAAGAAAAAAGAAAAAAAAAATAGTGCCACCTCCTTGAAATTCATGTTCTCCTAATAAATACTCGTCTATGCCTGTGTCCTCTCTCCCATTCCCATACATATGTATATTGGAAATAAAAAGAAAAAAATTGTGCCACCTCCTGGGCTCAGATGTTCTCCTGATACAATTGCAAATTTTCAGTTAAAATTTCGAAAATCCATGATTCCAACGAAAGCTGCTCGTTTTTTGCCCGTCTCTGCATACGCTCTCTCCCATTCCCATACATATGTGTGTAAGAAAAAAGAAAAAAAAAAATAGTGCCACCTCCTTGAAATTCATGTTCTCCTAATAAATACTCGTCTATGCCTGTGTCCTCTCTCCCATTCCCATACATATGTATATTGGAAATAAAAAGAAAAAAATTGTGCCACCTCCTGGGCTCAGATGTTCTCCTGATACAATTGCAAATTTTCAGTTAAAATTTCGAAAATCCATGATTCCAACGAAAGCTGCTCGTTTTTTGCCCGTCTCTGCATACGCTCTCTCCCATTCCCATACATATGTGTGTAAGAAAAAAGAAAAAAAAAATAGTGCCACCTCCTTGAAATTCATGTTCTCCTAATAAATACTCGTCTATGCCTGTGTCCTCTCTCCCATTCCCATACATATGTATATTGGAAATAAAAAGAAAAAAATTGTGCCACCTCTTGGGCTCAGATGTTCTCCTGATACAATTGCAAATTTTCAGTTAAAATTTCGAAAATCCATGATTCCATCGAAAGCTGCTCGTTTTTTTGCCCGTTTCTGCATACGCCCTATCGGCGCCCGTGTGTCCTCTCTCCCATTCCCATACATATGTGTGTAAGAAAAAAGAAAAAAAAAATAGTGCCACCTCCTTGAAATTCATGTTCTCCTAATAAACACTCGTCTATGCCTGTGTCCTCTCTCCCATTCCCATACATATGTATATTGGAAATAAAAAGAAAAAAATTGTGCCACCTCTTGGGCTCAGATGTTCTCCTGATACAATTGCAAATTTTCAGTTAAAATTTCGAAAATCCATGATTCCAACGAAAGCTGCTCGTTTTTTGCCCGTCTCTGCATACGCTCTCTCCCATTCCCATACATATGTGTGTAAGAAAAAAGAAAAAAAAAAATAGTGCCACCTCCTTGAAATTCATGTTCTCCTAATAAATACTCGTCTATGCCTGTGTCCTCTCTCCCATTCCCATACATATGTATATTGGAAATAAAAAGAAAAAAATTGTGCCACCTCCTGGGCTCAGATGTTCTCCTGATACAATTGCAAATTTTCAGTTAAAATTTCGAAAATCCATGATTCCAACGAAAGCTGCTCGTTTTTTGCCCGTCTCTGCATACGCTCTCTCCCATTCCCATACATATGTGTGTAAGAAAAAAGAAAAAAAAAATAGTGCCACCTCCTTGAAATTCATGTTCTCCTAATAAATACTCGTCTATGCCTGTGTCCTCTCTCCCATTCCCATACATATGTATATTGGAAATAAAAAGAAAAAAATTGTGCCACCTCTTGGGCTCAGATGTTCTCCTGATACAATTGCAAATTTTCAGTTAAAATTTCGAAAATCCATGATTCCATCGAAAGCTGCTCGTTTTTTTGCCCGTTTCTGCATACGCCCTATCGGCGCCCGTGTGTCCTCTCTCCCATTCCCATACATATGTGTGTAAGAAAAAAGAAAAAAAAAATAGTGCCACCTCCTTGAAATTCATGTTCTCCTAATAAACACTCGTCTATGCCTGTGTCCTCTCTCCCATTCCCATACATATGTATATTGGAAATAAAAAGAAAAAAATTGTGCCACCTCTTGGGCTCAGATGTTCTCCTGATACAATTGCAAATTTTCAGTTAAAATTTCGAAAATCCATGATTCCAACGAAAGCTGCTCGTTTTTTGCCCGTCTCTGCATACGCTCTCTCCCATTCCCATACATATGTGTGTAAGAAAAAAGAAAAAAAAAAATAGTGCCACCTCCTTGAAATTCATGTTCTCCTAATAAATACTCGTCTATGCCTGTGTCCTCTCTCCCATTCCCATACATATGTATATTGGAAATAAAAAGAAAAAAATTGTGCCACCTCCTGGGCTCAGATGTTCTCCTGATACAATTGCAAATTTTCAGTTAAAATTTCGAAAATCCATGATTCCAACGAAAGCTGCTCGTTTTTTGCCCGTCTCTGCATACGCTCTCTCCCATTCCCATACATATGTGTGTAAGAAAAAAGAAAAAAAAAATAGTGCCACCTCCTTGAAATTCATGTTCTCCTAATAAATACTCGTCTATGCCTGTGTCCTCTCTCCCATTCCCATACATATGTATATTGGAAATAAAAAGAAAAAAATTGTGCCACCTCTTGGGCTCAGATGTTCTCCTGATACAATTGCAAATTTTCAGTTAAAATTTCGAAAATCCATGATTCCATCGAAAGCTGCTCGTTTTTTTGCCCGTTTCTGCATACGCCCTATCGGCGCCCGTGTGTCCTCTCTCCCATTCCCATACATATGTGTGTAAGAAAAAAGAAAAAAAAAATAGTGCCACCTCCTTGAAATTCATGTTCTTCTTATAAATACTCGTCTATGCCTGTGTCCTCTCTCCCATTCCCATACACATGTATATTGGAAATAAAAAGAAAAAAATTGTGCCACCTCTTGGGCTCAGATGTTCTCCTGATACAAATTCAAATTTTCAGTTACAAATCTCAAAATTTAGGATTCGTGGGAAAACTGCTCTGCCTATTCTCTGCTCTCACCTGCATGTGTCCTTTCTCCCTCAGATGTTATCCTGATACGACCTCAAATTTGCTACTTATTATCTAAATACACTAAAATTTCGAGGAATGCTTTTTATGACGCATGCAACTTTTTCATCATCTTTCGATGTACATATCTGAAAACCGGTGCTTCGAATTGATTCAAGGATGCAGTGTCGCAGGGTGATGACGTTCTGAACTACTGAGGCCGTAACGCAGAACGCGGGAAACTTTATGAATATACCTGTTGATTAGTTCTCGATGCAGAATCATCATTGATGATTCGAATGATTAGTCTGGATATTTTGATGCACTTATATCCCTAATCCCATGGATCTTCAAACTGAGTTAGGTAATATCAATCGTTAATTTTTTGACGAATCATCTCATACGGCAACCGATGACGCGCTCACAGAATGAAATCGAAATTGGATGTACTTATACTGTACCTCTAATTTTCCTAGTTCCCCACCCATTCGAAAACTAAAGGCGCTCATTATTTTCATCAGAATTCATCGTGGGATGTTTGACAGGGTAAAAAAATTGATATCTATTCTCGTAAAATTGTTTTATTTTCCTTTATATCTTACAAAAAATTACTAGACTAAATTTTCTCTTTCTGTTTGCACAAAAAATATAATAGTGTCATATGAGTAAGTAAATTCCCACGAGGCTCATGTGTATGAAGCTGGAGTTCAAGAATGTCGGGTCTCCGTTCGTCCAATAGTTCTAGAATTCATACGGTTGGAAATAAAATTAAAAAAACCAAATATACTCTTTGCATCGAAATTGGTGGTATTTTTGTTGTTGTTTGAAGAATTCAGGGTCGTCCAGTTGCAGGTCGTGTGTGCGGGTGTATCGATCTATGCATGTCCATGTATAGAAATGGACAAGATACTTCAGAAGCGGACGATTGTTAGTCAATCCGAATCGCGAACGGCAAGATCTTTTACGATACGTGCAATGATTTTCAAATTTGTCATTATTCTTCCTGTTCAATTCGAAGCACTTCTGTGCGTATATGACTTGACTTGACCAACTTGGGTGAAGCTGTCATACTAGTACTGGGCAATCATTGGAGACCAACTCTTCGGAGGAAAGTCATATTGGACTGTTGTTAAAATATGATACCCAAGAATCTGCGTAAATTGTCTGCTGTCGTCGCTGCGTCGGTTATGATTGATTACGAAAAGCTGTGTGCTTTGCAATCATGAATATCACGATGATATCCGAAGAGATTTCTGGGCATCAGAATATTCAGAACTCTGCATACCCGTGATAAGAAAATGATGAAGAAGATCAAAAGAAAAAAGAAAGAACGAAGAAGATAGAGACAAGATGAGAAGAGAGACGTAGTAATCAATGTAAGACTATAAATTCGTTTCGCAAAATGACGTTTGATAATTCATCATTTACACTTGCATTATATAATATATATGTATGTAAAGTGTTACGCGGAGTTCAAAATATAAGGTGTTACGTTATGCGATATAATATAAGTGTAGCATGTACATAGGTATATGTATCGTTCGAGTTTGAGTGAAGGTTCCAAATCGAAATACTGATCGGCGTGTGGGTGTACCATCATAACTCGCGTAGCTGCGTAACCTGCGCTTTGCGTTCTAGCGACGCGGCACGGGCGGTAAAACGATTGGTAGCAAGTGATGACTGTTTAATTTTCATACTAGACTTCACATACTGTATACGTATGTACATATTATCTACTTCAGTTGCGATGTCATGGCGCAACGGATTCACTCTTACTTTCTCTTTCTCCGTTTTGCACGCCGGCAACTATAGGCACAGATATAACATACTACACCTCCAGCAACCTTTTACTCGTCCTCGAAAGTATCTTCCGACAATCCAATCGATTGCATTGAACAGCGTAATGTCACGGGCTTCAAGAATTCGAGTTCACTGGTGCTGAAAAAAAAGAAAGAGAACAAAAAAGACAGAAAAAATGGGAAACAAAAACTAGGCTTCGTTATGATGAACAATTTTGTGTCCCTATATATCCACTTCGTTGTACCATCCTTCATTCGTTGTACTTTCTACTTTCTAGATTCCAGCGAAAAACTTGACCGAAAAATCCTCCCTTGGTATTTTGGTGTACAATTTTTTCCATCTCTTGTGGTTCTAGATATATGTGATGCCTTTCTGTGTATTTAGGTTTTTTAAGTATGCTCGTACTTGAACGGCTCCTTAATTTTCGTTGACTTATTGAGTTCGATTAGACGTAGTATAGGTAGTAAGTAAGTAGGTAGGTAAGGTATGTACGAGTATGCGTCCGTATTGCATTTGAGAATTGAATCTCTAGACTCTGGGCACAGAAAATTTACCCAGGGTAACATAAGCAGCAGTGGTAACGATAACGTAAGGGCTGCACCGAGTTTACAAGCTAGAATTATCGGCGGTGTCCGATTACTAATTGGCTTCCACAACCGAAACTGTACCATCTAGTATTCCAATATATCAGATATATTCTATGGATAGATATTTGTCTATCTATAGAAGATTGGAAGGGCGCACGAACAAGAGCTTCCGCGAGAATTGACATTGGCTAGACACTCGATTCTAAGATTCAATCAAATTTTCATCCATGGAATTTATCTTTATTCTTTGTCTTTTGTAGAAAAAATATGACATTTTCTCATGACCTTTGAGTTTTTATTCGATGTTCTAGAATTTAGGAAAATAGGCAACCAAATCTCTGACTCAATGTGATAAAACGAATTTCCAATCGTTCGCAATTTCTGAAACATTGCGATTCACCAATTGGCGCGAGCTTTTCTCGTAATTTACGTGCGCGAGTCCTCTTCCAGATTTCTCAGCTCATCCATCCTCTTGGCTCCTGCACAGGCTTGGTGAATCGAATGATGCAATTAAATAGATCGGCGAACTATTCGCCGCTGTTGGATACATACGAAGTACCTATGTACCTACCAACCAACCCATGTTTATAGTCGTTCATTCAATCTAGCCAGACGAATAATTATTCAAATGAGCATTTCTCAATGTCGGGGATGAATAAAGACGAGGCAAAACAATCTAAGTATTCATTCTCAGAAGGATAAGTAGTATGAAGTCAGTTACATTATCTTCTTTCAGTCTTAATCAGGTATCAATCACGATCAATACATGACATATAAACTACTCAAATGACTCCTCCGTTGTCCTATACCATGTTGAATAAATGGTACCGGAAAATCAGAAGAGTTCATTGGATCCAGGATATATAAGGAAAACGAACAATATCACAATTCTGATCACTAGCGGCCATATGTATATTTCATAATAATAAATTGATAATGAAGAAGAATTTCACTCACTGATGTTTCAATAACCAGTTTCATTAATATCCTATTCATATACATATGTATAATCGATTTGAAGACAACCTTCTAACGAAGTTTAATTAATTCCATGCTAAAATCTGTGTCAAAGTATAATAGCATTCGCGTGTATGTATATATGTATTGCATGCACGGTGCTTTATCTTTCGTTTTCAATATTCGCTTCTTTTTTTTTTTTTTTTTTTTGTTCTCGGGCTCTTTTTTCTTTCGTTTCTTACACATATCTCGACTGCCTCTTGCCTTCTGATTTATCCCGAGGATTGCGAGAAACGTATGGCTACATACCTATTCCTCGACCTACATTGTCCCGCAAGAATATACCTATACTCATGTGAATATGATAATTGTTTCGGTCCAGTCGGTGCGGACGGAGCTGTGGTGCAACTCTCTCAAAATAGTACAGCAGAAAGGAAAAGTAACAGGTGCAACCGGTCATCTGGTTTCACGAAATTTCGTCCATGACGCTTCGGCCAGGAGCGTGGCCGGCCATGCTCATTGTCAGATTTGTATAAAGGTACAGTAACGTGAATTTTTTATTTGATATAACTATTGCGTGTTAACACTGAGTTAATTCGCAAGAACAAAACTTATTCGGTACTTAGCAGTAAGTTTGCAACAATTCGATTGTGTACAGAGGCCGAAATTGTTACTTCGTAGTGAAAAATTCTATTCGGTGAACGTGGTTTTCAAACGAGGTCGGAGCACCCCGCAAAACAAGGTTTTTACAAAATACTATACTTCCAAGATACAAAAATTGGATTTAACTAAATATAATTAGCAACGATTATTGTAAACGGTTTGAAGATTCGGTGCGCATTGCATGGGTTTAACGTGAAATTGTATAGGTATCCGGGCACCAACGTGCGTACGTGTGCAATGCGTAAAATACAAGAAAGAATAACCTAGACTCATACAAAATCGCAAGTCTACGGATAAAGTCTCTTACGTAATTATTTTTCGATGTGATTTCAAGTTGCCCGAAGCTGGTTGTTCGGGCAGAGCAGGGCGTCGTGCACGAGTATACATGGGTGTTCATTATAATACGTTTGACACAGAAAATTTTCAGATCTGAAAATTTTCACGGCTATATTATATGATATTCATGAGGCTTATGTAAACCGATGAGTATAGTATAAACGCGGGTATATGTGATCGTGAAAATAATCCATTCGAAAGGCGATTGATACACATGAAATGTTTTCAACTAGAATGGAGTGACTTTTTCGACGATTTTTCAACCCCCAGCGGCGCCTTTGCCCGGCTTTAGATCTAACTCGTGATTTATCACCTGGAGCAGTATAATAGAATGAAAATTTCTCCAGAGACAGAGAGAAACAGCCAGCGCAGACGACGTTGCAAATAATAAAAACAGAAATGAGTAATTTGTACAGCGATCGAAACACTTTTTTTCACATCATTCATATACCTATGTATCTATACTCCTCTTCTTCCATGTTTGACAGCCAATTACTGATTGCCTGCAGTTTTGTTTACCGTTATCTAAATTGGAGCCTTGAGTCGATTTCACGGTCGGTGGTTCGCCCCTGAGCGAATCTCATGGGATTCAGGGACAGGGAGTAGAAATGTCTATACTCCGTTGATTTTATGTTCGATAACATCGACCGCGTGATTCACAATAAACACACGAATGTTGAAGCACACGTATGTTCAATTAGCGAGAATGTTCACCGGCTATGAGCTACAGGTAGGTACTCGAAAAAGGAATTTGTCAGACTGTGGTACTCGTCTCCAGCTGCAGGTAGGTACTATCCTACCTAATTAAATCGGTATTGCTCCGTTCCTATACATAATTATAATTATCTCTATACGGGATACAGTGCACAGATAATATGTGCGTTACATAACTGGTCCTTGAAACTTTGGGCTGAGGGTCGGTTCACTCACCAGTCAAATCCAGTTTGGCAGTCGCTTAATTAATTATAGCTAAGCAAGTGATATCGAAGTCGGCTATCTCCGCCCTCGCAAAATACCTCAGATTGAAGAGACGCTATTTTCTGATCAGTGCAGATTATCCTTAGGAAAATTCACGATCCTCGATTACCTGCAGCGGCATCGATAAATCATTTCCTCAATTTTGGTATCTGGCTACGATATTTAAACCGCGGTTTTCACGTCTCGTTTTGTCATTCAAATCGCTTTCAATCCCGTGAACGGCGGGTGAAATTATAATAAGAATAATTTGCCTGGATTGGTGAGAGCTGCAGCAAACTGCCTACTTTCGATGCTCGCCTCAGCTCTAGCTAAGATCGTTTTTAACCACGTTATAATTATGTATTTTGTTTTGTTTTCTTCGCTGAAAAACGAATGAGTGAAAGTCAGGACCCGCGAAACGGAAGAGTAACTCAAGATCGAATATCTCACATGTCATGAGTACAAACCCAAATATGTACGCATGAGAAAATTGTAAAATAGTTTGCCACTGTATCAGGTACAAATTGATAATTTCATGATAGAAAACGATCAATACCACACTTACTTAGCTCGTATATATATCATGACAAATACACCTTCACTCTTCGCATCCTCATCGCATTATGTGCCACCAACGTTGCATGACCTGCTCATATATAGCCGGCGATTTCCTCCTTCACGTATAGCCGAATGTGCATCGTCGGGATTAGTGTGAGTGCACGTATATGGTTGTCGGCATTCCAGAGATGAGCCTCCTCCACCGGATGCGGGAGAGTGGGGCGTTTTCTCTCTGTCCAGTCCGGTGTTTCCAAGGTCGACCGAAGGCTACAGTGACCTGAGTCAATAGAATCATCGGTTCGGAGGGCAGGCACAGTTGGATCGGTATTCGAGGCGGGTCCGGGTGCCCAATGCAAGCCTACCTGTGCATAACCCGTGTAATACTCCCTTGTGAATCCTGTGATGATAGCACGGACTCATCATTCTATCGAGGAGGAAACAAAAGGATAAATTATAACTTTTATGGCCTGTGCCCCTTCCCCCCTCCTTTCTCTTTTGATATTTTTCTCCGCCTACATGTGACGGTGGCGAGTACCGTGTTGAATTGTCGTGATACTTCCCATCCGTAATACCGACTCAACCGGTGAACAGATCGGGCGTTCGCATATTCGGAGTTGAAAGTATTGTACTCAGTGATTTGAAATTTTTCTTGTTCTTTTGTGGCATCGGTTTTGCGGCTGTGTCGATATACTTCCCTCGGTGTTCACGCGATCCGTTTCATTCGCTACGAAATTCTGGAATCTTGTTGTGTTATGGAAAAAACGGAATGTCAACGTGTTCGAGCTTACAATGGATTCATTTATAGGAACGCGGAGTGATTTTTGCGGTGAGAATTGATCAACCGGATGAGATAGTTGAGAAATTATATTCCATCGTATGTAGGTACATACATACGTATGTCCGCTTATATATTGAATAACTACAGCGTGCTTCTCGCATATATACCGTTACCATATAACGATCATTTAGTTGCATCTACGTACATACATACGTAGGTGTATGTATATTGAATTGAAACGTGACAGTGGTTAGGCTTTATAATAACGTCAGAGTAAAACAGTTAGTCACCCATTGAGAATACAAGTTAATATATTAAACGAACGTTGTGCTTATAACAGTGAGCAATGATTATTTCTTGATCGATCATCGATCACTGCACATCACAACCAGCGCGAATGATCTCAAGATTCTTTCGTGATATTTAAATGTTGTATCGTGATCAAAGTGGAGTGCGAAAAGCAGGGAAACAGAGTTTCCTCGTTGGCTTTTTCCAATTACTCGCGCCTCTACTACCGCTACCGATTCTCCTCACTCTTAGAAATAAATAAAATATCAGTGAAATCAAACGAAGCCAAAACTACATACCTATAGACTATTTGGATTATCACATTCGCTTTCTAACTGACTCAGTGTCATCGTAGTTAAACAAGCAGCTGAAGTGTTTAGCTTTTCTAGTCAGCAGCGAATACATGCATAGACAAACACATTGTACAGTGAACACCAGCCGTTGTTTCATGGTTGAAAATAGTTTCTTTCCATTTTATTCTATGATTTTTGTTCTTGTTCCAACATTCTGATGACTATGGTTCCAATCGACAAATAAATCGAAGACCTCTAATTGCCGATTGAACGTCTGCAGATTCCAGTGTCTATCTTCGCGAGTGATCCAAAATAGTTTGTTTAAAAGTTCTGGATATTATCTCAGATAATATACTCATCGCGTACGGCCGAGCGGAGTGGAGGATTTTCGCCGATCGTAAAGCACCGCAGCTTTCCGGAATCTAAGAATGGAAATTTGATCGGACCAATGATTATGAAGTGCGTCAAGAGCTCGTGGAGTTTATACCAGAGTCATTCTGCAGGAATCACAGCCTGTGAAGTTCTTGTTTCAACAACCTTCTGAGGATCGCTATGCATGATTGCACAGATATTTCATTTCGTACACGGAGCAAATATCTAGGTAGGCGCAGAGGACACGAAACGTGTTTCTTCAATACTTAAGACTGAACATAACGTTTGTGAGCCTTCAATTAGAATCTAATTTTTCGAAAATCAGCCATAACGTGATACTAACATGACCGTCATCCGACACTCGAAGCCTCTGCATAGAACTGCGTTCGATTACCTCTTCTCGTCGATTTTATTCCGATACGAAAGATACGAAAGAAAGTGTTAGTCATCATACTGACCAAATTTGTATCCTTATCTTCCGAAATCTGTAGCTTATTGAAGAATTTACATGAAATCGTGTGACAGAAAGATTCAGTGCTCTTTCCACAGTGAAATGGATATTGCGCTAATAGTCCAATAACATAATAACAAATCCATTAAATATCCATTAGATTGAAACTAGTTGTCTCATATATAGGTTCTGGGCATTAGAAAAAGAATGTGGCAAACGAAGATCAATTACCTTACACTAGATATTGATGAGAAATCTAAGTAAATTAAATTACGTGATAATTGGTTTCAATCGGAATGAAGTTATCTAGCTATGCACGACCATGAGCCGGAGGCCTGCGGCGAGTGTTGATTTACCGCAGCATAATTTTTCGCTCGAGCAGTATATGACCACTGCAGCAGTGTGAACGTGATCGTTCACCGTAGCTGTAGCTATAGCATGCATATCTGTATAATACTATAGTTAAAAAGTAAAAGTTGTCCTCCTCTACACGCAGCTACCAGGTTTCTGGGTCAGCGATCTGAATGTTGGATCAAACTTCCGCCGGTAGTCGCAATGCTGCTCTATATTCTCTACACACCTGTAAATACTTGTATATGTATACCTACAACACATAAATCCAATTCGCACGAGCTCGAACGGCGTGAAAAGCGTGCAGAGTAGATAGATTTCGGTAGTAACTAAAAATGTTCACAATTATACGAATTCGCACGTTTTCCTTATCCGTTTTTCCCCCATTATCGTTGTATGTTCGTACCCACCTACTACCGCGTTCGCGCGGATTCTGGAATCACTGGGGAATATGAGGCTGGCGGCGAGAAAATGTGCGGGCAAAATATTCCCGTGAACAAATTTCTCTGATCTTTGCATGCAGCCAGCGAGGCATTCGCATAGGCATGTTCCACATTATATACACATGTATTATATATTATATCTACTACATGCACAAATATTTTCGGGACTAGCTATTGTAGGTAATAACAAATTTTGAGGTCCCTGACTGCAGACGGTAATGAATTATTCTTTCGCTCCGCGTCTCTCTCAACGCGCGATTGACTGTTACATTCATAGCGCGTGGTTTCTCGATCTCGCATGAGGCTTCGTAAAAAAGTATTAGTGCGCGCATGGAATTAGCGAGGAAACGATGCACTCATGCCACTCGTCAGCAGGTCCCGTATTATTCGAGAAATTGAGAACCTCTCCAAGTGACTCATTGTTAATTAACACTATCAACCAGCTTTTGATTAGTTAACCAGGCGAAGCGAGCTTCCTCGTGAAATCCCCAGCTGTATATGACGAATTTATCTTAAAATAATTGTGAACGCTATTTGTCCGTCAATCCGATTACCAGGGGAGACAGAGAGAGATTGATTGACCTGGGATAAATCCCCCCAAGCGCTTAAACTTTACAGTATGAAGCGGAAAAGTTACAGATTGCACGCCTCACAATCAGTGTTACGTCGCTTCCGATGGTTAGTGCCTATAGTTAAGCTCACACCGTAGGCGGTAGTATTATTGTGAATAGAGAGAAAGAGAAGGAAGAAAAGACCTTCGTTTATTACAATTATGTTTGTAAACAATACTCAAAGCTAGCAGGGAGAGGAAGCGTATGCAGGACAGTTTGGGAATGAAAATGCCCTGTACTCGCACGAGGGATAAGGGAAACTGCCGAAAAAAAACCTGTCCGGGTGTAGCCGGACCCGAGCCGTAACCACTGGTCAGTAATTCCGCGCCTGAGCGGCGTGATCCGTCTTACATTCAGAGCGAGAGAGAGAGAGAGCGAGAGAGGGAGAGAGAGAGAGGGGGCGGGGGAGGGGGAGAGAGAGAGAGAGAGAGAGAGTCGAGAGTAGGAGAGACAAATAGACGGAGAAAGAGAAATGACTGATCATCCAATTTAAGCTGTTGTTAGAATAAAGTAACTCCAAAAGCTCGTAGCCGGAGGAGGGATTCGTATTTCGTAGCGGTCTGATCGACAGTCGCGCAAGAGTTTTTCCACTGCACGGTAAGGATCAGAATAATGAATAATAATCATAATCATGGAGATAGAAAAGGATTTAGGGCAAGTAGGTGTATATTAGGGCGGACGTCGGAGGTATCTTTTTTCGTGCCGTCCCCCGAATGCTATGAAAATACATAAATGAAAATCTCCACAAAATTTGAGCTCTCCAGCTCAATTCTGAAGCGTTCCCCAAGAGTTGTTTTTCCCCCATAAGAATGACACGGGTTTTTATCAAAATGACAAATTTTTTTTTTTTTTCTCGTTATAGTAATTCGCTAAAAAATCTGTAACTGTCAGGAAATTTTTGGGGAAATGTGGTGCTCTTCATAGGGAATCCATGTTTCACGTACCTCGTATATTATTGCAGTTCTTGTCACACGATAATTCATGAAAACTGACTAGTTACAGATTTTCTAGCGAACCACTAGTGAGGGAAAGAAAGTGAATTCGTCATTTCGATAAAAACCCGTGTTATTCTTGAGAGAAAAGAAAAGACTCTTGGGGGACGCTTTATACGGGGGAAAAAAAATGTCAAATTTACATTTTCAGTGGTGAATATAAGAACAGCACTTGTTTGGAGTGAAATCTGCACCGATTGTGGTCAACTCAACGTGACATGTTGTAACTCTGACCAAATTCTGTGCAAATCTTGACACAATCGCTGTAGATTTTACTCCAAACAAGTGCTGTCCGTATATTCACCACCGCTGAAAATGTAAATTCGACATTTTTGTTTCCGTGTAGAATCGAGCCGGAGATCTCAAGTTTTGAGAAGATTTTCATTTATCTATTTCGAGAGCATTCAGGGGGGCGGCACGAAAAAAATGCCTCGAACGTCCGCCTTAGTGTATATATACCTATATACATAGAATAGAAGTACACCAATAATCGCGGTCTGGTTTTTGACGAGGTACAGATATCGAGAGATCATTTCCAACAATCTTGCTTTCATTTCGTGATGCAAACGTTTCAAGATAATTGAGAAACACAAACTTACGATGTCTGATAAAATATATAGGACTATGTACATAGGTATGTATGTGTATATATATATATGTATATGTGTGTGTACTCGTGCGTGAGGTGTATATTGGTTCGTTATTACAATGCAGTGTCGGGTTATCGGTTTCCGAGGTAGAAGAATAAACACTCCAAAGATACCTTATGCACTGTATCACAAGCAATAGAAATATCGATCACATCATTGTCTGCATCATGCCAGTTTAATGATAGGGAGATAGAAGAATCGTCACATCGTGTATGTATGAGTAGAACCGCAGTTGACATAAATGTTATCAAATTGATACGTATTGATTGCAATTGTAATACAGACCAATATTTGTGATTCTCGTTGATTCGATTACCTATTCTCGTGTGATATCACACTTTCTTCAATAACTTCAAAAGTTGTTACTTCATCAGTATCACTGTTATTTCTCAGATTTCGTAATTGGATTCCTGAGATCCCTGAAAGAGAGAATTGCCTGGTTAGGGAAAATACTTTCGGAGGCAATGTGAGAGCGTCGAAATATTTGTGATGCAAAAAATGATTCAGTTATTGTTAATTTTATTTAGAACATTGAATCCCAGTGGCACTTTTCAACGATCGACGCATACAATACTGCATAGGTATATTATGTATAGATGTTGGAAGATAGCCACGCGGTTCACAATACCGAATTGTTTTTCTAATTTCGTTCGGAACGTCAGTATAAAATTGTCCTATTTTATATCATTATGATATTTCATGACATCTGTGAAATTATCAAGTATATGGTTTTAAATCGTCGCGAAGATCGTCGTAGGATTATTTCGTCAGGCTTGATTGTGTCACACTGGTATCTACGTATGTATCTATCTACACATGAATATGGAATTGATGTCATGTTCATAGGTCAGATTCAGCAATTTGACAATTTCGTGATATATGCCTATGATCTATTTTTATTTTATACGAATTCGAATTGCCACGTTTGAGGAAGATTGAATACACACGATGTATTATGATCTGTTCGAGGAAACAATAAACAAAGATTCGCCACCAAAGATGTTACTCATCCAACTGTCGAAAGGTTGCGACTGCGGTCGTGAATTATAGCCGGCAAATTTGAATTCGAATCATATAAAGTACTTACGAGAGATCAAAATTCATCTCGTATCGTACGTGTTCTCCATTCTCACGTTCCTCATCGTGCAGCTGAAGGGGAAAAGCAAAAATACGCCCCTCGCCTCTTCGTACGTTACAGGTTACATCTATGGGCGTAATTTTCCGCATTGCGTAGTTGTAAACAGTTGATTCAGCGATGGACATCGGAGATCAACTTCCGCTCCCGGTTCACAGCGTATAAGTTTCACCGCTTCGCTTCGTTGGTCTTGGCAAGGCGAGCGAAAACACGAGCTTCCTTCGTAGACAAATACTTGATAAGGCTAATTTCTCCTCTGGATATCAAATTCTTCATCACTTTGTATGTATACACATATCTCTATGTGCTACGCGCTGAAGCTATAATTCAACGTTTCGAAGTTCATTGTAATCAAATATAGGAGTTGTCTGACACGGGCACGAGTTCGAATATAAATTTACCGTTTGATACTCCAAATAACCTTGATACCTTCCTTCTTCTTTTTTATCTTCTTCTCTTCCCTCATCTTCAGCTTCTCACCCGGACATCCGAGGCCCGGTGAAATTCCGTTCCGATAAGTACCTAGGTATTTTTCGAGCTCGAAAATTACCCGATGTCAGGAAATTCCTGAGCAGGTATTGATCGATAATCGTATCGATCTCACATAATACAGAGAAATTAAAGGAAACCATTTTATTCTCCAATTGCCGAAATTTTAAGGCGAAGAATGCTTTCTTTCCTCTTCTTCTTTTCCTTCTTCTTCTTCCTTCGGTCCTAAAAGAGTAGGGTACGTCATTAGTTTCGAGAGAAGGATGTATACCTCTATTATCAGCTATAGCCGATGCATACATACATACATACATTTCTTCGCATACCTAAGTTCAATGAAGTTTGTGTTTGAACGTTGTTAGGGCGAGCGCCACTTTCGTTTGAAAGACACAGATTAAATTCTAGCTGCCCACAGAATTCGGTCACTTCTTATCAGATACTGTGCAGCTGATCCTAAGGATATAGCCCGTCTGTTTCATTCCTTCTACGGAAAGATCGAACACGGCGTATTGATCTCGAAATTAGTTGCGACAGCTATAACGAATGAGAATCGTGGTTCGTCAGGTTGAATATGATCATTTCTGTTAAAATGAAGACACCACGTGTAATAATATGCTGGAATTCGATTAAAGACTGAGACCTCGAACCTCTCCGCCACCGAACTCTCGTCTACGCTGAAACAAATTGTATCACAGACGAAGAAGCCACTGAGAAATATCAACATCAAGATATCGCTATCATTCGAAGGCTCAATAACTTTTACACATCATGCAAATTCGATGAAATGAAAGTCGCGTATTCATCCGATTTATGACACAGAATACATATATTCACCTATATAATACACACACACACTATTCTCAAGAATTTTCGCGGTACAATCAAAACGTTTCATTTTCTACTCCTTCTTTCAAGTTTTTGAATTTTGTTTCTAGATCGAAAAATGCGCAGCATATGGTAGTGCGCGCCTAATTAGATTATATATGCACGTATCTAGATTCTGGAATATCTGTATATGAAATTGACTTCGTCATTTTTATGATGACGTAATTGTTATTATGCATTCATATTCACGGCCTTAACGTTTATCGTGACACAGTTAATTAGTACTGCATGGAGTCAGCCAATACGATCAGGACCACTATACCTATCCGTTACCGATAATAAAAAGTGACCGGTAATGATTCTATTCTGACTTTCGCAGGTATGAAATTTCATCATTTTTTTAGTTCGGTTTTATAGGTATGTACATTGTACATACGTAGGCGACCGATAAGTAGGCGTATGTCGGTATAAGAAGGAAATGAAAAAGAGTCAATCAACTCATGTAGCTCAACTAAGTCAGACTGTACCAATAGGCTGGAGATATTGATTAACAATTGTTTTCCGAAATTCTACAAACACCGTGAAAACCAATGTCGAGTTAGATTATGAACGAAAATCTACAACTGACTGACAGTGAGAACAAGCGATTCTATCAATTGATACCTAATATGAAAACGCACGAAAGACTTGAAGTATTCGAATCTGTGATGAAGAGGGAAGAAAAAAAATTCACTCGGGGTTGCAAATCCCACGATACAAATAGCGGCTCATCTATAATCCCAAAGTGCGCGAAGAAGAAGCTGCAGATGTTTCGAGAATGTAATTTGCAAATGGGAAAAACACGTTCGTGGAATTCATTCAATCTGTCTAACCGATCATCCTCATCTTCTGCCTCACAACTCAACCAACAGAATCTTACAGATCCTAAGAATTTTCGAAAATTAGAATTTCCGTCTTCTTTCCGGAGAAGAAAGAACCAAAAAACAAAATACTCTTCGCTCTGTACCATTCGATCTACGCTGGTGTATAGTATATTTTTTCCTCTCAGGCTCTCAGGAATCATCACGCGAGTAAGGAAATGAGAGGAAGAACAAACTTCACGTTTGGCGAATGACAAGAGTGATTCTATTTTTCATTTTTAGATACAACCGCTGCCAGGGCAGGATAACAGGGCTTGATGGATTCATTGTCGAGATTGCATTCCCTGGGTACACTATGTTTCTTCCTAACTGCGGTTTATGCGGTCGGAGCATCGTACAACGTCGGTGTTGGGATTGCCGATACCACAGGACCCGTAGCCGAGGTCGTTTTCGTAAGTAATTTTCATATAATTAACAATCTTTGATTCACTCCGTGTATGTATGTACCTGCTCGATGCAGCTGGCGCGTCAAGAAACTTCACTCAACACGGCTTATTAAAACTTCACTTGATTCTCACCGTAGGTTGTATAAACATTATAAATTAATTTCCTGCGGTATCCTGGGAGGGTGGACTTTCGTTTCTCTTTTCCCGATAGTAGCTTTGTTGAACGTGGAAATTCGAAAAACACAAAGAACGAGAGAGAGGGAGAGGGAGGAAACTGATCTTGTATCTTCCACTGCGCTTTAATATTCGATAGAATTAACTCCACTTCAAGCGGGATACGATACGGCTATAAAGTTCACCACGATACAGCTTCGTGCTTTTGAAATTGTAATCTCCAATAAATTTCTTAATGCGATCTAATTCACAAAGGAATTCCCCAGGTGGATCATATCGCTCATTACGTTTCCCTCGGTATCGCTAAATAACGAAGCGAATTAGACTTTGGTACGGGTTAGATCTGTAATTTCAAATCGTGATACAATTTGAAAAATATAATTTTATCAATCAATAGATGGGATATGCGAGGCCGGAGCAAAAAGGTGCAGGACTTCACCTTAGGACCTTTTCCAGAGCTTTCATAATCGACGATGGGGAAGAACGGTTCGTCTTTGTCAGCGTTGACAGTGCCATGATTGGACATGGCGTCAGAATGGCGGTAGGAACTGAAATCAATTTTGTCAACAATTGTCTGCTATATACACATCAGCTCCAATTAATTCACATCCTACATTATCAGTAATATAGTATATACATAGTTTAACTATGTACACAATTTCCATCAACAGTATCAACTGAATTCCCTAAGCATTATAGTTACTTGTTGTTGTTGTTGTTGTACTTACGACATAACTATCATGCTTGCGAAATTCAGTTCAGAAATTCTGAATTCTAAATGCTAAATTTGCACTTGCAAATTTCAGTTTCAATCAAACTTTCGATGAACTCATACAATGTTTCGAGGCCCAATTTATTGTCATCGTCATAAACGTTCATTTTCGACGAGTATGTGCATAAGCCTAAGGCTGAGTTGATATTCGCTGACCGGCCGACCGAGAGAAAACAGAGGAAAAAAAGAAATGGTTCGAATTGTGTAAATAGTTGGTTTTGGGATGGATAACGATTGAAATATTGGCAAAAAAAGAAAAATCTCTAACGGATATTAGATCCTTTTTCATCATTTTTTTAACATGTATAAGTTGAAGGAAAATTTGCATCGATGAAAGAGAAAAATTAATCATTGAGGCGTTTTCTTACTCACCTCACAATAAAACGCTAACAAACGGGACTCATCCTCGTTCCGAAAGCGTTTGGGCAAAAATTTATTTCATGCAGATGAAATTGCAGGAATATCGTAGCGTGAAATACCTGTCGAGCGAGTAACACGTATAAAATTGATTCATTGATCACGAATATTCACGTTCATTGAATCCGCGTTTCAGGTCCTCAGGAAACTCAACGGACGTTTTGGCGATACATACAATGAGAACAATCTGATGATCAGCGGGACGCACACTCATTCAGCACCTGGTGGATACATGATGGACCTTCTGTTCGACCTAACAACATTCGGGTTTGTTCAAGAATCATTCAACGCGATCGTCAATGGTATTACAAAGGTGATAAACTTTCAATGAAAATAATTCAATCAAACTATCATATACCATAAGTTTTCCTCCGTCAACGAATACCTATATTTGGGCAGAAGGGTCACAAAAATGTTCACATCAGTCTACTTTCATTAATGTTCGCTATCGCGAATCATCGATGTGTAGCCATGTTTGATAATGACCATATCTACAATACCTACACAATTCGGCGATGCGTACCTGTGTAGCGAAATCCAATCTTATTCTTCGAGAAGAAAACGAAACCTCTCAGCATTCCGTTCACTACATAGATAGAAATATTCTATAAAGAATAAAGAGAAACAAACGAACGGATCTCAGATCGGAATGGCACATCGAAGTGTTATCTATAGCGTTTCATAGCAAACAAAAAACCAAAGAAAAGGAGGAAAAATTTATGAAAATTAGTATCGCTTCACGCGTAGGTATATACATGATGAGGAATTCCAAGCACGTACCTCGTGAGCGCGAAGAATCATTGCTACAAGTTGAAAAATTGCTCATAATATACGATACCGCAATATATCTGCACTGCGAGCGAGAGAAAACCTTATTCGTTGTTCTTTCTTTTCTTCCATTTTCATCCACAGGCGACTGAATTGTCATGTTGATTAACATAGCCAGCGATTCATTGAAAGTTTTTCCCAAATCGGTACAAAGAAGAAAGTTTGTTCTTGTTTGCTTCAATGTCAAACGATAGAGAGCAGATAGTTTTTGATGTACCTTATATCCCTATATACTGGATTAGCTTGGAACAGTTTCTTCTGAATAAAATGTTGTTGTATATATATTATATATAAACTCTGAAATAAACTCTGAAACGAACAAACAAGAAGAAAAATGAAATTCTCTGGAGATTCACCTATAGAAAAAGTACCAATCCAGGCTTTAGCGCAGACGACATCGACGAAATCTTGTTCGTTAGAACCAAACCCCTTCCCAAATCCTCTTACTTTGAGCCTCGCTCACGTTGAGATACTGAGTTTGATTCAGGTTGGGCGGGACATATTTTGGGGATAGATTCTTGGATCAATTTCGAAACGAAAAGACCTTTGCTAAAAATTCCTGTGACCGATAGTTTCCGACAATATTCAAATCCGACCAATCACAACGCTGATATCTCAGTGTGCAAAGACTGTGTTCACTCGCAGATCCGAGTCTGTCGTTTCTCGTTCACGTACAAGCTCCGTGATAGGTGAACCTAGATCTGATGTAGCTTGAAAACCAGAGGTCACAGGAATTTTCGCCGAAGAACTTTTCGTTCCGGAATTTCTCCAAGAATCTATCCACAAAATGTGTCCCCGCTCGACCTGAATCACTCTGTACATACATATACACCCGAGTAGGTTTAAACATAGGCTGCAGACGCAAAATGCCGGGGAAAATTCCCACAGCGTGACAAGAATCCCCATTTAGATGGACATATGTATATTGGTTAGGTAGGGTCACGATGTAGTTGGATCGCAATTGATACCTGTCGCCAATAGTTTCCATTAATTTCACTGATTTTTGTGTTTGAGGTTTCGTAATCGATTCGTCCTATGTTTGTGAGAAAGTGACGCATAGTGATTGTTTCGAACTATTCACAATTTCTTCTCCTACTCCTTTTTCAGAGTATCGAGCGAGCACACGATGCCATAGTACCAGGAAGGATTTTCATCACACAGGGTGAACTGGTGGGCGCTAATATCAACAGAAGCCCAACGGCGTACCTAAACAATCCTGAAACTGAAAGGGCTAAGTGAGTTTTGTTAGGTCTCCATTCAGTAAATTTCTTCAACTAAGTTAGTAGCCGAGTGCTAAATCGTGAATGACGACGAATCTCAGAATTGTTGGCAATGTAGATACTTTGTACAATTTTGAACATGGGTGGTGACCTTCAACATTGATGAACTCAAATCCTGATTTTTTCTATGTTCAACTTTTCATTATCCTTTTCGTACTTTCGGAATTCCGAGCCTCGTTGATAGTCAAGTTTAGAAATCTGTTTTCAAATCGTTACTGTTATCGTGGCGTTGAAAGTTCGAAGGAAAATAACCTCGAATCAGAGTTTTACGTAGGTATACCTTCCGTACCTACTGGAAGTTGAAATTTGTTCAGTCAGTGAGAATATAGGTACAGAAAAAAAATTCTGATTGGCTTTTTTCACACGTAACTCGATATCATCAACGAAACTCGGAACAGGAGAAAGGCCAGAGAGCGTGATAACTCTGATTATGAAACAAAATCACGTTGTATAAGAGAAAAAGGAGAATGGAGGGACAGGGCCAGGGCCGTCCCTTATATAATTGCCTATTAGATTATTTTTTTTCCTCTATTCATCTCTGATGGAAACAATTTTCATTGTTTCAGGTACGAGCGCAACGTAGACACTACAATGATCCAAATAAAGTTCATGTCATCCGATAACAGATCGCTAGGTGTTATAAATTGGTTTCCAGTTCACCCAACGAGCATGAATAACACGAATAAACTTGTTTCAAGCGACAATGTTGGATACGCTGCTATTCTATTTGAAAAAACGATGAACAAAAACTCGATGGTTGGGAAGGTATGCCCGATCTCATGTGCTCCTCTCTTTACATGAATTCAGAAAACTAGAAAGTTGAACTGAAAAATCTGCATTTATTCTCATTTCCATTTTCTATTTCCATTTTGACATGAAATGCAGTTACGACTATAATATGTCGACCCATTATCGCGTTGCCACGTCGCGCGTCGCTTCAGTCTCTCGAAATTTCAACTCAAATTTTGATTCTCATCGTTCTCGTGCGGAGACTTCCTTTCTATTTCTTTTGTCGTGAGAATTTTGTTCGATAGTATAATAGGAACGGCCTCAAATCGCGATTACAGCAACTTCAATAGGTATGTAAATGTGTACGCAGCGTTTTCGCACTTACAACGAGACCCTGAATTTTGGTGCAATGATAGGTACTAAAGCAAAGAAGAACGCAATACGGGAATAAACAATTTGCAAACTTGTGTATGAATATAAGTATAATATCTGTATCGACTCGCTTTGTACTCGATCACTGATCTCATTGGCTTATTCTCTTGGCTGATTAATCTCTAAATCCTTACTCATAAGTAAATGTTGACGACAAAAGCGTCCGATTGTCAGCCTTATCTCTATACTATATTATGTATTGCCATATCGCCAGTCACGAAATCGAATATTTCGAAAGAAAATTATAATGGTTTATTTTTTCGTTCCACACCTCTTGGTTTTTTTTAACTCCGAATTTCTGAATTTCTTGAAGAACGAATTCTATGTAACGATCGCGGTCGAAGTTGGGATCCATTCCAATCCATCTTCATAATGGTTCACGTCCGCATTCGAATGTTTCTAGACAATTTGCAATATATTTTTCCGTTTTGGGGTGGAGCTTGAAATTCTGAAAGGTCAAAATGTAGACGGGCCGAAATTCTGAATTCCAAAGATACGAATTCTGAGGTAGCGAAAGATCAAGAATGCGAAATTCTCATTTTTCATGTAGTATTATACTGAATTGAATGACGTTTCATCGAAAGTCTATTCACGCGAACGCGCTTTCATTTGAAAATGCATTTTCGGATAGTTTTCTACATTCCGAACGATCGAAGCGTAGATTGCCTGAATTACGAAAATCAATATTTTTTTAATTGAAAACTCGGAGCGGCTCATGCATCCATCAGCCAAGAAACTGAAGGAAAAAAGATCGAAAAAAGGTTTAGAAACGGTGACTCTGCGATAAGCAAAGTGTCGAAAGACCAGAATTCCGAAAGACCGAAATTCCGAAAAAATGATGAGTAATGGATTATTTTCTCAGTACAAAACAATAAATATTCTTCCAACGTCTCCTGTCTTTTCACTTTTTTGGCCTCATTATTCCAATGCATTTCAGACTCGTTAACGTTCGTAATGAGCATGATTCTGAATTGCGAAAACAGGACTCTTCGATCGGATATTTCGCCGCTCGTAGTTTCGTCCATTCGGAAAAATAATTTTCGGTTTATATTTATTTCTATGTTTTCGTGTTCAGAATGTTCTGTTCCAACTTGATAGCCTTCCGTTATTACCGCCTTTCTAAACTTTGCACCTCCGGTAATTTCACTTCCGGAATCTCGGCCCGTCTATTCTCCGGTCTTTTGCAATTTTCACCCCGCCACCCAAAATCTGGTTTATAGACGATTGTTCAAGAAGAAACGTAATTGCTCCTTTTCCACAAACAGGGTTCTTTCGTAGCTGCATTCGCGTCCTCGAATCTTGGCGATGTTTCTCCAAACACTCGAGGGCCGAGATGTGAATTCAGTGGGGAACTGTGTACCGGGATTGATACTTGTCCGGGACATCATGAAATGTGTATTGCCTCTGGACCGGGCAAAGACATGTTTGAAAGCACGAGCATAATCGCAAACAAAATGTTCAAGAAGGCGTTGGTAAGTGAACGATGATCCACATTCTACTTCTTCTTCTTCTTCTTCTTCTTCTTCTTCTTCTACTTTCACCTCTCGATCCCTCATTTTTCTATAATCCATTTGAATTTCTGACCGTTATCAACAAAATGCCGCATGAGATACAAAAATATGCATCGCGCCAATCAATGCGTTGTATCATAGGTATACGGGAGATTTTCCCGATCCGAGATGGATATTTGAGTATCTTGTTTATCAACCGAACGCTTGCAGCCAACAATTTGGTGTGATAATTATATCGTAAAACGCAGTTTTATTACATGAAAAACTAGCCTATATATATAATTTATATTCACATAGGTCGAATAGTAGATTTCGAAAGCGTACGAACGTTGCCTCATGGATATGATTGCCACAGATTTAGTAATATTTGTTGTATCCGTATCCGGAATCGTAATGACCGGCTGGTCCAGCGACATATTTTACTATTGGAGCCACTGGTGCAGGGTGTACAGCATGTCCAATTTTCTTCACTACTGCGTTGAATCCGTTGTGATCATCAGCGGTGTATTCTACGACGCGAACTGTGCCATCGGGCTCGTTCAAGCTGTAGGATCCCTTCACAACATCTCCGTCACGAACTTCCTCTTGACTTTTCACGTCTCCGGTATGGGGGTCCTGAACTCCGTAGTTGTACGAGTATTTCGGGTAGGCCTGCAGAGCACAATTTGCAAGTAAAATTGAAAGAAAATCGTCTCCACAAATTTTCTCACTGGACTTTCCGTCAAGTTACTTAGAAATTTTGTCGAACTCTGATCATTTTTCGGGAATTTGGATCCCGTTTGTCAAATTCTTATTGAAACTTCACTCGTGGATTCTATTTGGTAAAGGGATTCGTTTGCGAAAAATAAACTCACGTATGTGTCGTGGCCGTGTTCATAACCGCTTCCGTATCCTCCGTATCCTCCGTATCCACCGTATCCTCCGTATCCTGCGTATCCAACTTTGGCAACGGCGACAGGAGCGATAGCAACAGCTGGGGCAACAACGGCACCATGGGAAATGGCGTTTCCGTATCCACCGTATCCTCCGTGTCCTCCGTATCCGGCATATCCACCATATCCTCCGTATCCTCCATATCCACCAGCTAGACCTCCGTATCCTGCGCTTCCGTAACCAACGACTGCGCTAGCCTCACTGCAGGCGACGGCAACGGCAACGACGACGAAAAACTGTGAGAACAAAAATCACACGTCAGTATGAGAAACTGAATCTCATTATTTCTCAACAATTTCCATTGTGCTAATGATTTTGCGCGTTTACGAGGCACAGTGAAGCAAGATGTGTGTTTGAAATAATTCGCAGCTAAAGATCAATTTTCGGTGTCGAACTGTAACTTATCGATCGATCGGAATCATCAGTGGCTACTGACCCGGAACATGATTGGTTGTGTTTACGGAGCAGTTCTGTAGAAGACTGATAACATTTGAGAGTTGAGCGGTAGCTTTTATAGTACGAAAACTCCCCGCGCTTAGTTAGGAAGGTAGGAAGGTAGGTAGATACATGCGGATCATGGTAACGACTTCTTCTGTATATCGGGGGAATTGTGTAATTCAAGGCCTTTATGCCTTGTATGGTTTTTTCGTTTTCTCTCCAGAGAATTTTTTTCATTTTCTTTCTTCGTCGTGTTTGTTCGGTTTCGTTTCTTTCTAGCAAAACTTAGGCTCTTGTAACTACTGTCCGAATGATTGTTCTATATGTATCTCTATATATCTATACAGCGAAGGTGGAGGCGAGTGTTACAACGCCCGCTCGCCCGCCCGCCTTATTGTGAAGGACAGCGGACATCGAATGCGTTGTGAAAAAGTAGCGTGACCGTACGTACGAAAGTACCTTAAGAATGCGGGCACGTTACGTTTTGCCCAATATTCTGGCTTATATAGTGTTTTTCTTTTCTTTTTCTTCTTTGCCTTATTATTACGTGTAGGTATAATATCTACGTAGCATTATTACAGAGTATATCAATGATAATCATACACAATTTTACGTCATACGTGCATATCCATGTATCGTAGGCTATAACATAGATTGTGAAAACTATGAAAAAAAGTACAAGAAACTAAACCCGCACACAGTATCGTAATTGACGATTTTTTGAATATTGGTAACCTCCAGGGAAACATGATTGATGTGTTAATTGCCAATCACTCGATTAACATCTCGCGGTGATATTAGTGTTACGTACGTATAGGTACATAGGTATATGTCATACACGATTAAAATTTGTATTTTTGTATACGAGCGAAAGTTATAATTTCCATGCACTCGTTAGAGTCTCATTAGAAATACGTTCAATGATTTCGCGCCAATTAATATAAATCATTTCAGAAATTTATTCATTTAGAAATACGAAAAATATAATGCATGAGAGGTACGTGAAGAAAGTATTCCAAGAGGCCATAATAGTCGCTATTTCGAATTTACAGAAACGGTTTCGAAAACAAGAATTGCAAATTCTGGCAAACGACTGGATCGATTTTGATGAAACTTCGAGAATTCATTAAGTATAGATGGCAGAAAGTGCGCAGGCATTTCAATTTTTCAAAACAATGATCAGATTCGATTGAAAATGAATATTCCCTCTGTTAGTTAGGTTAGAGTGCCATCGGCGAATCCAATGGCCTCTTGAATGCACAGTTTCGAAGAACGTATTATGGATATCTGAAAAGAGTTATCTCGCGGATTATCCGCAACCATGAGCAAATGGGGGGCTTTGCGATGTTGAGATTAATTATACGTACGGTGATTCCACAACCTGAATTCTGAGATAATAATTTCTCCTTTTTTTTTTCTTTTTTCTCCAACTATAACTCAATTTCCGATGGAAAATTTGTTTCCGAAGAAGTTCATCTTATAACTGATCAAATTTCTCATCAAACGGCAATGCAACCGGAAATACTATATAGGTAATAAAATTACCAATGTTTCGTGAGTTCCGAGGCTCGTTGCTGCGATATGCATACCAATAACTACAGCCCACATTTGCCCAATTATAATTACAATATCTCCAGGAAACAGCGTGCTACGTAAGGAAGATTGATTTTATCCTCGTATTACGCTGATCGCATCCGACAGATTCTATCAAATTTCATAGCATCGCGTCTGTAACGAGGCGCGAACTCGATATGGTGATTCGAAGAGATCGATTTATCCACGAATTACAGGAAATTTGTAACTGATTAACCGGCGTGCCTCCGCCTTGATATTCTATATCAATACAGCTATCCTATGACTATACACTTTACATTTTACAGTGCCAAGTTCTACCGCTCAAAAAGCGACCTTCGATGAGTGGCGAGTGTCGAAAGCATCCGGTCGACCCGTTGTCTCCTCGCAACAAATTTCGTTACGCTTTTAATTTTTCAAATCAGTCCGGTGTATATTTTCCATTAACGTTTTTCTTTCTTTCTTTTTTTTTTCTTTTTTTTTTTTCTCTCTTTTTTCGTTTCATTTTTCTTGCCCTGCATCGTTCTACCAAGCGAATTTTACTCACGGTCTACCGACGTTTAATATCAGGCCTGTTCAGCCGGGCTTTGAAGTTATCACGACCGGCTATTATTATACATCAGCGAACATCAATAGACTAGAATTTATTGTTTATTTTTTCGGCGGAATGAATCCCTCTCATTTCTCATGTTTCCAAAATGAGCAGAGATACGGCGCGGTTCACCGGCGAACATCAATGGACTAGAGTTTTGTTGAATTAAATTTTTGTTTTTTTCGCGAAATAAATTTCTCTTTCATTTCTCGTGTTTTCGAAATAATAGTACCAATATACGCGTTAAAGTTCTGTTCTCCACTGTGTATCCACTATCGTTCACAATTTACGTTTCACGTCTTGATTGGATACCAAAATAATTGGATTTCGAACACAGAAAGAGAGCTGCAGTTGATATTTGTTCGAAAAACTTTACAAAAAATTAAAAATCAAATAAAAACGTACCTTTTCTCTCGGGTTATTATATGTTATAGGTTGGTATCTAGGGTACGTGACATCACGTCCAGGAAATAATATGGCGCTGCGTAATTTATAACGAGGATGAAAATATATTCTTTATGTTATTTATTAATAAAAGTAAGTATTTTGCATATGTATACCTTACATAGGAGTCTATAATAAACAGCGGAGACCGCGAAATGCCATAATTGGAGGCAACGACGCCGACGCGACGTACCAAAATATATTCATATACGTGTATACCTACCTGATGTATACATATATACCTATACTGCGTCAGAAATGAATTACTTATATGACTTGAGCAATTAATAATTTCAATTTATGTATGTAGGTATTACATATATTCATACCTACCTTGAAAAAAGAAAAACATCGAATTAACGAACTATACAACCGTTTGTATAGTTATACTTGGCATGTACAGGTATATACACGCATACATACGTATATACAAGCTACTCGGATGTTCGGATAATTAATTTGTTGATCCGAACTCGGAGTATAATGTTATTATTGACAAAAAATAATCAAGAGTGATAATAAATCGTAGTTGAAAATTCGTTCATTAGAAATGAAACAAAGCTGACCGTGCGCTTAATTTAATTATTGCCGTATAATTATTTCCAATTCACAGCAATGCCGGAACAGCTAGCTCATAGCTTACAATTAGTCTATAAACTTCACGAAGTCCGCGTTTACCTGACATTGAAGTTCGCCAACGCCTATAATATCGCCTCTATTATATCATATTATATCCGTGTTATTATGACCGAGGTGATAGTAATCCATTCAATCTTTATGACTACTGCTATATTGTTCACGCTCTTGAGAAACGAACAATTTGTTTATCAGAAAATATACCTATACGGGAATTATTGCTCGATTTCTCTTTTCTTCTCCGCTTCATCTCAACCTGCATTCCGCGATCGCGCTCGTTAAGGGGAATTTCGAATCGCCGCACCGGTGGCAATCTAACCTAGTTAACATAGGGAATATTCATTTTCCATCGAATCCGATCGTTGTTTTGGAAAAGTGAAATACTTAGCCACTTTCTGCCATCGTACTCAACGAATTCTCGAAGTTTCATCAAAATCGAACGAGTCGTTCGCGAAATGTGACGATTCTCGTTTTCGAAACGGGTTTTGCACATTTTAAAATAGCGAGCCCATATTTCCCTCAAGTTTACGGTAAATAACAAATTATTTACCACATATGTATATATTTTCGGTTTCTTGGTAGAAAGGTGTATCAATTTGTTCGAAAAAGTATAATTTTGATTAATACATAAAACTTATGGATTTTTTTATTTCCCAAAGATTGTTAGTAGTGCTTTTCGTTGTATCCGTATCCTGCAGTATGATCGTAGCGGCCGGTTTGTCCGTCGGGAATATATTTTACGAGTGGAAGTGGCAGAGCTACTGGTCCCGGGTGTACTGCATGACCAATTTTCTTGACCACCGCATTGAATCCGTTGTGATCATCGGCCGTGTATTCAACAACGCGAATTGTACCATCAGGTTCGTTCAGGCTGTAAGAACCCTTGACAAAATCACCGTCCCTAGTTTCCTCTTGGCTTTTTACGTCTCCGGTATGAGGATCGTTAATTCCATAGTTGAAAGAATATTTCGGGTAAGCCTGTCAAAAAGAAAACAAACAATGTAGCAGCTAGACATTGCACCTCGAAAACGCGATTTGTAGTTTTTCCGAGGCGAAGCAACGAGTCGGAAGGAACTTTTGGGGATCAATGCAGTATTTTGGCGGAAAGTTTCCGAGTATCTCACTTCTTCATGCTGACTATAGGTTATGTCACATAACTCGGCTAACGTAACAAATAATTCACCTAACCTGGTAAACGTAGAAAATATTCATCCTTTCCAAATTTCACCAATCTTTCGAAAAATCAAAAGACTCGGGCACTTTTTGCCAAAATACTGCATTAATCACAAAAACTTCTTTTCGATCGGTTGTGCGGTCTCGGAGAAACCACGAATCGCGTTTTCCAGGTGGTTGAGAAACGTCGACGATTGAGGCAACAATGTTGTTTAAAAGGTACGATACCCTCCTAAGAAGCGGCGGGTTAGGTTTCGTTTTTTGCGTTCTCCAAAGTTAGGCTACTGAAAAATGAGCAAAGTTCAGCCTACTCAACATTTTTTCAGTAGGTGAAGAGCTCAAAACCGAGCGAGTGCGGAGTTTTTGGAACAGCATTTCTACTTTAACATTCAAGTTGAATCTCAATCGGTCGGTCTATAGGCAACGATGTGTATGTGTTGTCCGTAACGATTTAGAAAAGCAATTAGTTCAATTTGACCAGCGATTTTTATTAAAAGGAAAATTGGATATACGTAGGTATTACATAAGCACGAATCACGAAACCCTGCAATGCGAATCGGAATAATTCTGGAGACTCTGCTCCATCTGTATTCCATATTTTTATATACCGGGGGTTCAATTTCTGACGCGAGTTGATCCGATGATAATATTATATAATTTTCCTGTATCCATACACGAATATTGAAACACACAGATTTTGTAAAATTTCGCGGACATCCGCGGTCATATATCTCTAACCAAGGGAGGGGGGGGGGGGGGGGGGCCTTGCTTACGTAATGGTCGTTAGAATGTCCGTGATCGTATCCTGCACCGTAGGACGTATCATAATATCCCAGAGGAACCGGAACCGGAGCTACAGCTGCGTTCAACGGCTGGTGATCAACGTAGCCGCCGTGACCTTCGGCCCTTTGGTAGAGACCGTTGTAATTTTCGTAAGGAAGGAGTCCGGCTTCGGCTGTACTGACCGTCAATATAATTGTTGCTAAGACTGCAACGACCTGAAACTGTTTTTGTTTTCCTCTCAAATGACGAATTAGCTGAGATCGAAAAAGATAGGTGTGGTATATATATCGGATGACACGCGGATTCGAAGACTTGATTTTTATCCTCATTTTCTCTGAGATCGATAGATACCTGTGGCGACAGCTACGATCCTCGTATACCTGTCACGTATGACGTTAAAAATCTGTCTAGGTTTCGTACACGTAGTATACATGAATTTCGCAAATTTGACAAAGACTTTGTACCTACAAAACTTAATACATATATATATACCTGTACCTATACACTCGTTGTGCCTAAAAGTACACAGAAAAGGAAACAAAAAAATTTCTACTGTGTGAATTTTCTGAATAAAATCACACTCATGTCAGCCAGACGCGGTCATCGCGGCCATTATCGCACGAGTGGGGATGATAAATTTTTTTTTCACTTTTCAAATCTCTCTCTCGGGCTAGCCCGGGTGAAATGGCTTATTCGGCTAATTCACGGGAGCTAAGCTCAGGCCAACAGTTTTCAACCAGCTAGATAATAACGACCGGCTAAACAAGAAATTGAACGGTGACCAACGTATACTGACCAGCCGAAGCAAATTTGCCGACTATGTCAGATATTAAAATGATAATATTTCACCGCGTTTACGCATATCTACAGCCTCGAATGAACTGCTCTTGAAACATTCGACACTGCCAGCCCTCGCAGCATTATATACAGTATGAACCGAGCGACCGAGTGAAAAAGTATCGGGGCAATTTTACATTTCAACAGAATTTCAAAGGTCCAACTTCACACCAGATATCTGCACTGAGGGGTTGAAGCGGTATAAAGTGGGTATTCGAATGATCGATCGATCGGAGAGAATCTGTTGAAAACGTTTCACAATCAGATTCGAAAAGATTCTAGTATTAAACTTGTTCATCGACATTTTCTCGAAAGTCAGGAAAAGAATCGGCCTCTTGAATTGCGAACACGTATATATAATTCGAATCTGAAGAATGACAAATTTTTTTCGAAACATTTGGTCAGACGTGGTCGCAGAACGTAGACCTCAGCACTGCGATTATTGACAGAAAATAATGTTCATCTAAATGCGAGTATAGGTATACCTTGAACATCGCGAAGATTTGTTCTATCCCTCTTTTCCCGTAGTTTATACGATCAAAGTATATATATCGTTCTATGTACACGAAAAACTTACAACGAGTGACTGATGAACTTTTCACGAAAGTATTCACCTTTTATACGAAAAATTACGGCACTTAGTTAGTTATGTACACATGGGTATGTATGTACATACCTCTGTACATTATATACACGGGGGCACGTTGCGTATACTTTTTAATTCCCTTTTTTAATATCTGCAGGTATAATATATACTGCTATTGTACATACCTACACACGTATTATATTATATTATATATAGCATATATGTATGTGTGACTACCGTGATCATTTCAAGGCTCCATTAATCTTTCCCTCCAGTTTGAAAACTCTTACCGCATATACTATATTATATATCATACCGTACCGTAGCGTATTATGTTTGTACGTATATCGCATGCAGTACCTACATGTACCCGACGAACAAAGACACTTATTGTGTTATCCAGCTTATGCTGCAGCATAGTACATAATACGTGTTTTATGTTTGTACAAACATATAATCCACGTTTCGACAGGCTATAGATAGAATAATAGCAGGAAAAGGAATTGGAAAATAAACAACGGGCTCTTAACGCGAGTACATAGTACATATGTCATAATATGTTGTAAACGGTTACATAGATTTGCTTTCGATTTGATCCGCTGAATTCTTTTTTTTGTTTCCAATTTTTGTTCTTTCTCTTTCTATAATTCACCACTCACGTTCGCGAGACTGACGATGAGATATAGGTATGCAACCTGCGCGCATCCGCGGGAATTTATTACAACGAATAAGCTTGAAAGGAATGAGAACAGAGAAAAAGAGAGAAAAAAGAGAGAACAAATCGGCGTGAGTAATTGACGAAGTGAATTTGATCGAATGCTTGAACGCTGTATACATGTATATATATATATACACGGGAGACAAATTTCCTGCTGTGATTGTGCAATCGTGATCATGGCTCAGATCGTTGATAAGGAAGGCAGACCCATTTTGTTTTTAAACCCAAGTTATACGTGACACGCACAATTTCGTGCGACACGCACGCACGCGTATCTTTATTTTACAATTATAAACTATACCGTAAGTGAGTGTACAATATCGGTATACAGGAAAAGCGTAATTTTTTCCTTCTTCCTCCGTTCCCCCACTCGAATTTGAAGATTTATTCTCCATGTTTCTGATCGTCCGGTCGTTCAACTATAATTGGTCAAAATTGTAACGATTCAGCTTATACATCGGGAATGAAATTTTCGTTCTATTTTTACCGCGCTTTTTTTTACCCCTCGTGAAGTAGCTATAATTTGCATCGTATTCGAAGAGCAGAAATTATTCTCCGCTTGATAGAAGGAAGAATGAAGGGCACGAGTTGTGAATGTAAAGTTCCTTTTCCTTCCTTTTTCGTTTGTTTTTCGAATTCACTCATTGCTGTATTCGTTCGAATAATAGATCGATGCCTGAATCCTAAGATTTAGTCTGTAGATATATATATATATATATGCGCGAAAAGTTCCATATTCGTTTCGATTTGATTTTGGACAGATACAGTATATCTGCTAAATTCGTTTCTTTCATGAAAGATTCAAACAATATCTACCCTCCCAATCTGACAACGTTCGAACCCAATTTCATCCGCATTCCCAGAGTTTCCACGATTTATACTTCACCCTGTGACCGATAATGGATCTGACATCAAATACTCAAGTCAGAGTTTAAATTGCCTACACGTTGAATAGTCCCATAGGCTGTGCATATTCCAATGGCTAGGAACTCCTCGATGTGAAGAAAATTCCATAGGGACAAACGTACATTGTACCGATTGAATGATTTCAATAATCGGGGTGTTGGTTTCGAAATCAATTACGCGGCTTAACCAACTCCATTTGTTCTCTTCTCTCCAGACTGCCCCGCAGCCGCACGAGAGAAACAGGAAACAATCGAGCAAAAGCAAAAAAACAAAAAAAACAACAACAAAAAGAGAAAAGAGCTTGTACGCTTCGAAAATAATTTGTATCTGGCATATTCGATACGGAAATGAGATTTCCCTATCTCACGGATTACGTGTAACTATACGTGACGTAATGCTGCGATTGGATATCGACCAAATTTGAAAAGTTATTACTCTACGGTTACAGAATTTAGGTACATACCTACGTTCGCTGCATACAGCGGACAACGATAACGGATCTATTAGGTTTTATTCCATGTTTTTTTTTTCTTTAATACGGCTTAATAATATACACACAACGTTACAGAAATAGTTACGTACTTACCTACTATATTACGTGTATGCTTACAACAGGTATGGAGAATTATGTTCGTAGTGTGCCAACTTTTATTAGGTGCTCGAAATAGAGCGGAGTTCAAAGTCACGTACTCGTAAGTACGTACGTACGTACGTATGTGTATACGTACACAACATGCATACACAGCATGCTGTGCTCGCGGGCGAAATTACACGTGATATTATTACTGTGTGAATTACCGCGTTGATTAGGTAAATGAAAATTGTTTCATTGGCCTATTGCAACAGAGAAAGTGCGTGTCGTGATCTTTGATATAACTTATATTGCTATCAGGCTCGCGTACAGTAGATACAGTGCGTACACACACATATGTATGCGCAAAGCAGCACGAGAGCAATCCTTGCCTCGGTTTCTTGGTCTTTGCGATTAGTGATCGTTTTACGTTCTTTCGATTTTTTCACAGCCTATCTTTTCCTTGTTACTTTGAAAAGTAGCTGTATTTCTGTGACATTGAACCGCCAACATACGCCTATGATAGAACCTCGAGAGATACTAACCGAGAGGTCCAATAACGACGCGGCCTCCCATATCTCGTTTGTTATACGATATACTTCGTAGGATACGGGAAAGAGTGAATCTGAACTGCAGCGGATGTATACAGATTTTATTCCATATCGCACCGTTCGAATAAAAATCTTCCCATAAAACGGAATCGTTCCCTATTCGAATATCGGAATAACGCGATTCAAATTCAAATCTCTGCACGCACATCGCAGGGTGAGATTTCCCCTTACAATAGCTTCGAACAGCACGCACTCGTAGTAGGCACCTATGTAATTTGAGATGAATATCTTCTGTTTGAAGGAAAAGCCCGCACTTTTCAGTTTAAGTACCTCTAATACGAGTACACCTGTCTACTAGTATTTAGGGTTCATTCTGGATAATTGTCAAATCCACAATTTTCTATCCAATTAAAGAGGTTCCATTTTATTTTAGCTATATATTCACACTCCGTTCGGTACTTATGAATGCACGTTACATACGCACGTATGTACATACCTACTTTTATCTCCCGAACGTATAATCATACGATTCAGTAATGTTTGTCATATCCGTATCCCGAATCGTGATAAACTGGTGCAGCGACGTATTTCACTATGGGAATTGGTGCGGGAGGAGCTGGATGTGCCGCATGACCGATTTTCTTAACAACAGCATTGAATCCGTTGTGATCATCGGCGGTGTATTCAACAACACGAATTGTGCCATCTGGTTCATTCAGGCTGTAAGAACCTCTGACGAAATCACCGTCCCTAGTTTCCTCTTGACTTTTCACATCTCCGGTATGAGGATCGTGGACACCGTAGTTGAAGGCGTACTTGGGATACGCCTTGATTATCCGTAAGATGGAAGAAAAAAGAAGAATGAAAAACAGAAAAAATAAATAAAAAATAAATAAATAAAGAAACAACAAGAAAAAATTAGTCGAATTGGCAAAACTGAAGAGCACAAGGATTAGATACGTGAAAGAAAAAAAAGGAATTACGACGTAAGTTACAGCGATAAAAGTTTGTCACTATACGGACACTACGTATTGCATTACTAACATAATAGTCGTGTCCATCGGAACCAGCCGCAGGATGAAGCGATCCTTCACCTCCTACGTGATAACCGGCGTAACTCGGATAGGAAATAGCTACGGGTGAGACTGGAGCAACAGCTACAACCGGACTGGATATTGAGACGTGCGAGGAAGCATGTCCCGGATAACGTCCATCGGAAACACTGTGGTATTCGTAGCCGGGTTCGTTGTAGCCGACAAGAATTGCCTCGGACGACGATAAGACCGAGGCAAATAGTGCGGATGCTAAAAACTGAAAAAAAAAGAAGATAAACTTGTGTATATATATATCTGTGTCCATGAAAAGGTTCGACAACTCGACTCCGCTTCGCTTCACTTTACTCCAATTTCATAGCTTATCAATGGCTCGTCGGTATTAAGTTTGTATAATTGTTTGTAGAAGTTTGTAAGATGCACTTTTTCCCCGACCGAAAGACAGTTGGCGAACGAATAGACGAATAAACGATTGATCGAAATTATCAATGAACCGGGTTTTCACAATGAATTTACAGTGGAAGCAGGATCCGAAGGTGGCACGTTTATTTGTTGCTCCTTCTTTCTTTCGAGGTTCCGTAGGACTCGCTGCCCGGAATGTGCGCAAGCCATTTCGAAAATGAGAATCGTAAATTCTCACGAACGACTGGATCGGTTTCTATGAAACTTTGAGAATTCTCTAAGGATGCGGTATGGTCGTACGATCTGGTGAAGTTAGTTCCGCAGTCGAACAATTGCATTTCTCTCCTATATGAAAGCCTATTTCGGAAATCTTTTTCAGTGAATTTGAAGAGATCTTATCGCCCGTTGGAATGAACCTTGAGATTTCGAAATCGGATCACAGGAGACTAATTTTCATCATTTTGAAATTTTTTAATGTAACGGATCTTATGAAAACAAATGAAAATTTTTCTCAAATGATCCGATTTCGAATATTCAAGGTTCATTGCAAATCGTCGATAGGATCTTTTCAGATTCACTGAAAAAGATTTCCGAAAAACGCTTTCATTTGAGAGAGAGATGTAATTGTTCGACTGCAGAACCAAATTCACCAGATTGACTGACAACAAGTATTCCATGTTTTCAAAACATTGATCGGATCTGATGCAAAAATAACTTTTCCCCACGTTAGCTATAGGTCAGGTTGCCGGCGGCGGTTCAAATGGCCACTTGAGGCGGTATACTACATAAAACTTGATAGCAATATCGAAAACTCTTTTTCCCTTTTCAGTTTCCGTTCAATTTTCGTTTTCATTTTTTCACTAATTTTTGTTTTATTAAACGAATTTTATTGCCAACAGCGGCAATAACTTTCACCGACAAATCCCGATTCATTTCGTATATGCTGTAATTTGCTTCGAGTATTATAATTGTATGCTCGTATACCTTAATAAACATTCTGATAATTTCAAACGACTACTGTTAGCTTCACGATGAAAACTCGGCAATTTATATAGTTTGAAATGGTCACAGTAGGCTGACTACCAGAAATCGTATTGCCTCATCAAAGTGTCGCTAACTGACATTGAAGGTTACGACCAGCTGTTGTTTTTGTTTTTTGTTTCTCAGGTTTTCTTTTCTTTTTTTTGTTTTTGTTTTTGCTATTTTAACTTGATGTGAAAACGTAGGTATCGCGATTTGACTGCAGAAGGATACTGCAGTTGCTGCTCCACATTCTAATCTGACGAGAATGAGACAATGAGTGGAAAGTCTCTTGGCGGCGGTGAATCATTGCTTAAGTTTGATGCACGAGTTTTGTCATAATATCACAACGGGGAAAAAAGTAGTCGGATAATTGGAATACCTAATTTGTTTCATTTCGAATCTATAACGTGAAAATTGAAATAAAAATTATTCGGCTACATATTCTAATTGAAATTCATTATAGCTCATTAATCACGAATTTAGTATGATATTTGTACGACACTATTTGTACATGTACACAGTCATACGTATCCAGCTGTAGCGTATGTATTTCGCGCATGAATAATTCTCCTTCGATAGTACTCTATTTTTTCATGTATGCCGAGCGGCGGTTGAATCAGAGAGAAATTCGAGATTTAGCCGTTTCGAATTGATAATTGAAAGTAAGTTCGGAGGACACGTATAATTTTATCAACGGAACTTGTCTTTAGCTACCTTCGTCCGAGCTATACACACTCGCCAACACTCATGGTGGTGGAGAAAATCTGCGATCCTATATTGGCTGGTACGAATCACCAACCGAAAGATTTTCTGATTTTTTTGCACTGGTGTCAAAGAGTATACTTACGACGAAGAGAGCTTCAATATTCACGAAAACCGGCGGTGCCGGACGATTTGCAGTACCAACGCGAGCGATCGGCCCGAAATACGAACCGGCTCGAAATCAACCGCAGCTAGCGTATACGTACCTATCGCCCTCAAACATAATTGAGTCGATGAAATTATAAATTTCATACGCAAAATACTCGCGCAAAATAGTGCGGATATACCTACCGACCAACCTACCTATGCACGAAACATTTATGAAATTAATTAGTAGCAGGTCGTACCGGTTGCACAATATTGTACCGCAAAGAACAATTTCATTCGGATGTCTAGATGTATATTCTAAATGCTGTTTCGTTCGTTCGTTCAGTGATGTATAATTGTGAATCGAGCAATTCAGAACTTCAGAACTTTGAGGCTTTCCTCAAAGAGAATGAAATGGAATGAAGTACCTTAATAATCTCGAGCAGCTACACGAAGAGAATTTGATATGAAAATTCACGATAATTTTACAGCGAGTGTGAGATATATGGTACTCGATTACGAGCTTCTGTCCTACACGGTTTTGGAAGCGTTGATACAATTCTGAGGAGGAATCCGCCAGCGGTGCCGATGGGCTGCGATCTTTCAAAACCACCCTGTGTATATACAGGGTGTCCCGAAATTGAGTACAAAAAATGATAGGGGTAATAGAGGAGGTCGAGCTGATTAAATTGACCAAAGGAACGTGTGGTCTGCGAAGTCGCGTACACAGCGAGCATCGGTTAGAAGGCATTCTAAATCCAAAAACTCAATAACATATTTGGAATGAACGGATCGATGATAACGATGTACTCTGGACACAGCTTACCGTGAATGAATGTAATTTCAATTTTGAAAGCATTTTCTATTACGCATCGTCGTTGTTGTGTTTGGCAAAACTTCATCGTAAGAGTGTTTACGTTTGAAATTTGTAAATTTGAAAGTGTTGATCAGCAGTCGCGCGCTCATCAACAAGACTTCTAACCGATGCCTACTGTGTACTCGGTTGCCAGCATGCGGGCGCCTGGCAAGATTTTTTTAATCGGTCATATCTCGCGAACGTGACTTCGCAGACCACACGTTCCTTGGGTCGATTTACTCAGCTCGACCCCCTCTATTAGCCCTATCATTGTTTGTGCTCAATTTTGGGACACCCTATATACATACTGGATACGTATGTATGAGTTTGATGACATTTTGGTATTATAATCTGAGGATGTATCCCAGCGTTTGATAGGTATACGTAGGTCGTGTGAAATTTCCTGTTCACAAAATTTTGCGTTCAAAATTTCGACGCCGCGTGGATATGAAAATCTAAATCTTGCGTCCACAATTCTTGAAGAAAATAATGAAGTCGAATAAAAATTCACGGAAACGCGGAACCGAGGAGTAGATCTCCGCGGTTCACTATAAACTCGTACAAATTTACAATTTGTAAAACACACAAGGCGAACACCTAATATGTACCTATATCGTATTTTTGGAAACTGAGCGTATATCAAACCAGCAGGAGAAATTTATTGAAAATTTCGTAAAAAAACACGCATTTCTCAAAGCTACGCGCACTATATGTGCAACAGTCGATTCAGTGATAATGATAATACCTGCGATTAGGGATGAATAAATAATGTTTATAACGAATATACAGACATTTCTTGATCAAACGATGCGCACCAACTTAATGCTCGAGCGAAAGCTTTGTACAATTGAAACTTGCATATATACTATAATATTGATATACATATACTATATATATTACCGATTGTGAGGTAAACCGAATTTCACTGAGAAATAAAATACATGAAAGAAACGTACAAGGTAGAGTTGTGGTTCATTCTGCTTCTCTGTTTCTTTCCTTTTCTCCGGGCTTCATCTCCTTTTTATAGTCTAATCGTAAGGTCGGAACTTAGCCTAAGAATAAAATGAGCTAATTGAATGGAAACGAAGCTTTCTCCATAACAGTGTGTCGAATCAATAGTGTTTATCGTACGATGCGTATGGATTGTACTGTTCGTGCTCGTACGCTGTAACATATTTTGGTACGGTGACAGGAGCCGGTGCAGGATGATGCGACGGTCCAACTTTTTTAACAACAGCGTTGAATCCGTTGTGATCATCGGCCGTGTATTCGACTATACGAACGCTGCCGTCTGGTTCGTTGACGCTGTAGGATCCGTGAACAACGTCACCGTCGCGTATTTCGTGTTGCGTTTTCACGTCACCTGTGTGCGGATCGTGGACGCCATAGTTGAACGTGTATTTCGGATGTGCCTGTGATGAAATGGTCGAAAGTGAGAGAGACGAATAAGGAACAAGACATTCAAGAAAAAGATACAAAATTTGGTTGAAGACCATTATGTACCGCTCAAATACTTCGGAATGAGAATTTTTATACGTTTTTCGAATTCGGGGCTAAGCGGTTAGCAGCCATCTTATTTTTGTTTCCATACATCGATATAGAAAGACCGAAAAGTTCTAGACGGGCCGAAATTGATGGGAAATCTGAGGTAGCGAAATATCGAGCGAAGCGAAATTTCCATTCTCCACGTATTGCTAAATTGTATGACTGTTGCATCGAAAGTCTGCCCGAAGAATGTGCGGGTACCTGTGAATACGTATAGCTAAGACTGAGAAAGAAGAACTGCACGCGATACAAATTGGGATAATATTCGTTTCTCCGTTCGCGCTTGCACCTGCACCTATATCTGCGGTTTGTAGTTTATAGTTAGTCCCAAAGGCAGATCAAAGATCAAAAGGATTTCTATATCTGATATGAGGTCCTTGTGTAGCTCTTACGTAATAATCGCGTTCATCTTGATCGTAGTCAGCTGCGTAACCGTGATGTCCGCGAGCTGAATGTATGGAATTTATGAGAGAAGGAGGAGGAGCAGCCGAAACAGCGTGAATCGGTACAGCGACGGTTGGTAGAACAGATCCGTGTTGCGAATAAGGATTTCCGTATCCCTCGAGTCCCGGGTATCCAGAATATGAAGTAGAATGTCCTCCGTCATATCCGCTGATCAGAACGGCGTCACAGACCGCGGCGACTAACCAAACTAAACCTATTACCACCTGGAATTGGATTGCAATGAGGAATAACGATTAATTGGCAATATTCGGATACTCGTACCAATTGACTCAATGGAATTTGATTATCTAGTTACGAAAAGTAGATTGTGATATAGAAATGGTCATTTAATGAAAATTGTGATTGAGTGATCAAAGCCTCGCTATGATATTTATTGCAGGAATTTCATCAAATTATACGAAAAGAATTTTTCTCAAAGTAAGATTCCTCTCGAGATGTAATACACGGACCTATATCTCCGTTCAATATGCCTTGGATACAGGCCTAACAATTTGTTTGTCCTTCCTTTTTCCCTTTTTTGTTTAATAAGTTAATCTGTCGTTTGATGAAAGAAATATATTAACAATCAGAGAATTTTCGTTTCATCAATTGTATACAGCTGGTACTACATATAATACTGTACACGTATCCGAGCGTTTCTCTTCTCAATTTGTTAAAAGTGCCGAAGAGAAATATTTACCCCGAGCCAGAGTTTTCGGCATAAAAATTTATAACGTTCATGCAAACGTTTTCTTACTTTATCATGTATACGGGGTGACCCGAAATTGACGCCGAGGTTTTTGAAGTGGTATTTTGTGTCAAAAACGATATCGATAATTCCTTATTAATTCTGTCCCAAGATGCGTAAAATCTTTGTTACGGTCCGTCGAAGATTGGCCAATCACGCGCATTCTGTGAACGGAAGTATTGTCAGTGCGTCGCGGCGCGCGTTCGGTTGTGTCCCCTCCGTTATTCGTTTCATTTTTTTCCACTCAACGACGAGCGCCCGTTCATGAAACACGACCGTAACTTCGATCGACCGTAACGAACAGAGAGTCTATTGAAATTTGAAGGAAAACAAAAACAAAACAAAAAAGTCATGAGAAAATTTCGATCTTGTTTTCAACAGAAAAAGAAAATATACCATGCCCCGTTAGAAATCTCCGCGTCAATTCCGGGTCACCCTGTATAGATATTATTATCGGCAAAATTCCCAGGAAGATATACCCTCCGGTACGGAATCTCGATGAAATTTTTTCGAAACGACGTAAAAGGGCGTTGCGTAAAAAAATTGCTGACGTCGACTAATTTCTATACCTCGTTTCAACGCCCCCGCGTCATTTAAAACGAAAGACAAGCTTTCTCGTTGAGGAATAAATTTTCCATTCAAAAAAACAAAAAAAAACTATATAAAATTTGACCACTCTTTTCATCTATTCCAGCACGTATACCTGTACATGCACGTACGATATACATATACACGTGTACATAAGGTACCCTGCGTGAGTGATTAATTGTGTATATGTAGGTATGTACATACCTACGTGTACAGGATGAGTCTGAAATGCGAGCGGATTCCTCGTGAAAAAACGTATTCAAAATTTTGTTATCAAATTTGATCGATCGGTCAGAGATTTCTCGTGATAGATAGCTAAGTTTCTCGAGAAGTATCGAATCCGGTGCTTCGTATGAGCGTACAGAGCTAGCGCCTGCTCAACGAATGCGCCCGATTGGGCTACTTCTTGGTTAATAACTATCACACGAAACAGCTGTTGCCAGTACAGAAAAATATGGTGAAGAGATTTCGAATAGGATTTCCGATTTTTCGTTTCACGAGGAATCCTCGCCAGTGTGCGAACGGGTTCGCGCGATTTCAGACTCACTCTGTACATATACTGCAGAGGGTACAAAGGTTGGAAGTAACACGAGAGGAACTTGCGAGAGCACAAGAAAAGCCAAAAATCCCGAATGTCACAATTTTTTGTTCGTTTTGTTTTATACACTACGTATATAATACGTCTACAATATCAAACTCCGTTCGCAGAGCTTCCATTCCGTAAAGATACGGGGAATAAACACTCCAATCTACGTTATAACTATAGACGAATTTTGAAGAATATGGGATTGGAAATTTGATGGAAAAGTATTATAACGGGTATTTGGCACGAACGCGGACCCGGCCAGAGATAACTTATGTGGTACAAATGGTATATTATGATACCTTATTCAGCATGGTGATATAACGCGCGAGAACCTCGTAGGTAGGTATTACAATATCGTATTGAGAGAAAGAGAGTCTCCTTTTCACTGATACCATCATCCCTGGTAATCCTGCCTTATATGCATCTCCCTCCACGAGGTTTACGGACTACGATCCGGTGAGACGATCCCCGCCGTTCAAGTCGAGGAAGCGCGACCCCCTGATGTCAGAACGCTCTGGCTCAAGCCTCAAGGTCTTATTCTTACGTTACATTACATTAGACAATTGGCGAATAGAGACGGGCATTTCTCCCATTTTCGTTTTCGTTCCCATTATTCGTGGGCAGCTGGCTGGTGCCACACTCGATCTCTTTTATAATTCTATCGCAAGATACATAACTGGCAGATAGTGCATTAGACGCCAGCAGACTTTCCCAATGCTCGCGATCATTCCGCTATAATATTTCGAAAATATTCCATTACGTACATAGAAAAATACAATTTTGGAGAGGTACATCGTGAGCCGATGGCCAAATTTTCACTCGCGGATTGCGTGACGAGCGATTTCAAACGACCTCAAGATTTCCATGCGCAAGCATAGCAATTTTCATGTAAATTGACCAGAAATTGTCGGGTCTTTGTTCCCGGTTTCGATGCACAAAATCTCATTCTGCCTCGATATTAATCATCCCAAGATGATTCAATGATTTCGAATAATTCCCACACCGGTTTGGGAGTGATTTCGTTTGCAGTTTCGACAAGCGCATAGCGCCTCGCATTATGACCCCGCGCCCGTACTTTCATGCGGATTAGGACGAACCGTTATGTCAGGCATAGTTACTCGTATTCAACGTAGCGATAATCACTATATTCTCTCCATCAGACCGATGAATCTATCACTGCGATCGCACGGTTCTGAGTGACGACAGTCGAGACCAGGGACGTCGAGTACGCACAGTTTATCCTATTTGGAGTATGCTTAGGCGGTGTTCAATGTCCCGTTTATGATAATACAAACGATTAATACAGTATGCATAATATCATCGTTGCAGCAGATCGGCACTGCGGATTTCATACATAGATGTATTTCGAGCATACGGACTACAGAGGATAGAAGTTATGTACAGGGCGATTCAGGTTGAACGGGACACATTTTCTGGATAGATTGTCGGAGAAATTCTGAAACGAGAAGTTCTTCGGCGAAAATTTCTGGGACCTCTCGTTTTCAAGCTACATCAGATCTGCACGGGTTCGCCGATCGCAGAGCTTGTACTAGAGCGAGACACGAGTGAAGACGGTCTTTGCACACCGACACGACGTATCGGCGTTGCGATTGGTTGAACTTCAATATTTCTCCAACTGAGAAACTATCGCGGCCACGGTAATTATTCGCCAAACGACTGTTCGTTTCAGAATTTCTCCAACAATCTATCCACAAAATGTGTCCCGCTCAACTCGGATCGCTCTGTATAAGCAAACGCAGTTTCTATGTAGATATATGGAAATGATGCTTTTAGTTGTTAGTTTAGGTTTATCCAATCGTGCTTGCACGCCTTTGTATCTACGAAACCCCCGCAGCAGTGAAATTTGCACATAATATCATAATACCTGTGCCTATATACTCGTATCTCGAGTGCAGTTCATCAAATCGAAATAAAGCGCGGATCCAAAATATCGCACCCCGCGCATTGGTAGGTCTGGGCGGATTCATCGTGAATAAAACGAATCGGGAATTTCTGTACCGTATTTTTTTACCGGTCACAGATTTCTCTCGATAGTTGATCGAGAAGCAGCCAATCAGACGCGTTCGTCGAGCCGGCGATCATCGGTGAGCCGCCGCCCGTCCGGCAACGAGCGTGAGGCACGGAGACGAGCTTTCCGCTCATACGTCGAATCACACGAGATTCCGTACACTCCGATCAACTATTACAAGGAATCTATGACCGATCGATGAATTCGGTAACGAAATTTCGAATACGTCTTCGAATACTTCTCGAGGAAACTCTTACGTATTATTTTTTGCACATCACGTCGTTACCTGTAGGTACATGTATGCGTTATATTCAAAAAGCGATTTGAAGCACCGCAGGTGTCAGTTAGTGCGGTTCAAGCAGTGATCGTGGGTCTCGGAGTGACGTGGTGAATAATATATTTGGCAAAATGTAGATACAGATAGGTACTGAACCTTGTAAACTCCATTTTCTTTGCCAACTTTTTTCTGCTCATCGCGCGCCCACGCCCCGTTCCAACGAGAGGCATGAATAATAATTTTCGGGGTGAAAATTATAGATTCGCTTCATCTCTGAGGCACTACGCTATACACGCGTTTTAATTTTCCGTCGAATCAACCCAGAGGGATGACCGTGGGCGAATTCAATAACGAAATACATGCATCGGTGTGCTTTGAAAATTGATCGTCTACTTTATTCGTTTGAAGTTTAATATAACGAATATCGTGAGTTTTCTATCCCTTCGCATATTTTCTTTGTCTTTCCGTGTAATTTCATACGTTCTGCGTGGGCACGTTTTGTCATTTACGTTCGCGTATAAGGTACTGGTACACGGATAATTCGATTTCCGTTTTTCCCCGTTTAGTATCTCTTATTTCAATTATTTTCCCCCCAATTTCCATCCCTCGTTCCTCGTTAGAATGTAGCTTTTCAAATCGACGAAATACGATTTTCACGTTATACACATATATACTATATATATTACCGGAGTAAAATCCGTGAAAAGATTTTTCACATTAGCAGTATACATGGGTATACGTACATATACATAGGTCATGAATTCGACAGGTTCAATGAAATTTGCATTCTTCTCTTCGTTCTCTGTTTTCATTTCAAGTTTTCATTTCGTGATGATTGAGCGAAACCTACACAGTACGGTATACCAACGTTACAAAATTATATACAAATCAGCGGAGCGTATCCACGCTCCTCCAAACAATACGAAAAAAAACAATCTCGCTGAAATTGTATCATCATTATTATCAGGCAGCGGCACGTAGCTGTACGTATGTACTTAGTTGCAGGCGTGGGCGTCCGCGCACTTTTACTCAATTAAGATCTTAGATCGTATCTGATACAGACTGTATACGAATAATTTTCAACGAACTAAATTAATCCTACGCAATATTGTTGGCCGAGCTACGATATCGTCATTATTGCCGTAAAAATTCAACAATTAGCATGAAAGAAACGCGCGAAAAATGGGAAAAAAACCGAGAATTAGAATACTTCATCTGTGTCTGTGGTCTATATTATCTCCTTCGTCCTCCGCGTTTCGGTATAATAATCCCGCGTACATTTCCTCAGATAACTATGATATCCCAATTATGCAGCATGTCATATTAAGTGTGTACAACATACCTACTAACGTACGTACGTACGTACGTACCTACGTGTAGAAAACTGCGTCCGCAGTTCCGTACAGAAAAATTCATACAGCACATATACATGTATAGAAGTATGTGCGGCTACGGTATATCCGAGAACAAGACAGTATGATAAAATAGTCTGGAAAGCGTGTCTAGGTCCTACGACCGCGTCGTATGCCACACGTACACGCGTATATATACGTATTTATACAAATCGTCGTAATGTTTCTTTCATCCTTTCTTCCATCGGTATAGATCATCTGTGTCAGTGTAAATCTACCGACGGTTTCCGCAGCTAGGAACCCATTTCTTGCGTAGGTCTATAGAGTATGTATGCGATGCCTAGGCTCGTGTTGGACTGCTAGATAATAGACTTGCCGCCGCGCCGCGCCGTAAGGTCTGTGTACCTACGTACGTATGTACCTACGTACATATTTCTTATACTACTGCGCCGGGTGCGGGATGTGTGGTAACAGAATTTCAACAGACCACTTTTACACTTCCAGTGGGTACTGTAGGTATAGCGTACGCGAAAGAAGCATGACGAAGAAAAAGCATTGAAATTGAAATAAACATCATAATGGATTCCAGCTCTGTGTGTACAGCGTCGATCGTATTCGCGATAACGAGATTGTTTCTTGGTTCCTGTACACGAGTCGGTTCACACACGGGCAAATCTGAGGAACTCCGAGCTCACGAGCTCGGAAAAAGTATTGAACAAAATTTGTGAGCTGAACAATTTCATTTCAGAGACACAGACATCAGACACGTGACTCCACGGATCGGGGATCCACGATTGTGCTTGATTTTTTCGTCTGCGGCGTGGGCGGGCGAAGTGAGAATTGGTTTTCTGATGCCGCGCCTCATTCTTTCCATCGGTTATTTTGAAATTTCAACCACAATCATCGTGTGAGAGCGAGCTCTTCAATTCTCCATCTCGCGATACCCGAACGTTTTTTCTCGCCAAATCTCCGATTTTTTCAATATAAAAAATGGATTTGCAGAAAAATTCGAACGGCAAAAAGGTGCGACGAAACTTTACATTCACTTCCCGTTGTCCTATACCTAGTAAATCCTCAGTCGAAGAAAAGAAAAACCGCCGACCATACCATACGAGTGTAGCTCGTTATAAAAATTCCTCCACTTGAACGGCAATAAATCGACGTTTACCATCAAATAACCACGAGTACATTCGATCAACGACGAAAAATTTCTTTCAATCTCCTCGGAATCGTCCTCGCGCGATGCGCAGACGAAAAGTACTACAGAGCATGAAACTGCAGCGAGGAAGACCGTGAAACGCGAGACCAAGGGTGCGTTCGCCTTGAGCACTGTCCACACTCATGAGCGCTTTCTGCTATAGGCGCGCGTCACTGAAACTATACCGTGTTAGCGCTGTAAGCGAAAAAAGCGAGCGCGTCGAACACAGCCCTAGTAAAAAAAATCCAGGGAGCGCACGACCTCCGCGACGAAAACCACGCGGAGCACAAGACAATTGGACCACGTAAGCTATATGCACCAGAAGATTCGGACGTCGTGAATTCGGAACTGAGCTGGCGATCTCAGGTATTACTGAAACAGCACTAAGATGCGAATTAGTCATTTTTCCGTGAAACATATCAGTTTTTTTGATCCAGAACATGCATCGTGCGGAGCACACTGGTGCCGAATTCCCTCCCCCCCTCCCGCGAAACGCCGGTGAATTACGAGCACAACCATTCCCAGGCAATTTCAGATGCTGCGTTTCGAGTGTACCGCGGCGAGACGTGCGATTTCGAAAACCGCCACGTCATCGCGAGCGCACATTCGGGGTCGTCTGGCTGGTTCGTTATTGGCGGCACATCGATGCGCAACATCTCGATTGGCTCGCACATTTGGTACGAGGAAGGAATATAATTCGCGAAACTGCAGATTCGCAGTTCGGCGTAGCCAGCAGAACCGAAAAATTGAGATCAATTGCCGTTATCCTAGAAGCGGTTACACGCGCCCGAAGCCGTGCACCTCTGTTCATAGGTGAGACACATGATTTTCCGCATAGCCACGTTCTCGCACGTGCTTTAGTGAAATGAAATCGGTCCTAATTGAATCTCCGACTCCCACGGGGCGCGGCTGCTGTGAAGCAAAGAGCTAACTAATTCGCAGGGGTTGGACGCTGCATCTCGAGTTTTCCTCATTTTCGCACCCAGATTGCGAGCTATCACGAGGACGTGCAGTTTTCGGTCGATATTTAAATTTTCAGTTTTCGATGACCTGAAACGTAAGACGTAAAAAAAATTGGCAAAATGTTCATTGGCAACGTATTCTACAGGATTTTTTTCATCATTTCGCTCACTCAATTTTCTTATCTAACCTTTTTTTTTCTTTCAGAATTTATCAAAAATAGCTCTGAAATTCAATTACACATTGCGTACCGCGCGTCAGGTAGGTATAGGCATGCAGCTGCTTACAAATTTCGCGGCAAAAACAAGATTGTTATAATACCTACGTATATACAAATACGGTACGCGAGGCACATAGTCGCGAGTTGGCAAGTCTAATTTATCGTCAAATATACCCTTAAAAAATGTTTCTATACGAGCGACTCGCGTATACCTACGTAACAAGGATCTAACTATACATCTTCCAGAAATAGCCGACGTACTGTGTGACTGGCGAGACGTTGTTAAGTTAGCCGGTGTAGAAGAAAAAAAAGAAACCCCCACAAAACGAGAAAAAAAAGAAACGAAAAAAGGGAGAGAAGAGAGAATGACGAACTGCTGAACAAAAACACGAAAGAAACCCCCAAGAGAACAAAATGGAACAAAACAAAAAAAACTATAAACCCTGTGCTCTTTATGGACTTTCGAGATTCAGACGAGTGTCGTGCGCCCGGCCCGAGCGAGAAAATAAGAAGAAGACCAAAGAGAAAAGAAAAAAAATGAAAGACAAACTTCACCGCGAAATTTATCAGCGTTCAAGCTAGCCTACGTGTTATGTCACTTTACCGAGGCAAACGAGACAAATGGCGAACTGGTGACGAAAAAATAATATTAACACTGAGGTACCTAGGTAAAGGCATAGGTAATAGGTCGGTATTGTATGCCGTATAGTACAAAGGTAGTGAAAGTGCTCTCTGTGTGGCCATCCTCTTTTACCCGGCAGACAACGCGCCGACTCGTCTCACGTGTGACAACACGCGGTCTCAATACAACACGAGGACGTAAATAATTAGCCGCACAAGTGCTCCCATTATATTGAGTATTGTATAGCATCTTTCTTTCTCTCATCATGCTTCCCTAAAAACTAGTTATCTCAGTATTTCCCTCATTTTCCTGTTCTTTTTCGTTGTAATCCCCCCTTTTTCTATACAAGTATATACCTGTATATATATACATACGAACGCAGTAGTGAAATTTGATACATGACACGCCGCCAAAGTCTGCAGCCGAAACGGGTAGGCGAATACAGATTTCTTGCCGCGCAAAAAATTTGAATTTGAATTTAAATATCTCGTTTTCTTTTTGTTCACAGGCTGCGATTATGCATGTAACTTGTTGCTTCGTAAAATCGAACATTCGCGCACCGAAATTCAGAGCACGAAGTGAATTTCCTTACCGTATGTACGGGTATATGTATACATACACTTACCTCCGTATTTCGTCACGTTAATTACCTGCTTCTCGGTACGTGATCTCCCGATGGGAGAAGAAAGTGTCGCTGAGCTAGTTATACCTGTAGCTACACATGCATACATACATACATATATATATATATATATATATATATCGTAGTTATAGGCACGAAGAACGTAATTAACTGTCAGACGCGAGCATTACGTGTCATGATGTGCACGCACACGCAGAGACATGACAGTGAAACTTCCCAATAGCGCGAAGGCACTGTTCCCTGTATGTCCGCCATCCGGGAGTTCGGCTGCGCATGCATGCGACGACACCTCGCATACTCGCTGGCAAACTGTACAGAATAGACGCATAATATGACTGTAACAATGTATATTACCTTATCCCGTTAGGAATTTCAATTAGTGGTTCATTGTGAACTTCGGCGTCTCATATATACAGTATATAGTACGACCGCGGTTGATTGTACTCGCACAAGTGAGGTTTAACCTCGCCTCATCATAGCTTACTCCTTCCGGTCGCGTGGGACCCAGCTGCGAGAATCGAAATTTAGCTGATCTCGATTTTTCGAAAAATATGTTATACCTATTCGACGAATTATTCGTGTATCCAATGACGAAAAACTATGATTGGTGATATGCCTCGGAGTGCAAAGGGTTCGCGAAAGTCCACCGAGAAAATTGGCGAAATAACGAAAATACCAGAAGAAAAAATTGAGACATCGAAATATTCGATGGATAATTGAATTACGGAAGTAGGTAATTATTATCCGGCGTGAAAGTCCACATGTCCGCAGTAGTTGGGGGGGCTTTGCGACGCTGGTCGATGCCAGGGGTAAGTGTCAACGTCTTGTGAGCCGACCGATATTACCGGTTCTCCTCCGCTCTATAATGCGCAATAATCTCGACACGCCGCATCCGCGAATACTACTTACTCTCTTCCGTTCTGTTTCCAAGGCGAATACGCGCAACAGTCATACGTATATACACGTATTTGCGGAGTGACGGTGTGACTTCTGGGCAAAGGGCATCCCGTCACAGCGTACCGTATACTTGAAAAAACGGAACGAGAATAGGTATACATACCTGTGTATAACACGATATAACGCAATGTTACGGGCGTGGAAGATCCCACGGTGCCTAACATGGAAAATACATTTGATGTTTGAAGTATGATCTAGGCATGTATATACGGCTATACATATAGGTATGGAAGTACGCACACGCATATATACGTCCTCGTAGATTTTAACACCTTAACATCCCATTCCAGACACATGATCGTTATGTACGAGTGATATATATATATATATGTATATATATGTATACGCTCGGAAGAAGATTTTCTCGAATCAACCAAATTTACAGTCGAACGAATTTTTAGCCACAGCTGAAGTAAAATTTCTCAAGATCGAACCGATTTTTTGTCGAATTGACAAATCGTTTTTCAATCGAACGAATCTCTTGATTGATTCGACGAAAAAATTCGCTCGACCGTGAGACGAAGCGATTCTTCTTCGATTCAATAACAAAAACTTTTCTCCGCGTGTAACTACCGTAGAAATATGTAAAAGATTTGGCGTAGAAAATTGCGGAGACAACGAATAATATTTGCGAGTATACTATATCTCGCGCTTTTCTTAGAGAGTTGGGCAATATCTATATTGTTCGCGACGAGCTGCTATTGCTGCTGCTGCTGCTGTAGTACAGCAGCGTTTCAATACAATGATGTGAACCGGTTGCCAGTTACTTTAGTCTCGTAACCCCGAAGCGCAGGGGAGAGAAATGTCTCAATGCAGAAGGTGGATAGGATAGGATAGGTAGACAGGCAGGATAAGCGGATACAACGTGCCGCGCAGGTTCGTATACTTACGAATATCTTCATCCTTGGCCAGACGAACCTCGTGTGACTTAACTGCGAAATGCGCGAGGCCAATTACAAGGCGCGACGCGGACGGACGGGCAGACTAGGAAACCGCTATATCTGAATGTAGAATCAACGTTGATACCTGAAACGTTGAAAATAAGTAGAAGTGAGTGCGAAATGAGAGTACCTATACCTAGGATCACTTACGTTTATATGTATAACGCGCTAAGTCTGAGGTCGTGAAAATTCTGCCGAAGTAAATTGTTCAGTTTTTTTTCGCATCTCCTTCTACTTGGCTAAAATTTGTCAAACAATTTGTCTAGGTCACGTCAATTTGAATCCAGTTTTTCGATATCCTCGCGGGTGTAATCGCGTCGAGACCGTTCTTCTCGGTTCTTTTTTCTTTCCATTCCATCTCTTCTCTCATGAAACTACGTAGGTATGTACCTCTGCGGGGATACGAGGAAATTTTATGTACCTATGCACCTATAACGTAGGCACGAAGGAAGAGGACGTTTTTGGAAATTCTGTGAAGAGACTCGGTAGAATTTCATTCAGGCCGCATGCGGGGCGTGTCGCGTTATTATATATTCATACAGCGATTTAGAGTGGGAACAATTATGCACGCTCGTGAAAATTCTTCTTCTCCTTCTCCTTCGTCCTGTTTTTTTTTTCTCTGTATCGAATGACGAATCATTGACGTTCCGCCTCTTCGTCGATATATTGATTCCCGATTCATTTGCGATACGTTCTCAATTGACGAATTGCGGATTAAATAGATCCGACGAAATACATGAGCACGAAACATGAAAAATTGTTTAATCGGAGAAACTGATCGAACTTTCGCCGCGGCAGAGTTTTCAAAATTATGTTCTCATCACTGAATCTACTTTCGAAATTCCGATCTGCGTTGGTTTTGAATTTTTTTTTTCTCCTTTCTCGATTTTTGCTGTATCGTTATCTATTACTATAGCTAAAGGGCGAATCACACTCTGTCCAACAAAATGAATATACAGGTATATTATATACCTACATATACATAATAATATAATTAAATATATTGTATATAGCGTGTAACCTACTTTACGTATATTGCATCACAATATCACTCGCCAGCAACGAGATGAGGTTTTTTGTACGCGGGCAATCATTGACACACGGATTATGCTACAAGCCCGCGTTCGTTGCTATTTGAAAAAAGAAAACAAAAAAAAATGGAAATACAAAAATGTCGCAAGACCAAAAAATTATGAAAAACAAACCGGACAAAATTGGAAAGAAAAATTCATGGTTGCCTTCAACCAGATGTTTGAAAATTGAATTTTTCTGTTTCGGCGGGACCTTTTTTTCTCTCGTTTCTATCTATTTTTCGCAAATTTGACCCCGCGCGTACTGTAAATTCCTACCTACTGCACATTTTACGGTAAATATACGAATATAAAGTCATATGTGTAATTGTGAGATGAATGCAGATTATGAGCGAGGCAAAATATAGGCTGGGCGTGGTTATGTTTTCTGTTCATGCAACGGCTCACCTTCCTGATCTACATTTACGATGGTTTAGCAGCTTCAGCAGCGTGAGAACAGAATTTCAAGGATCCGACGTGTTTCTTCAACCGAGTTCTACCTTCATAGCAGTTATAGCTACTCGTGGATATCCCCATTTACATGCGACAATTAAAACTCGTAATTTAGATACAGAATTGTTCGCGTCTTGTCTCATTTTCATCATTTCAAAGCCATCTGATTCACGTCGGTGCGTAATAAAATAAAATTATATTGTACTATACTATTACGTTATGCTAACTATCTACCTTCAACTTCAAGGCGTTCAATTTCTCACAGACGACCGTCGCGTCGCGTCAATTCATTTCGAAACAGAAACTTTGATCGAGATCTCGATCCTGTGCAGAATTTGAATTTCTCATCTACCCAAAATTTTTTCGGAATATACGTTATGAAAATGTCTATTTTTATGTTTCATGAAATATTGCGTCTGTACTTCATAAAAGGACAAGCAAAGGAAGAGAAAAATTTACCTCGTTCTTTGTTTCTCTGCTTCGCCAGACTCTCATCGCAATTATTTCAACGGGATACATATATACAGGGTGACCCGGAATTGACGCGGAGATTTTTAACAGGGTTATTATTCCTATGCAATAGATTTCGGTTTCTTTTTCTTACGGTAGATCGAAACTCGAACAAGGATTCCCTTTTCGACAAACATCGCGGCGTCAGTCACGGGTATAACTCTGTATAGTATCTGATATCCACATCGTTTTCAGATCGATAGTATACAGAGAAGTGAGAGATTGACTACAAGGAGCAAAAAAGAAAAAATTCAAAGAAAACGAACTTGTCAATATGCCGAATGATGAAGTTATGTAAAATTGCAAATTGCACCTTGATACCTCATGTTCGCGTGAGACTATGCGAAACCTCTGCTCTCACTATATTATCGACATTTATATCCCATTTATTTTTCTCGTCTCCCACATTCTCGTAATTAGTGATTGCCCATTGCAAACTTCACGTCGTGTTTCCTACTATGAAACTATACGTGCATAGAATACGCATACGCAGAGCATTCCGAGCGATTAGCATATGCATAACTATAATACCACCCACAGCACTCCAGTATACTATATTACACGTATATAATATATATGCATAGTGTATACTACATGGTATGCGCATATTTAATACATGTATATTATGCACCAGCTTATTTCGTCTGTGCGCATTCGTTCAGGTATAATCGAATGAGAATGGGATCGAACGATGCGAAGGAAATCAATCGTGAGGCTGCCTCTCATGATGTATGATTTATCGATCTATATTCTACACAGGCGTACGAGCGCGTCATACAGTCGCGGAACACAAAGAATATCGTTCCCTTCTCAGGTTTGTATAATTATTGATTCACAGCTTTCATGGATATTCGTCTGAATTCATATACGGAACTGCAATGTGGAATGCCATCAATTATAGACGGAAGCACCTATACCAAAATGAACGAATGAATGAATCAATGAACGAGTGATCGATGATCACAAGAGGCTCGCACGAATTTTCCCTCTTCATCCGTCACTTTTTTTCTTTCGCCGTTTTTACCTGGCGAAAAATGAACGACAGGTTATAGACGTATGTTCGATCTACGGTTGTCTGGGGTCCAGGGTCCAGGGTCCACTGAGCGACCGCAAATATTTGTCATTCGAGAAGGCTGATTTTTGTTTTCTCCTATATCGGTGAATATAGCAGGTTAATTTTGAGACGTGCGTGCGCGCGGTCGTCAGAGCGCGCCAATGAATTGAGCTCGATGAAAATAAACTTGTCGCACGACAGAGGTTTTCAATTTCGTTTGCCATATTGTCCGAACGAATCGGATACTTAGTCCGCGGATAACAGTTAGTCCATCGATTACCGAAAAAAAGGGGGAAAAAAAAAAGAAAAAAAAGAAACGAACAGACAATCCCAATAGTAAAGGAACGACGACAAAATCGGATAGAATAGCGATGCGCGGAATGTGGCATCTTATTATTCCGCTGTATACTCGGGTATGTACATACATAGTACAAATATTCAGTGAAATAGTCTGCTAGGGCAACTGTTGCCCAATTATCACCGTACCTCAATCGAAGGACGTGACGCGCAGCCCGCGGTGGCAATATAATACGTGTCAATACGTCAGTACCAAAATCCTCCCAAATTGGATCCCAGGGCGAGGCGAGGGAAGTGATATACAGCTAATTCTGATTAATGGAACCGATTTTCGTCCGGAGCGACGCACGTAAGGTGCGAATTAGGTCCCGCCACGTAACTACCCCAGCATAATTTCAATACGAATACGTTGATGATATTTCGCGAAAAGAGGCGAAATTTTTCTTTGCAATTAAAAAAATTACACATTTTTTCGGAATGTTCGAGCGATGGGAAGCAATCGAGTGATATTTTCAGTTTTCACTGCAAATTCCACCATTTTCGAAACAGAAGTATAGTATGCTGCAGTAGCGTTTTATGTGAAGAGGATGATCTCCTGCTTTTCCTTCGTTTCTCCCTCTTTTTCAACGTCTGCATTACGTCGAAGTTTCCGCACCGTAAATTGGTGTAGAACATCTAATAACCTTGGCGCGCGGGTGTTGAGAATGTAGCTAGACCTATATAACACGTGAATAGGTACAGGTCCCACCACACATCTTATGTTAGTCTGTTCACTCGCAATCAGCTGTACCTATACTACAAACAAGTATCTCTTGTCTGGCTTTCCCTTTTGCAAGTAAATAGGTACGCAACCACCTAACTGTATGAAAGAGAACATAAGTTTTGGTCCCTGTGAGACGCGTTCTTGGCTCGTGTCTCTTCTATAACTTGTTGTACCCACCGCAAGATGAATCTGATCGTTATTATTTCCACTGTATAGAGAATATCGCGAATTTTCTGTTTTTTTCTTCTTCTTCTTGTTCTTCTTCTTCTTCGTAGTTTTTTTTTTTGCCGAAAGGTTATACGAAGAGTGAAGTCAAGGAAAAGCGAAGTTCAAATACCAGTGGGGTATGAAAAAATATGAGAATCACAAGGGTGGAATACGGTAGAAGTAGATAATACATAAAACCTTCCGATAGTTATGTTGGCCTACGTATAGGTGGAGAGTATCAGAGACCATCTGTGCTTCTGTCGCTTTCGAAAAAGATTTTTAATCGATATCCGTGTATGTGAGAAACACAAATGCCATTACCAACATTTTATGCATCTGTAGGGCTCACCTATACTCCGCGTCTTTTGCACGCTCGCGGAGGATCGCCATCGGCCGAGAGATGGGAAAAACAAAAAACAAAAAACAAAAAAAACAAAAAAGTGGGAGGAAAAAGTGAAAAAAGGGAACGCGAAGAGGGAACATTTTTTCGTTATCTCTCCCAGAAGATATGTAGGCTGCTCTGCTCTATATCTTGCCACGTTCAGTCCAATCTCCTGTAGGAACTACGCGAACCAGCTTTACTTGGATGCATATATAGCCAACTTCGACTTGCTGTATCTATTATAAACGGAGAAATGTCGAGAAATATGGAGAGAACAAAGGGTGGAGAAAATTTATGATTCGGCGTGACGAAAGAATATTGGATAATATTCGGTGTTTCGCAATTTATGTTACAGGCATCTGTGATTCATACGTAAACTGCCGTATACATATTTACCTCGTCTGCAATTCTGATCAAATTTTCCGCCCCCTCCATCTTTTACCGTCGTATACATGTATGTACCTATATGTATACACATGGAGACAGATATTTCGTTGAAATTTGAGAAGCTGAACGAACGGATAAATTTGAGAAAAATCAATCGGGAAACGGGATTGTGAGAATAGTTTTTTAACCTCAAAATATAGTACAGGTAGAGGTATAGTGCAGTATGCATGGATTGAGGGATGAAAATCATAAAGTATTTTATTATCATTTCAATCAGCGCGGGCGTCATAATCACGTATCCAGACAAAGTTTGAAATTTGTTCGAATCATCAATCGAGAGATTAGAATAGAATGGATATTACTGATTGTGCAGAGCAGAGGAGATAGCGGGCTAGAATTGTCTTCTCTGCTGAAAATTCCAACGAACGCGAAGATTGTATGAAACTTGATAATTACGCACGCTTTAGTTAAGGCGTTGTTACACCTTTACCTTTGCCTCCCACCAACCTTCTTCCATTCTTATGATAATTCGCAGTCGAGAGCTAGATCGCCCGTCCAGAATTGTTGATGAGTTTTCAGATATTAGGCTACAGGTATAAATCACAGTTTTCTACCGATACGGTCGACTGTAACGACCCTCCCCTCGGCTAATCATCGCTTCTCTTCGTTGGTATTTTTCGTCCGTCGATTCACGTGCGAATATATTCATCCGTTCGCGTGACGACGCGCTGTGAAGTTGTTCTCTTCTTTCTAACTCTTTTAATTGGCGACGATAACTCAATTTTGAAATCCACAGGCGCTGATCCACGTAACTTTGGATCCGTTTGATTCACCGAAATTCCAACAATCGAGAGCAGAGAATCTTCAATATACAAGAATTTTCCCAACCGATTACGGAGTTCGGCGGAAGGCCGAAATTGAAATCGCGAATCTCGCATTCCGCCGGTTCTATCTTCCTTGGATAGCCTAACGCGAACTTGAAAACTCACTGAAATATCCGAAGATATTGTATTTGTCAGCAATCGGCTGGAATCCTTTTTCTCAAATCTCCGCCCCACTTCGAAGAGCAGTCTAGTACCTACTTATATGTCTGTACCTACGTAACTCCCTACCCGCAATATTGGCATTCGAAAGATTTGCACGAGCGAGACGTAGGATTGGCGATGCAATACCGACTACCAGTAGGTTAACCCAGTTTCCGCAGAGACAAAGGAGCTCGCACGACCGCTGATCGTAAGTCGGGGTACAGGCAACGGTTACGTTTCCTTATCGCATGGCGAAAAGATCGCGGTAATTTATTGCGTTGATTAGATTGAACGAATTTTGTAATCCATATATCTGGAAGCACTTTCCGCGGCGAAAAATACTCTCCTGTTTTCCCTATGAAACTTTGTAGCGAGGATTACTCGTGCAGTAGAACCCCATTTCCAATTCCTCAACCTGCACGACCTGCAAAATTGATTCCACGTTCGCGCATTACTTTCGCACGGAAACTCAATTCTGTCACTTCACCTGGCGCAGGATTCCGTACGCCCAAAATAATTTCCCGTCGCTTGAAAAAGCATATTAACTTACGTCTTATTGCGAAATAATAAGCAAGACTTATTGTTGGCTCACCGGCATTGTCTTTCGTCTTATGAGATAAGAAAACAAGCTGTGAAATATTTCAATCAACAGACTTACGTTAACCGTCGTCATAGGTAGGTGCGTAGTCTTGAACTCCATGAGCAGTGACCGAAGAGAGAGAGAGAGAGGAAAAAAAGTAGCAAACAACTAAAAGATTCATACCTGTACAGTTTGCAGGTCAACTGCAACGCCATTTAAACTTCTCTATTGTCCCATACGATCACGTAGGTGCAGGCCAGCTACGCCTGCAAATACATACCTATGTAAAAAAATGTGTATAACTGGTATATATTCACGATTATTTCATTAGCTAAATTCTTGACTCTGTGTTCCAGGATCTTTGGCACGACGGCGGAGCGACCGAAGTCACAGGACCAATTCGTGTGATCCATCAGTACGTCGACATGCCGGAGCAGACCGCTCAGTTTTACAATGAAACTAGCGGAGTCCATGAAAACGTAAGTTTCTACGAAACAATGTCGAAGACTGAGGTCAAAAAGACGGTTTTTTCGATACGCGCTCAGAGTTAGAGTAGTGAGGATCTCTCTGAGATCCGATGCTTCGGTTTCCGATCTCGAAACACTCGGCAATTCAACGTGCGATCATTTCTGTTTAGCTACTGTGAATATGTAATTGATCGGTGAAAATTATCGTAGTAGGTATATATATGCGTGTTTAACGATCGAACGAATGCTCCTGATCGGACGAAATGGCGTTCGGTAACCTACACGTACATTGCAATCTAGGCGATACACTCATGCATGCATGGTTACCGCTAATGGAGATCGAGTGTAGGGCTTGCATCTAGATTCTAGACATCTCTTTGGTAGGTATGTACTACCTATTGTGCACTAGGCACTGTAATTTTCTACCAACAATCTCACGGCGCCCATACCGGTACGTCGTGATCCTCTGAAGTCTCTCTCACACAGCACAGATTCTTGGAGCATATATATTAGACACGGGATCAGATACTTTTAGTATTCGCCCTATCGTATTCGAAAGATCGTGAGATCCTTTGAGAGGATATAAAAATACGCGGTGATATTGTACGCGCAGAGCGAGCTGAACGTAAAATGTAATCTCATACATGCCGTGTATAGTATAAGGAGGACAGCGTGTCGCAATTTAGAAACTGTAGAGGATCAGAATTCACCGATGTTCGCATTCATTTTCAGATAAGTATCGAAATTTTTTTGGTCGTTTGAAGAAGTTGAATAAGCAGAAAGACGGAAGAAATGAAATGAAAGAAATCAAACGAAACGGAATGGTTTTATTCAACAGCTTTGATTTATCTTCAATGAAAAGGGGGAAATTTTGATCAGCCGATTTTCGTCAATGCCTGGATAACTCTGTAAATTGTATACTCCACTCATGCCGATGCGAGAACTCATTCATTTTGATAAATTTACTGTGAAAAATCAATTTCTCTCCAAAGACGTGGAATCCAATTAAAAAGTTGAACTTTCGCGTGAACCCCCTTTCTTACATAATACTTCCGGCATATTATTGAACGAAATTCATTTCACTCAGAATCAGCGTCAGAATCATACTTCGCTCTTCTTATTTATGCAGTGAATATAAGGCGGGCTCTAGGTATATATGCGTGTGTGTGTGTATATATATATATCCACTAAACACACAGAGGTTTGATTTCTGAGGCGCGAATGCGTGCCAATTTTCAAAACGGATAGTGAGAAGCATTGTCTAATTAAACCGTACGTTCTTTCAAATTAATCTACCTATCTCGTTGCCACACGATCCTCCAGAGCCGCTACCGTGCCGAAAATTAACATGTTCGAATAAATTCCGTTCGGATACCATCAAGTAGATTTGTATCTATCGCATCGCGCAGGAAGTAGCAATGCATGTATTTAATTGAAACTAATTCATCGTGTATTTAGCGACAGAACAAATTTTTCAAATTCTATTTCCAATCAACAATGGATGAGAGAGAATTTCAGGAATCCATTCTCCTCGTATATTCGGGTCTTCGACGCAAGTAACGAGAAGTGTACGAATTCGAATTCTACGAGTCGAAACCCAACCTTTCTCGATCATATTCTGTCTCGCAATCCGTGTGAATTTCACATTCGATTTGGTTAATGTGTACGCATTTTGCTCGGACACAGGTTACCGGATGTCCACCGGCAATGGGATACAGTTTCGCCGCTGGTACAACGGATGGACCTGGTTCTTTTTCGTTTCAACAAGGCACCACGACCTCGAATCCGTTGTGGAATGCCATCCGTGACTTTTTGGCTAGACCAACATCGGAAGACGTTCGTTGTCACGGTGCCAAACCGATTTTATTGGCTACTGGAAGAGTGAGTACGACTTTGTCATTCATTGCGTGTGTACGCGTGTGTCGCTTCGTCATTTCTTTCCCCTCAATCCAGCGCTCGTTTTCGAAACAGAGGAGAGAGAAAAAAATAAAATAAAAAAACCACATCTCCGAACCCGTTCTCATTCTATTTTTCTTTGGGAAATTTTTCTTCGTTAATTTTACATGGAAAATCTTGTCTCATATAATTACACCAGTTGACAAAATTGTTACGTCGCGTCCATCGGCTGTGTTTAGGTTAGGTCTGGTATGTGCTAAACTTAATTATCGGACGCGTGAATTACGTGAAACAGAAACTACTTTTCTCCGTAAAGTACAACTAATGGGCAAGCGTAACCAACTTACGACACTGCGTGACCTACATGCTTATCCAATTAGTGGTTTTCGGTTTTACGGCTTTTTTCCACGGTACCCCCCCCCCCCCCCCCCCCCCCGCGGGTCTATCGTTTCCACATTTTTTCAAAGTCACCGCCGCATCATCTGGCGAGGTAACCGCACCATCCAAGGTGATCTTGAATCGAAAATCTATCAACGAGAAGGATACGCCATGTACTACATTTGTCAAATTTCAGAGAGAAAGAAAAGCAAAAAAGAAAAAAAAATAAAGAAAAATTTTTTGTGAAAAAAATGTCCATGTCACGTCTCAGTTGCCATAAAAGAAAAGCTGACCGCCCCCTCCTCGATTCCAAAAAGGAAACACTTCGAGAATGGGAATAGTCGGAAAAAAGAGAAAAAAGAAAAAGAAAAGGGTGCAGATGCCTGATAGAATGAAAGGGGCGAGAACGAGATCGGTAACGCGCTGAACCTTTGTATTGGATCAATCATTTTATCTGACTGTTTTTGTAATGGCACATTTTATATCCGTCTGTGATACGAATTGACGAGGCGATGTCTCACCTTCGGCTTGAGTTGACCGGGAATGGATGTCTGCTCTTCCATTTTCACATAAATCGGCATTTATTATCGACTCTCGAGTAGGTGGGGAGAGTACTACCGCTACGTATGTATACCTACTACATTAAACCGTGGAAGGAAAAATAGGAGGAAAAAAAGCAAATCGCAATGACCTACGTTATTGATGACATTTTCTTCCATCCTTCCTTCCTTCCTTTCTTCCTTCCTTCCACACGATCTGCTCGGTTTCAATTTTAAACCCTACTCCCTCGGTCAGTTAATCCTATTAACCCTTGTCACCGTTTCGCAGCACATTTCCACGTCGCAAGTTATCACATCTTGCAGATTTCGGGATAGTTATGTGGCGTATTTCGGGGGTGATGCGTGCGAGTACTATTTCCTTCTCGTTTCAACATGCAGAAGAGAAACGGTGTGACGAAAAAAGCCTCGGAAATAGAGGATTCACGGTTTTTGACTGGTTTCACATTTTCCCGTAGGTATAGATCCCTCAGAGTTTACACACGTTTAAGCCAACGTAATTTTAACGCGGTCAATTTCACACGGTTCGTCATCGGCGAGGGAAAATTATAGAGCGGAATGTTCATATTAAATTTGTTGTTTCGCAAGCTGTTCATATACAGTCCGCGGTTAGTCGCAAGTGGAACGATAATTTCTGTACCCGAGGACGAGAGATGGTCGTGAAAGAATACAGAAAGCGATCGAACTAGCTCGACTTCCAATAAAGAACGTCAAATCGACCGATGAATTACGATCTTTGCTTGCTTTCATAGGAAAAATTTAATTCCGTGGCGTGCGAGGAACTCCTTTATCCAAACTCTAGGAGCGATAAAAATTGCCGAGAGGTAGCAGCTTTCACCTCGTATGTATACACTGTTTTCAAAATTTTCAAATTTTCACCGGTTTCTTATTCATCTTCGTCGGTTATTATTTTTCTACATCATTTCAAGCTCGACCCAATCTTTCACTCGATTATGCAGTTTGCTCCCCCCTCGTTTTGCTCGAATGAGCTTTCTTCGTCGTTGACTGACATCTTTTGCTTTTTGACGAAACCAATTTCAAGTAAATTGGCCCTTGGGCAATGATCAATACATCACAGGCATTCCCCGATTCACTGTGTACCAACAATTTCAGTATGTAGGTACGTATTTACGTAAATACTGAACACGGAACTTGTTTTCTTCCTGTTTTTCTCTGTCATGCTATCGCCTGTACGACTATGCATATACACATACAATACACGTACGTACGTGTACAATAATTATTTTACATACTCCCCAATTTACCGTTGAAAAATAACGAGCAGCTTTAACGAATTTTTCAGCAGATATTTGTATCACTTATTTTTGGGCGTGAGTGAAAACTTGCCTTCGCCGACCAGTAAATACCTCTACGAGTAAATCGGGGTTATACGTCAACTAACGATTTTTCAACCAAAAGTCTGCACGCACGATATTCCTCTGCATGGATCCCCACATTCCAGAATTCACTGCTCGCGAAACTCTCATCCCGTTTGATGGTTTTCATCAGCTCTCTACGTAGTACGCGATAGCTATACCGTAACGATGACTCATTCGGTTCTGTCAAACGTCCAACTTCGTGGCAATGAAATTCGATCCACTATAATATTAGCGAAAGTTTTGCTTTTGCGAATTAGCTCGAATTCGGAAAGACCTCGTATGTCCTTTACTCGATGGTGACATCCAGAATCACAAAAAAATAAAAAAATTAAACATGAAAAATGCTTGTTCGCGCTTTAATGACGGATGAAATCGGCCCTCGGTAACTCTAGCCAGGCAGCGCAAGCTGTTGTGAATAACTCGCGTATTCATAATTGAACCGAAGAACTTCTTACGTCGACGAATGCGATAATACCAATACCCCGATGGCAGTACGTTCCTTGATCATGTTTTATTAATAAATTTACTTTTTTAGTAGGATGAATTGAGTAATTTCGTGTTTCTTCTGGCTTCTTTTTCATCAAAATGGTGGAATTCCCCGGAATTAATCTCAGCTAATTGATAGGCGCATACATACCTCCGTAATCTCCGTTTTGCATTATAATCGGACGATTATCAGAGACTAAACTTGACCTATGCCAACATCAACTGACATTGATCAACGTTCAGTATTCAACACGAAACGCGCTACTCGTTGTCAGTTCACCTCGAATGTTCGTGACACCTATCCTCCACAGTTTAGCCAACAAAATTGTGAAAATATTGCGTTGGTCCCGGTGAAATCTGCACTATTCCTATGTGAACGTTCATCGCCTCAACGGCCTCACGCCGACAGACGCAAGGTCCTTGATCGAAATTCATTTTTATACCAGTTCAAGGATCGTAGGATATGACGAAAGAGGTCCCGGAGCTTTGTGAGAAGATGTCTAGGGTCGAGCCCAGTGGGGAAATTTTTATTCGCGGAACGACGCTCAGGAACAGCTGAGCCCAAAGATTGATCATCGATCATTAATTGCGCGAGGGAAACGGGCCCAATGAATTTTCTGCAAGACGAATCGAATTACTCGATTGCGGCCGGTCCCCGCAGCGCTTTTCCTTCGACGCTGCGTTTTATTCTCGCTGAGTTCAAAATCACATCGCGTGGTAATTGGGATCGGGGTCAACTAATTCCGTTCACTCGCTGCGGAGATATTGATCGGTGATAAACCGATTCTTGATGCTCTTCTAGCCGATGGCTTCGGCGATCTATCGCGTAATGGTTAAATTTACGCCTGGGATCGAGCAATGCGAGTTACGTGAAAGAATCACCATTTGCCTTCATGCACGTACGAAGATCGCAGTTACAGCAATACCACGCTATACGAGTCGCTGGAATACGAGCCCGCCAATACGTGCATGTAATGGGCAAGCGCGAAGCGTGCGGAAAGCTGCGCGATCGGGGATCGAGTATATAGATTTATTGTACAGGGGTACACGGCATGTTACAGTATGTACAATCATCTATACCTTATACTGTAATTTCTGATCCCAGATGGTGTTCCCGTACGCCTGGCAGCCGCGAAGAGTCTCTACCCACGTGGCTCTATTGGGTGACATAATAATAGCCGGCGTCCCAGGAGAATTCACCACCATGGCAGGCAGAAGACTCAGAGAAGCGATAAGGAGTTCATTGCGGACTGGTTCCTCCCCCGACGATTCTGATTCTGTTGTCGTCATAGCTGGCTTATGCAATACTTACAGCGATTATATCACGACCCCTGAGGAATATCAGGTGAGATTTTAATTTTCACTTTGCATCATGCGCGTCCCTGCGATGGCCGCGGTTGAAAATCGAGTAACAACAAATTAACGTTTCTCTTGCCGTTTTTCTTTTTTTCTATTTTTCTTTCGACAATTCTGTAGATCCAGAGGTACGAGGGAGCATCTACCATATATGGACCGCATACGTTGACCATATATTTGAAACATTATCGAGAACTTGTGGCAGCGCTTTTGGCAGTGAGTTTGAAAAATTCTCTTCTCTCCTCCTGAAATACGATTTTATCCTCTATATTTAGTAATTTGCGTATACTTTCGTTATCGCATTGCAACAATTGGCGAGATTCTTTCCACGCCCTTCGTATATTTCGTCATACCGGGGCACGTGTACAGTGTATACTCGCTTGCTTTTACTTGTAGATTGGGTTGATCAAAAGGCTTTTTAAAAGAATTGAACATACTTTTACAGGGCAAGTCTCTGGTTCCTGGACCAAAGCCTGCGGATTTATATTTCAGTCATTTGATCTCTCTCGTGACCCCGGTTCTCTTTGATACTCCTAAATGGAGACACGAGTTCGGGGACTGTCTTCAGCATCCTACAAAGGTAGCGTCACCTGGGGATACCGTGACAGCAAGATTCGTGAGTTTTCCTTAAATTTTTTCCCTTTCACCTTCAATTGTTGATTCGCGTCCTTGATTTGCGATTTTACCAGTTTCTCATAATTATTATTTCACTCGCTTTCCCATATCACTGTCGTTGTATCTTCCCTTCGATCTACCGGCTTTCTACGAATACCCCGAGGAAAAGAATAAAACGAAAAAAGGAGGGAAAAAGAAAACTCTGTTCTCGTGATCGAGCGTAAATCGCAGACATTATTTTCCTATTCGCCGGCCGCATGAATCGGGATCGCATGATAGAAATTTTATCTCCCAATACGATGTAGGTATAGCTAAAACATAGATATACCACAATGAGCCACCACCCGGTCCATTTAACCCCCGATATAATATTGGCTAGAACGGGTTCAAATCATAAAATGGTTCACCTAGTTGTAAGGTTATGTGTTTGTATATATATATATATATATATGTATATGTATATAACACTGAAGTCACGTGATTTTAATATTGGCACATCGTACTACTGTACGTACATTATATACATTCTATGTATATCACACCCGCCCCAAATTTTCTATGGGTCATATTTTATGGATCCTGGAGTGCAAAGTCTCCGCAATCGATAACAAGTGCTTATACCTATACAGGGGAGAAAATATTTGTCTAATTTCATCGATCTCTTCGATCCCGGAATTGTGATTTCCGCTTTTTTTTTTTTTTTTTTTTTTGTTTTTCTCAAGCCGGTGTCACTCGTGTATCGGGCTATCGCCGAATCAAGTACCTACAGCTATCATATAGCTGTCAACGTTTCTCTCCACCCCTTCGAAGACCGTGATACAAACGTACCGATCAATTCTGAAATTCTTCGCCTACCGAGATTCGTTGTCAAGGTGAATTTTATATAGCGAGAGTTTATCGGTCAGCTAAAATCCTGGCGAATTGCGTAGGCGTATATATAGGTATAAGCGTCGGATGAAACAGGTACACACGAAAGTTCGTAATTCGGTTTTCGCGGGTGAGAAGGGTGTCTCGTCCCGTCTCTTTTTCGCTTCTCATCCATGCTCTTGGATCCAGTCCTCAGATCTTTATCCTATACCTATAGTATATCATTATGTATAAAAATCAATGTGTTCCTCATCAGAATGATATAGTTGCACGGAGGATTCGTTCGGCTCGGCATGTGTACTCGCTCGGATACTAGGTTTCACCATTCTCTTGGTGTGAAAATGAGAATACAAAAAATGGAGATGGAAAAAGCTGAACTGCTTCCAATTTATCAGAGCTGCATCTTGAAGCACGGGCGTAGAGAAGAAAATGCAAGTTTATTCAAACTTGCGCGAAATTGATGGAAACTTAGTATATTCACGTTGATGTATGAGCCAAGGCTATTATATGAATAATGAATGAACCGGTGCAGTTAGAGGAAGTGAGGTTCAAGTCAAAATTGAATTTGAGTAGCTGCGGTTGCGAGTAAATCAGGAATCCAGTTTTCAATGAGAAAAGACGAATGAAGTTTGTCAATATTACATACAATTTGAATTCATTCGAATTTCGTTCGGCGGATATACATTCAGCGTGTATTGTCACACCGTCGAGGTGTAATTAGGCGTATACCATACGAGTAGGTATACACGAACTCGACAATGGAGAATTTTTCAGTGAATATATCAAGAGAATTGAGTTTGCGCGATGAATAATGCATGAATCTCTTTTATGAGGTAAGAGAATATCCCCCATTCGGACTTCCCACATTCAGGATATAAATATTTCGTCAAAGCTGTTCGTTGCACAATAGCAGCAGACCAATTCAATATTTTCATTGTCGGTCATCAATTATTGCCATATAACCGAGAGCCACGACGCGAGACGCGGGCGAGGAACTGTACGAAAGCACTTAGAAATATTACTCCCGTTTATGCGGCATACGGATACTTGCGATACCTATGAGCGCAGTTCTATTTTCCAATTGGCAAATGAACAATTGGCTATATTATTATTCCAAAATACGTTCCACGGCGGCGTATCCGGTATACGTTACGCGGCTGCGGAGTGACCGCCTGAAACCCTGAATCATACCTGAGCGCCGCGCCGCGCCGCGCCGGTTCGGCGTATATCGTCAGGGAAGCTCGGATCACGATTATAGCGACTGGGACGAAAATTTCACCATTTTAATACCGTTCTCGTTTTTTTATGTTACATCTTCTGTTTTTCAAGGTCTCTGGTCATCCCAGAAACAATCCGATGGCTGGTGGCTCTTTCCTTGCCGTTGAGAGGCTGGAGAACGACGAGTCGTGGACAACCGTAGCCACGGATGCCGACTGGGAGACAAAGTGGGTTCACGTATAATTGCTGCAAAATATTTTCAACTCTTTTAACCTGCGTCCCGCGTTCGTATCACTGTGATTTCGATGATGCCGGTATCGTAGTTCCGTTTTTCAACTACAATTTATAGTGTAAGGGTAACGGTATCAATGGGTACGTGGAGGATGAACTGTACGGTCGAAAAACTTGTCCATACCGCGTACATAATAATTTGACGTTACAGCGAGTCGACGTGAAAGGGGAACAAATTTTCGAAACATGTATACGTACGCATACGTGAGAAAGTTTCACGCTTCTAGTTACGTAAACGCAGCGCATGCTTCATATCACGAATATAACGCATTTTGAAAATTGTGCGAAAAAGTTAAACACGGGAAAAATCGACAAGTATACCTATAACTTTACGCACACCCGTAGTACGTATACGTTATGTATGTTTGAGAATCATCGCAGTGGAAGAAGAAAGAAGCGCCGCGACCATTTTTTATACACATACGGAATACGTGTGTCAGCATAGGCCCGCGAATGGCAATCGAGTTTACAACTTCGTATTCTATAGAATATAGATACCCACATACGGAATGAAGTTGACCCCCTCTTTGTTCATTTACAGATTCGTCTGGCGGCGTACTTCGTTCGTTTTAGGATCCAGCGAGACGATCGTTTCGTGGACGATTCCAGAGGACGTTGAACCGGGCGAATATCGTCTGAGACACAACGGAAATTACAGATATATTTTGGGGGGAATATACCCCTATCAGGGTATCAGCAAACATTTTGAGGTGATGACGAAGTCTCGTTTAGTTAGTACAATTTTTTCTATCGAGGACTTTAATTGAGCTGCTCCGGAAACAGCGGAGCGATTTGTGGCGAGAATTTCATTAGTAAAAGAGCGAACGCGTCAGAATCTGGGACTGCGGCTAAGTAAGCGATTGCGTTCCGTTTGTTCGCGAATACACATGAGTAGAGAATGAGATAGTTCTATAACCGACCGAGGCATTTGCGTTGGCATGTGTCAGCGAGATCCGCCTATAAATGAATACAATTATTCATTCCGGCGAGATTTGTGTGTTCAATCGACGCCGGAACGCAATTTGCGATACTTCGAGGAAGGTTCGTACTGAACCTGACAATTATCAGAGCTTTTACGAAGACGTAGTCCCGCTGAGCCACATTGACGGCTAAAAAACGCGAAATTGTGGGCCCGATCGCCGCGCTCAAAAGTCCTTATTCATTATTTCCAGCAACATCTGTACGGCAAATGATTTCCAAAAATATTGGCGGTCAAAATGAATGAGAAATTTTCAAAATTCAGCTTCAATTTCGTTGAATCGAACTTTTCTTCCAGTTTATTATTTTTTTATTCTTTTTTTCTCTCAATTGCCGCGTAAATTACTGTTTTCTCTGCTCACATGAATCCCCTGCTTTCAGGTGGTCGCCTTTGGATCCAGCAGAAGCAAACGTTTCTACTTCGCTTAAAAGTCCACTTTTTACAGTGATCAAATTTTTACCTGTAACATCATACCCGTATAAAATACATTCGAAGATGCTTGCCAGTGATTAATGGTTACGTTACGTGACTACATGAGTATGTATATACCTTATAAAATACTATATGTGTGCTTGAGTAACTCTATGTATGAAAAAAATATGCGTAGGATACATTTCAAACCCAATGACTATTATGTCTATGTTACCTATATTGGATTAATTCGATAATCGTCGATTCAATATTGTGATCGACAAATTATTTTGATAAATGTGTACAATAATTATATTTATATCCGTGTTATGTACACCTTTGAATAAATTATTTCTCCGGCTGTAACCGTTCTCAAAGAGTGTGTAGCCTTACGTGGTTTTGAATTTTTATTTCCAACTATAGCTGCCCGTCCTTCATGAATTGCGTCGATACCCCCCGACCGCGATCGCTCGATCTTCTTCTTCTCTATTTTCCGTTTTTTTTTTGCTTTTGCGTCTAGCAGATATATGGGTATAGATATGTGAGGTACTTTATATAGCGTTCACTCGATTTTTAACAGGACACATATTTCACATTCTGTCAAAGCGTGTTCGAGTCATACACAACCCCCGACTGCTGTAAAAAAGAAAAAAAAGAAAAAAAAAATAGAGACAGAAAAAAAACGACATTCACCCAAAGTTTCGGTCCGCGTCTTGCGGTTATGTATGGTATTTTCCGTCGAAATTCCCACGAGGAATTGATAAAGTGATGGATAAAGTATAAGTGGTAGAGAGTCACCGCTGTACGTAACTATATGCGTACGTGTGTAGTAGATAAAAGGGGCGGCGTAAATTTCGCCAACGTAGATAGCTGTGTAGTACGAGCACCCATATAGGTAGTCAATATTTTAGTCAGTTTGTTGAAACTTTCGTTCTTGGTATGTACACACATATCCGTAGATACACAAGCTGAGCGTGCTATGATACTATAGGTACAGGGCGGGCCGAAAGAAAATCATACCTACCGATTTAAAACGTCAATGAAATACGAACGCATTGGCCGATTTTCATGAACTTTCTTTCGCTTGAAATTAGAAGAATGAACGTTTTCCATCGCGTTTTCGAACCCAAAAAATCGTCATCCCTTGCCGAGATACACGCTGTTGAAAAACCTGTTTCGGAAAAGTCGCTGGGATGATAAAAGAAATTAATATCGAAGAACGTTTAACTTGATTTCTATCTTAAACTGCGATTTGAAGACTTGTTCATTTTGATTCGATTAATGACAAAAAAACTTACAACGATGTGTGCTTTTCTCTCATTCTTCTTATTTTTCGTATTTGAAAATTTCCTAATAATTCGTATGATCAATGCGATCGAGAGAACGGTCAGTAGGAAGCTGAATTTAGTTCTCGACGTCATTTACAGCCGAATTTTTTTGATAGCGTCCTTTCTTGACAATGTCACGAGGACAGAGATTTAACCTCGGAGTTTGATGGCCCTTCGTCATCACGTCCTTTCTACATTGAGCACATTCGGTAATCTGACTTTCGTAATCTCGGCCCGTCTGTTCTCCGTTCTTTCGTAATTTTCACCCTCTGCAGCCGTTGATATAGTATCGATCAATAATCAATATTTACCGAATTACAAACTGAAGTTCTATTCGTTACATTCCATATACATAACACCCAAGATTTGTCGATTCAATGAATAATCACGTATATATAATGTACATACGTTTATATCTATTCATACGTATGCCAGGCAGATAAATACAGGTAGAACATAGATCCTCAACATTATTCAGTCAACCTCAAATCGCCTCTGGGGTTGAATAATATCAATCGTTCTATACCGAATATTTTGCAATTAATATCTAACCACGCCGCACGGGAAGCGCAAATTTCCAGCTGGGAAGCCGGGATCTCGATATTTCTTATTGCAGACGAAGTTTATACTCACCGCGGTAAAACTCACATTAGTTAGCTGCAGCGGTTGACGTGAAAAAAGCTCCACTCGCACTGACGGCACCATAAATATAAACTTAGGATTAAATAAATTACAGTCGTGAAAGCTACCCCCTTCCGCCGTCCCCGCCCCTCACTGATTAGTTGTATAGTTACAAGTTCTCTCCCCCTCCCCCTCCCCCACCCCCGCCCCCATTTCTATTTTTTAGCGTACCAGAAGTTAAGCTCCGTGAATTATGGGCTGTTTAACGAACGATTAGATAATATCATTGGGATAACGAAACACGTGCGAGCGCAGCTTGCGCACGAAGCAGTAGAGGATATAATATCTAGGCATCATAGGTGCCCAGTGCAGATAATAGCGTTGAGGTGAACTACCATATTCTATGTTCTGTAATATAGCTTCAGCTTCAAAAATTTCTTTTTCTCTTATTTGTTCTCTGGGTGTTTTTATTTTATTTTTTTTATTTTTTTTTCATTTCATTTTTGGTCTAATTGTAACGAAAAATTCCGAGCCATACTATAGTAAGGTACTATGTATGATCGCGTGAAGATGCGAATGAATATCGTAATCGACATGCTCTTCACCGATTGTCTCAACATGAATTATAGTTGTTACGAGGTTTCTCCAATATTGGCATCGGCTGCACGCGATTAGCCAAGAAAATTTGTCATCGGACGCGCGTACCTACGGGTCGTATTATCGCGCACGCGGTTAGCAATGAGAAACAAAAACAGAAGATTCAATCGCGAAAGTTTGATCTCTCGCTATCGACCTGCGGTACCGAAGAGTTGAGCGGCGAAAAACAATATTTCGTCAAAAATAAGCTCAAGCATCGGGCCGCGGTGTGGAGGAAAAACAGAGCGGAAAAACAGACGAGAAAAATCGGCTGACTTGAAGGGCTCTCTTCCTCCATCCTTACAGGTCGCGAATAATACACTCCAAGTTTTTTCCCCTCCAACGAAAAGGGGGGGGGGGGGGGGGGGGCGTTTTTTACAGGTATACTTTTCACCGTGAACTAAGTAGCAAAATTTATGGGCAACAAACAAGAACAGATAATTTATCACAATCGACATCATAGATAGGTATATCTATAGGTATAGAAATAGCTGATTGTGAGTATCGAGAGGAGAGGTCGGGATTGTTAATTATCGACGCTATGATCGAAACAACTAAGTAGGAGCTTCTTTTTTGTGATTAGATAAATTATCGGGATTTCGTATCAAAGGAAAAAAGAGAGAGAAAGAAGTAAGCCTCTAGCTCCATTCTAATTCCCCTGTAAGGGCTGTCCTCCTACGGAGGGAAACTCGTTTTTGGCGCTTTTTTTCTTTCCATTCGTTTTCGTCTCGTTTTCTTTCCTCTCCTACCTTCCTGTTTGTCAAGATTTGTGGGATTCCGTGCGGCAGTAGCAGGAGCAGATGGAAGTTTGGAGTACACGTGCCTATATAGGTATACATCGCATACTGCACCGGCCGCTCTTTACTTTCCTGTATAGACGACTGCATTTATGAAGTTAAAAGCTCCAGAGAAGTATACACCTTAACTGAAAATGACCGGGAGAGGATGATGGAGGAACTATAAAACACGAAGAAAAGCGTACGATTCACAATCTCTATATATATATACACGCAGCACTATATATAATATACTCATACTAGGCTACCGTTATGCTGTATACATTCTCTCGACGATCACCTCGTCGTCGAGAGACGATTTTTTGTATGCGGCATAAAAGGAAAAAGCTGTTTGTCACTATAACTACATAAAAAGCTTCGAGACTTGCGGGAGCTTTGCTTGACATCGCATGTACTCGCTACGTGTATACCAACGTCCATACGTATACGTGACCGTACCTCATTCATATACTTGTAGGTATATATATGTACCTAATTCAGAGTCGAGAATATCCAGCTAGACAAATTGCAGGCAAATTTCTTTTTTCCCCCTTTCGCATGAATTGCCTCATTTGGGTGCACACCCAGGCATACCGCAAATTACTTTTCATCCCTTATGCGGTTCCCGAATGGTTTAACTTCGCATTGTTTGCGGAGAAAAAAAGAAAAACGGATATATATCCCTCCCTCGATATGCGGCGGTGTGTATATATATTGCTGTACGTAACGTATGTACACGGTTGGAAATAATTTGTGCGAATGTTCAATTTGTCGCGTGTTAATATTATTGTGTTAGAATCAACCTTGTTCTTTCGCGTCGATTCAACATCACCTCGCTCTATGCTATGTTGAGTCCATGGAAATGTTGAGTTTCAAGTTTAACATCAAATTCCAAAATTTCAACACAAAGGAAACGTAAATAAGCTCACACGCAAGAAAAATGTACAATTTTATGTTACTTTACTGTCCGCGTTCTCCACCAGAGGCGTTCGGGTGCTAAACTCCGTCGCGATTGAAAATGTGCAACGTCGAAACAAGGAAAGTGTCCGAAATCAATAGTCTACGATTACCGTATCACTCGGAAACTTCGAACACGAACCAAGTCAATACTTCTGTATGAATTTTTGATTTGGTCACTGGCCACGTGGAAACCGGAATAAAGAAAAAAAAAAAAAAAAAAACAACAACAACATAACTCTGTGGTGGTTAAATTGAGGATTATTTGCATATTGTAAGTTGACACCATGTATAAGAAAAAAAATCTAAGGCAGATCAATAATTATCCACACAAAAAAAATGTTAATGCGTGCACGCACATTATTTTGACGTCGAATCAACTTTCGGAAAATGTGCAGGTTATTACGAAAACAAGACGATTTACCTTCGTGTTGAATCTTTGACATTATTTTCAATCAACACTTGACAGCGATGCTTCATGTTGAATTAAGATAAATTCGATAGTGTACCCGCTGGGACATGGAAATAATGTTAAATTTAACATTTTTTTCCCCAACCGTGTACATGTGCAATCATAAATTTCCCACTCTTAGTTTCTTAAATTGAAAATATGACGTTCCACGCCCACATGAGGGATGAAAAATATATAATATATGCGATTGATCTTCGTTTTATCTTCCCGCTATGCGGTAACGGACGAACGATGCAATCAACTTTATCGTAAGTAAGTATGTGACCGGGGCACATGTACCCGACATGTAGTATATAATTATATTATCATTTCTATTGGACTAAGATGGTACATAATCGTAAAATACTAACGGACTATCACCGCGGACGCCCAATCACGCCTGAGTAGGTATGAGTTTGTCTTTTATTTCTACACTTCGTCCATACGTACTTACACGTTACGTATGTACGTATGTTATAGGTATGTACCTAACGCACGTACGTACATCGCGGGTTCGGTGTTTCACCGTATAGTGTGCGACAGAAGCGTTTCCATCGATTATCGTAAAACTAGGAAGCAATTCGCTCAAGGTTTTTATCGAACGATAACGTTCGTTAATCTATCAAAACCATATCTATGTATCCCCCCGTGTACATGCGTGTGCGTGTATGTATGTATGTATGTACATGGGATAGGTGTACACGCGCGGTGATACTCGGGAACAAAATTACATCGCAGGGTACTCGTGGTTCTACTCGTGGCTAACTAGCGATAATAATATTTTTCGGCAATTATAATTATTACGCGGTTCACGATGAAGTTTGAAAAAATCTGTGCGAGTGTGTATATAGGTGTACAAGTGAATCGAAATTTTGCGTACATAGGTATAAGGAATGTTTTATCTGTTCACCGGGCCTCTGATCCAATCCTGCAGTAACGTCCTTCCGGAATTAGAGGAATTATTGTATTACATTGTTCAGAAACTGTGATTGCTCGATTCTAAACCCACACCGGGGAAAGTATAACGAGAAAGTAAGTAAATAAATAAATAAAGAAATAAATAAATAAATAAATAGACGGAACACATCCGTATAACTCGCGTACAAGTTCGTTTCGATCGAGTCAATGGAATGGAATTGCTGGGAAATGTAGAAGAAAAAGAGGAAGGAAAAAAGCACATCGGATTTTTCTACTTTAAATTAGAAACCGCTCCGGATTAAAACTCTTCTGGAAAAGTTTTCTCATCTAGCTAAATAATAGTATGAATTCCGTCGTCTTATACACGATATAACTCCGCATTTGTACTCATGTCTACGCATACGTACTTGGATTAGCTCTACGTATAGTACGATAGGCTGGTTCAGAGTGAAAAAAAATGTCGATTTTCCAACAGGCCAGACATGAAATAGTTGATTCAGGGAGTAGATAAAAAGATTCTGTCCTAAAAAATGTGCATTATAGGTTGAGCGGACGATCGGGAGCATTTGCAGATTTTTCATTCGTTTCATCCTTATCGAATTTAGAACGGATAATTATTGGAAAACATTTTCTTCTCCTCGCAGCTGCCAAAATGTCAGATTGCGTCCTGAAAGAGATAATTTTCGTATTCCATCATTCCAATTCGCGTTTACATTGGATCCCAAACGGATTTACACTTCATTATTTTCACTATATTTCAAAACGATTGTTTGTAATGAGTGAACGAATGAGTGTTCGCGTTACGGGCGCCACTTTAAAGCTTGAACAGAAACTTGCATAAACTTCTGTTAGAAAATCAGTTCACTGACAATTATCCATCATGGATTTGACGATAACGAGAAAAATGAAGAATCAAAATCAGCCCGATCTTTGGCTCGACCTAAGATGCTCATCTTTTGACAGAATCTGTTTTTCCACGTGAATCAACTATTTCAGGTGTGGCCCGGTGGAAAATCGAGATTTCTTTTCAAATTCTGAATCACTCTAATACATCTGTATAAAAATGTGTGAATGATTAGTGACGATTTCCTGGAGTTGTGTAAAAAGTAACCAATCAAACAGTTTATAAAACATTTCACAGGTTTTCCGTTCATTTCCTCTCTTTCCCTCTCCTTTTCTTCTTCGTCCGTATTTTTCATTTTTTTTTTTTGTCAGAATTTCGGCAGAAAAACATCTGAAGTAAACACTTGATAAATTAGAACCAAGCGATTGCAGAACAGCGTCAATCTCAAAGCAAAGAGAAGAAAGAGAAAAAGAAAAAGAAGAAGGAGGAGGAAAAAAAATAAGAAGAAGGGGAAAAGAAATAAGTAGAGAAGAATCGTGAGACTTATTACAGCCACCAGCCGTGCCGTGACTAAATATATAACCTAACTTCGTATAAAGTTGATGGATCTATTTTTTAGGCTGCTAAACTCGGCACCTGTCGATCTTACTCCGTTTCTATTCTATTTAACAGCACCGTTCTGATAATATTTGATTTTCATCTTGCGATGTATGGGCGTAAGATTGGCGATCGGTAATGTGATAGAGTAAAGAAAAATAATACAGGTAATGCGCTACGAGTGCGGAAAGTAGGCGATTTTCGAGCAAAATAAAACTCGCGTTCTTTCCGCCGACCAGAGCGGTTACTAGTGCGGGAATACGGCACCTCGCGCACGCCGACCAGGCCTCGAAAATCCAGCATTCCAAGCTCAGGTATCCCAAAAATAATCACTGCAAATTTCCGTTACTCATTCGTATACCGGGTGACCCCCGACAATGACGATGAAATTATTAACGAGATATTCTGTGTTAAAAACGAGATTAAAGTTTCCTCATCAATTTCTTGTTCCAAAGGGCGATAGATACGCTTCTCTTTTTTTCTTATGGCGCCGATTACCGGTCACCCTGTATATCATATACTAGAGAAAAGAAGCGAGTAAGAGAGAAAGAGAATTCATCAGCTGTTTCTAATTGTAGGTCAACCGTTGAAGCATAACATTAGGTATGACACGTTATAGTTTTGATCTAATCCACAGTTTAATAGATCGACACGATACGCGTCAGATCATTCCGTGCCTGTACAATCGTACGCGTGCGAATGTATATACATAGGTACATATGATCGAAGGTATACATAGACGCACAAACGCGGCGATACGTATTAGGTTAGGTACAAAAATATGATTACTCGTAATATAGCTAACACGTGGATTGTGGAAGCGATCTCATATGCGAAAGATATTGAAATTCATATACTCATCTGAGCAATGGATCGCCCGAGTTTTACTCTCCGTATACAGTCGTCAAATTCAAATCTAATATAACAAATAAATCGTCTATAATCAGGAATTCATCATTCCAATAACCGATATCGCGACGCTACTTGAATGTACCGCATTAATTCCAAAGCTGCGGCGCGGCGTCGAATTATATACTCGAAATGAAAATCCGATCGAATGAAATCGAACATGGGGTTTTTCTTTGCCGTTCATCGATCGGATTGAATCGATCTCTGGACTGCGGTGTATGATCAAAAAAATGAACTGTATCAACGATGTGAGACGGAGAAAATAAATCGCCATCGAAACCGAGCAAATTGTATCACCTGCTTGCAGGTTCGGAAGACATTTTTTCTATGTACGCTGTCGATATACATGTAAGTTATTGAATGAGTATTATTATATGGTCAAGCAGAGGGTAACCCGGTGTTATCTACTTCCGAATCCAAAGCTTGTATCTGTAATACTCGGTAACCACTTCTTCGAGCTTCCTGAATCCGGAGAAGAAGGTAAAAGAGAAGGAGAAAAAAGTATGTACATATATACTATAAGTATACGGAGGTGTGTAGGATCACGGGAGGTTGGGCACCAAAACCCTTTGTAAATCGGATTCTAGGCGGAGGTGGAAATTCTACCGGAAAAGATCGGTTTGTGTGCCGAGGGAAAGTGGCCTCTCTTCATCCGTGAAGTGGACCGATGCGATGTCCTGGCTTTGATAAAATATAAATATTTAAACCAGAACAAACGCGGAAGCCTGTAACTCTCTCTTTTCTTCGTTTCGCTTCGCGTTGCTGTTTTCGTTCTTTGGTTTTTTCCCCTCAATTCTTTTTCCACTCTTCGTCGATCTTTTGCTCAACTTCCTCTCGTACGTTGGGCATCGGTCCAGTTCGGAAATAAAAATGACACTCCTCGAAGTATTATACTATATGTATACCTATGTATATAGTATACCTCGTGCCAACTTGACTAATTGTGAGTGAAACGAGATGGTAACATTTTCGTTTCATTGCTGTCAGAAAGCATTCGATCCTGGGCGTCAAATAGTCTGGCATGACCGTCAACAGACTTAATCTAATGCAATATATACATCAAGGATGTACCAAAGAACTACGAACCACGAGAATGCTGTTTGATAGAAATTCCTGAAGTTGGAAAACACTTGGTGGTAACCCCCCGCTTCAGCTCCGCGTAATTCTTTCACGCCTGCACCCTCGCCGCGCCGCGGCGCCGCGCTCTGACAATAACCTGAGCCTCGAGCGTAAGCTGTACGCGACTTTTCCGCTTTCGCACGTATAAGTGTACGGAAAAATAGAAACAACGAGAAGCAGGAAAAAGAGGAGTTCATCTTCTTTCGCACCTCGAAACTCCCTCCGGCGGCGTCTTCGGGAGACGATTCCACGCATCGTTTGATGGAGAAATTTTGAAAACGATACAAAAAAAAAAAAAAAGCAATCGTTTTTCACGAAATCTAAAATGGGAAACAAAAATCGACTTTTTATATCAAAGAATTTTTGATATTCCAATTTTATACCGTCTGACCGGAGCAGAGGAGGCTCAACGGATGATCGATGGGTAAAAATGTTGACGCACCGGTCACTCGAATACCTACACCCAAGCGATATAGGTATGACGTGGGGAATCTATCATACTGCATCTTTTCACCGAGTTTCTGATAAATTTCAACAAAGAATATTGCGCGTCTGGGTGCGGAAACGCGTGCCGCGAGCGCGAGACTGCAGGGTAATTTTTTGCAAAAAGTGAGAAAAAAATATTTAAGAAAAAAAAAAAAGAAAAAAACTGATTTTCTATCGAACACTAAAGTTTCTGCCGAGATTTTGCTCCTAGAAATTTGTCGGAACATTGGCAAACTACGTTGATGCATGTATGTAGTACGTCAAGGTATATATAATTTAGAGCGGTTCAGAAAAAAAGATTGTTCTTTATCAGTCGCTTCCTCAAAAAAAACCGTTGTTTTTGGCAAAAGCAAAAACCATTCTCGCCCGAACAATATTCAGAAGTCCCGTTCCTCGTTTACGACTTTACATTTCAATAACGTAGGGAATTTGATTTTCTTCGAAAAAACGTCTCTCGACATTTTCTCGGATCCTTGCGATATTCGAGAGCTGTGGCATTTCGATATGAATTCTCCCGATTCTCAAAAATTTCACCGAGTAGATACACGGCTTGGAAAATATTCAAGATATCCAAATACGGCGAGAAAAGTTGTTTGTGGGAAATAAAATTTCCTACAAAGAATGTTGTACAATGTTTTTTTCAACGTGACATATTTTGGGAGATAATCCGATTCAAATGCGAACTCTATCTTGATTTTACCAGATTTTCCGGTTGGATCGAAACGTGATTCGAGAAAATGTCGGGAGTTTTTTTTTTTTTCTTTTTTAAGAAAATTCCATTTTCTGCAAGCAAGTTCTCCCCGTAATTTTCCGTATCACGCACAGCTTCGAGCGAAATTCGACAAGAAATTTAAATTCACCATTTTTACGTGATATTCAAATGTGAAATCGATAATTGTAAAGCGGCACCTCTAAATATCGTCCGATCGAGCTCCTCTTGACCGAGAATTGTTTTTTTGCCACAAACAACCGTTTTTTGAAAGAATATTCGCTTTTTTTCTGAACCGGTCTCATACAGATACGTACCTATATACGTATACATATACATATATACACCTATGTATTCTGTACATTCTATAATTAATTTCAATTACGGACAATAATTTCGTGTCAGTAAATTAACCTCTCAATGAATGAATATATATATATATATATACATGTATGGCACAGTTATATAACATTATCTCATCCGAGTAGCTTTGCCAGACAGCCGTTCTCGAAGGCGAAGAAGAATTTTAAATCAGAGACTTCAATGAATCTGAGGCGAACGATTATTCCAAAATGAAATAATTGAATACGGTTTTTTTCCCCAAGACGGGGTCATCAAAACGTCGACATTTGTATTCATCCTATTCTTTGGCGATTTTCAAGCAGAGCAATTTCTTTGCAAATTTAAACTCCTCGGCGTCGTAGTTGACGGCTAAATATTACGCGTGCGTACAATATACCTATGTATATAATGTATAGTATATGTACGTACATCCTCGAATAATCTACGGCCGTTGATAGCAGCCGTGATTTTACATGTAGGACCCACAGCTCACGGAGAAGAGCCTACCTGTTGATCCGAAGGATGTAGTGTAATAAATATATGGAATCTGGAGAGCTTTTTCGAACTTGTTCTATCGATGCATGGCCAATAAGCTTGCCGTACCCGAGACCCGATATTACGAAACAGTTGAGAAAAGAAGGGGCGGATATAAAGATGAGAACATGCGGTTCGGATCATAAGAAAAATGAAAAACAGAAAATCAAAGGAAACCCTACGTTCTGAAAAGTGCATTTACCGCGGTTTTTTCCTTCACATAATATTTCGAGCATCGACAAATTTATGTAACCGGGCACGGATTCTCGAGATCGCTTGTACGCCTATTTTTATTCATATAGCGATTCAACCAATTGATATTTCTTAATTTCCCTTTCGTAACGCGACAGCTGGCATGCTTTGCAGTTAGCTGCGTGTATTACTCCCGCGATTTTCAAACCCGGTTATCCGACGAATGCCGACGAGTCGAAGTCACCTGCAGCGAAAAAGTCACCGAATAATTACACTTTCCAAAAAACTTATCACGCTGTGTGTTTTCGATCAGCTCGTGCATACGCGTCTCGCTGGACGCGTTCGACGCAGAATTCTTCAGGCTTTCCAATGGCTGTGACTGCAAGCGCGTACAATTTTTTTTGGTCGAGTTATTCGAGCTCAAAGTTAGAGGACTGGACTTTCAGCGGCGAGCGACGTGATGCTAGGTATCCCTTTGAACGTCTCCCATTCAAGAGCTAGCTCGAGTTTGCCGAATTAATTGACGATTTGTTCGATCGACCGAAATGTTCCTATATATATTGTAGGTGTATCTACGTGCGAGCCGTGCGAGCAGTTATCGATTTTCAAACACGCACAGTTTGCGGACCGTCGGGGTAAGAAATACGCCGGAAGAATGCGTAAGCATTGGTTATCAATTCAGGCATACACATGCACCTATCGGCTCTCAATCAACATTGATGTAGTTATTTGTTAGTTCATTTCATAAATTCTATGCCTATAATGACCTACTCTTCGCCAATTTTCCGTCGCCGATTAGATTCGGATGGAGCGAGTGGTACCGCGTACCAATTAGGTACTAATCCCGTTAATCGGATCAATTTCCATCGCCGGATCTCATACTATATGAAAATATGAGGATAATTGCACGCATTTCGGGTACAATTCGCATATACTAGCGAAATCCCATATGTATATACAAGTCTGCCGAAAGAGAGTCGGAATGAGTCGGACGATCATCAAAATGCGAAGTACCTGATATCATTTTTTGAAAATGTTCAGTCCATGTAACTGCGGTTCGAAGATTTCTGTAGCAAATTCACGCTCCGCGAAACTTCGCGGCGGTTGGGCGTTTCGTCGCGGCGGAGTGGTGTAGTCGCGCAGAATGTTCCACGACTGCACACCCTTCACCGCCGTGCCGTGCCGCGCCGCGCCGCGCCGCGCCGTATTCCCACATCCCAGTTTCATACAGCGCACGTTTTGTCTCGAGAACTCTGATGCCCCCTTGAAGCCTCAACCGCGACGCGACGCGACACGACGCGACGCTTTTCCCGCCGTGTCAGTTATCCTATCATAGCCGTGAGTTACGGATCGCGAAGCGATATTTGCACGGGTAATTAAACTCAGGCGCCGCTCGACGCATCGTAGACAAGAATAAACGATCAAAAAACAAAGAAAAGCTTGTAAATACTTTTCCGAAAAATTTGGCAAATTTTTTCATCGCGTTATGCGACGACAGACGTCTAGAAATTTGTGAAGGCCAAAGAACAAAAAAGTAAAAATCTTCGTTTCACCAGACGTTGAATTGATTTGAATCGCGCGCGCGTGATTGTGAAATTGTGTGGTTTTTTTTCATGTTGGTTTTGGTTTCGGTTTTTGGCGTTTTTTCGTCGTACAGTTTACCCGATCGTCTGATAAAAGTGGCGGAAACCGTGCGCAGCGTAGAAATAATAACATTAGGAATAATATACGAGTCAATGGCCCGAATATGCAGAAACTCCGCGGCCGATGCCGCAGGAAGAAATTATTCATCGAACATTGAATAAGAACGAAATTATGGAAGAAGTGAGAGTAAAGAAAAAATCACGGAAAAACAGGTGAAAAACTGCAACGAAGCGAACATCGAGTGGTGTTGATCGATTGCGAATTACATAATAAGGGAGGAATAAGGAAAGTGAAACGGAAGGAGAGAGAGAAAAACGAGGCCTAAGAACATGGATGAACCTTTCGGAACTTATCATTCGCCTTTTTCGGAGACGAAGGAAACTTTGGAGAATGGATTCTGGGTGAATTATACGAAGACAATGTCACCGGAAAGTTATAACTTCGTGAACGAAACGGAGCCCGATGTGGCTTTCCAGATATTTGGACCGCGCCGAGACGCACTGTACGTTGTCGTGCCGATCACGATTATTTACGCGTCGATTTTCTTGACTGGGATAATCGGCAACGTTAGCACGTGCATCGTGATCGCCCGTAACAAGTCGATGCACACGGCGACGAACTACTATCTCTTCAGCATGGCCATATCGGATCTGTTGTTGCTAGTTTCCGGTCTCCCACCGGAGATTTATCTCGTTTGGTCAAAGTACCCGTACATCTTTGGCGAAACTTTTTGCATACTGCGCGGTTTAGCCGCCGAGACATCGACCAATGCGACGGTTCTAACTATCACCGCGTTCACCGTTGAGCGATACGTGGCAATTTGTCATCCGTTCTTGTCTCATACGATGTCAAAACTTTCTCGCGCTATAAAGTTAATCCTGATCATTTGGCTCGTTGCCCTGTCCCTGGCGATACCTCAGGCTCTCCAGTTCGGGATTGTCGAGGACCCGACCAGGAGCTTGGACTTGGTCATGTGCACCTACAAGCACGTCCTCATTGAATATTCTTTCGAATTATCGACGATAGTATTCTTCCTCCTCCCGATGACGCTGATAACCGTTTTGTACGCACTGATCGGACTAAAACTAAGAAAATCAAACATGATGAAAAGAGATTCCGGTAATGGGAATGGCAGCCGTAACGGATACCGTAAAAGCAACATAACCATTAGGAAAGAGCGGAACTGTCGCCATCACACCGGAAGATCATCCCGACGAGTTCTCAAAATGTTGGGTTCGTGAATTCTATTACTCCTTAACGTTCACATACAAACACTGTAACGATCATCTATTCCCAAACTCCGGATCACGATCCTGCAGGCACAGAAAAAGTCGAGACGATTCGTACGCTCATTATTTCACCGTTTCCTTCACAGGCTTTCACGTCTGCTAACGCGTTCATTCGCCATCCTACGAAGTTTTCATTCTTCGGAGTAACTTCTCTCGGAGTCAAGCGCCTTATAATCCCACGGAGATGAAAACCAATCTCAATCGTTCACGCAAGTTTCCCATCAATTCGCGTGCTCGATTTATAAGTCCCTATTTGGGTAACGGATAGGTATAAATTTATTCATGAAATTCCGGAAATTTCATTACCTCTACCGCTCACCTGAACGAAGAAACAACATTGTTCCACAAGTCTGATAAATTACATTCTGTTTGAACAGGTGTGATACATCAAGTTTTCACACTTCCCCGATTCGACGACTGATCTCGAAAATTTGAGGATAAACTTACATCGGATCGGGGCTCCGTTTATCGATACTTTATTTCTGCCGGTTCGTTTTACTCTCTCCCCATTTTTTGTTTCGTATAAATCGCAGTTGATTTCACTCACAATCAGTTTGTCAGAAACTCTTCGAGACTTTTATCGCGGCGAGGTAAGATTGAAGAAAGAGTATAAGAAACAAAGGGATCGCCGCTTAGCGAGTGTGAAAAACCGGGGAACGCTCGAACTCCGGCGGTACCGATAATCAGAATTTAATTGCTATTCGCAAATGAAAAATTCCGCAAACTTCTTTGAAGCTCGGTTCAAATTTTCGCTCATTTATTTCTCATTTGACATTATACTTATACAGAAACCTAACTTTTATTTAGACTCGCATTCCTATCCATTTTCATTCGGTGTTGGTAGTTTTCCTTTTACTCATTTAACGTCGAGGCGCCCTCTCCGATTTCTTTGGGGCAACGCTGGTTTCCATTTCATTCCGTGATTCGCGAATCATATGACATGTCCGTATTTTCGGTCACTGTGTGCCGAGCGAGTTGAATTCCACGGTCGAATGCAGAATCTTCTCTTTTATCGCACGTTTCGCTTCGCGAGTGATATCAAATTACATCCAGCGTAATATATAACTGGCGAATTTTATCATCGACAAATTTCGCTCCGACAAAATTTCCTTTTCTCCCTTTTCTTCCCTTTTACATGGGAAGCTGGATATGTATATAGCGTACGACCGATCAACAACAACGGTTTCATCATCCATAACGTCATCCACTATGTATGTACGTACACTGAGATAAGAAAGGTTTAATTGAATCTACCATACGAGGATTTTATAAATTCAATTAAATCACCGACTTTGGAACAAATCTTATTTCACCCAAAAATATTGGTCGTTTACTCGAAGAAATAGAGTTGAATCAAATACGAAATCATTGATAAAAAAAGAAAATTAAATTATTCCCGAGTCGCAAACGAAATAATTTAATGAACAAATTTGACAGATTTTATTGAACGGACAAATATTTGGTTTGTTTCAAGGAAAGTCTTATAGAGCTGATGAAAATTTCGTTGGAGTAAATAAAATTTTCAAGCAAAGTTCAGCAAATATTTCGTTTACGACTTGGAAATAACTTCATTTTTTTTTTCATCAATGATTTCGTATTTGATTCGACCCTACTCCTTTGAAGAAGTGACCAATATTTTTGGGTCAAATAAGATTTATTCCAAAGTCGGTGATTTAATTGAATTGATAAAATCCTAATATGGTGGTATAGATTCAATTAAACCTTTTTCTCAGTGTAGGTATGTAATCCGAATGGTGTGCTACATGCGAGAAGACTTGATCACCGGCGCGGAGATTATTATACACGAATTCGTTATTTATTATATTTTTCGTACACGTACCTGCAATATAATCGACTCTTAACACGCACAGATACACCTATGATATGCGATACAATTCAGCGAGGAATAATGGAAAAGGAATTTTTCGAAAAAGCCAATTGCGGGATTTCTGCAAATATCATCAAGTTCTTTTACTCCAATTTTCGCAGACAGTAAACAGAGAGAGAGAAAGAGAGTGAGAGGGAAAGGGGCAATTAGTTGGTTTGTTTGTTCTTCCCTATTCGCATCCTGCAGGGTTACTTTATACTATACCTATATTAAAACCAATAATAAAACAGTCTCGAAATTTCTGAATTCGTAAATTGTTTGCGGCGTATGTTGATACCTTGAATACCTGATGATGAAGATGTATTTGGATCGCGAACTGATGAAGATGACGATGATATCACTAGGTATATATACACATATAACATCGGAGCAGCAAAGGAAGCGAATATGTACTTTTAATACTGTATATACACCCTTCAGGCTCGGTCGCTGTTATATTACATGAATCTCGCGCATCAATCTCGTGCAAAGTTACCGCATTTGTATAATTCACGAGTATTATTAGACAGAAATCTCATTTTCTTTCAAGATATGAAAATTTTGGTAACGACCTTCACCCGTCTAATATGCGGAATCATGCCCGAGGGATCTTCGCTGCATAAATCAATTTTACAAGCGGGAGTTGTCCCCAGCGAATCCATTTTTCACACTGCACGAATAACAGAAACATAGTACGATGGGAAAACAAAGAAAATAGAAAACGTGGAAGAGGCAAAATTGAACCGGAAATTAGTGAGGAGTGCTTTTACAATATTCATGAAATCGTCCCTCTTTTTCATTCGGAAAGATCTCTCTCTCTCTCTCGCTCGCTTCTTGTTCTTAGTCTTCTTCCGTTTTCTATGCTTCTTCATGCTTCCAAACTTCGTCGTACAGTTTGAAACATTGAAACACAGGTGGAACGATCATTAATTCTTATCTCTCGACTCTTCACCGGAGAATTATAACCTCCCTCTTCGCCTCCCCTCGCAGAAAAATTCTCCCGCGCACACATATGTAAATAATTCATCTTCTCGAGAATACAAATAAATATACTGTATATTATGTATACAACAGTACGGATGTATACTTATAAAATATCGTGAGGTTACGAACTTTTCGTCCTGTACATCCTCGTCCATGTATTCGGAAACTTTTCAACATAGATCCTCGCTCATGCAATATCCACGGAAAATTTATCATCATTCTCTCACGTTTACATACATATATGTATTTTCTTTTCGCGTATAAATTACGAACTTTTGCACCTATATACATATATACATATATATATATATATCCATACACAAACTGCGTAGCTATATAAATATATATGTCAAAGTAAAACGTCACTCGTGACGTATTGCCGAGTGTTATTAATCCGATTTCGATCAGTGTGCGTGGGGTACGTTACCTGAAAATGAGTATATACCTATACGTCAATATACCTACCTAAATATATATCAAATTTATGAAAACCGTTCGTAATCTGGCGAATTTTTCGATCGCAAACCCGTAAAAATTGTCGAAAATCATATTTTCACGGTAAATCTGTAACCAACTTACTCATTGCCAGCATTTTTTCCGATTTCAAGGTCTTGGTTTGGCACGTTCGTCGCCACGATCGTTTCGTCTCTGATAATTATGGTGACCTATACATATTCCTATGTAACAGCGAATAGTAGTACACATTGTAATGCGTGTATACGCGCGTATATGCATACGTATGTATACCTATACATCCGTATAATGTACATGATTTTTTTCACTACGTCTACATCAACTTGCTAATTTCCGTCAATGCCGATTGACCATACCTTGATTATCATTACCTAGCTAGCTACTGGTTTAATTTCGTCTGTTGAACTTTTTGAGCGAGCTGGTGAGGTCGTGGCGGCGGTCAGTCGTTACCGGTAATGTACGATCCAAGGCCAAGATTTTATCCATATGTATGTATGTATGCATGTATTTATGCATATGTACGTACATATGCTTCGAATTTATCGGTTAAAACTTTTCCACATTTCGTTAATTTATACAATAACTACCGATCTCTTTCACATCGGTCGAATGGGGGGGGGCAAATATAGTATTATTCGCCAAACGAAAAACGAGAAATAATAACGGAGAAGAATGTAACGTGAGAGAATCGGCGATACGTAGCGATTCATTCACCCGCGTACATACTATACACGGGTACAAGATTGTATATCGCTCATGATTTCACGTATACAGCTACGTACTATATTATAACACACGAGTATCCGACTATTTCTCTATATAAACGCAGCGCCTTGTTATTCTACAAAACGTTGAGAAACAGCTGTTATAATATCGTCGATCCACACATACATAGGTGTGCGTACCTACCTACATATATATATATATATATATATATGTATGATCAAGGGATCCGCGTTTCAAGTCCAAATTTATTGCGATTGATCATCGGAGTCAAGTATTTGCGGGTGGGCGGGTGTGATTCGTATATACAATCTCGTCGATTGCGAGAAATATGGATAGCGCATACGATAGGTGACGATATTTCAATCGTTGATATGCAACAGTCAATAGTAGGTATACATAGTAATTCGATAATTAATCAATCGAGTGATGTAAGATTTTCGGAATCGTTGTTTCTCGTCAGTTTAAGCTCTCCGTTCCTAATGTGAGATTCCAAATTTCGTGATTTTGCAAATGTGTGTATATACATACCAACTTCAAAATCACGGAATCCGCGATGATCTACAGTTCGTCATTTTCGTTTTTCTTTCCCTGTTTTCTTGTATGCATGTATATGTACAATAATTACCTATTACCTCGATGTGAATCTGACGAAGAAAAACGAATAGGTATCAACAAATTGTAACAGACCGTTGCTGTCGAGTCTTCTGCCTGCGGGATGCATTGCCCGGAATTCATTACAATTCTTTCACAATTTATATATATATATTTCATAGTACATATACGAAAGAAAAAGAGAAAAAAATTGTGAAGGGAATCAACGCGAATCGTTGTTGGTTTCTCATTTATTTATTTTTTTCTTCTTTTTGTGTTACCATAATTTTTTCTTGTCGTTTTTTTCGCCTCCTACAGTATGTAGGTATATAATTGCCTTATGTTCACCTCATCAATCGCGAAAGAAGACGACACTGGAAGATACATAGGTAATATATAGTGTGTACATACACGTCTGCGTTACTATAGTATAACACACTCGAGTCGAATAATATATATCGTCTATCTCGATAAATTTACATATCCGACCGCGCGCGGGGCAGGATAAAGTCTATACGAGCACCGCGGAGGCAAAAAAAAAAAAAACGAACCGGAAACTTGGCTGAATTACGTAACTTTATACATACGAGTACATACGCGTATACATACATGTATACAGGTTCATGCATATATAGTATAAGAGTGAGCAATGACCTTGGTAATAAATAATTGAAATTAATTAAACTACACGATTTCAAAGATTCATGAATCCTGTTTCATTGTTTCGTCTTCTCCTCGGACGAATTTACTCTAAAGGGTAGTCGTGTAACTCGTGGGCGCGAGCTTGTAGAACTCCGCAGATGTATGGATTCTAAACTGTATAAAAAAACAGAACAAAAGAAAACCCCCCAAAAATGTAGGAGTAACATGAAAAATCAATCCGCACTGCTTCGATCCTACGTTCCCGTGGCAACATAACCTTTCTTTCTTTTTTTCTTCGTCATTCTCTGCAATTACACCAATAATTATGGATTACGGAAGGGAAGGTCTCAATTAATCGAGTCGAGTCGAGTCAAGTCGAGTGAATTGACCGGGCTCCATTGATTGAGACCTTTCCTTCAATATCCCAAGTTCGAGTGTTAACTTCATTACGTACAATTATGGATTATCCTAAATTGGCAATTTATCGAAATTTTTTTACGCCCTTGCAACTGCATAGCAGATCCATCGTACACGTGTAAGATCGGTTACGTTGAATGGAATACCATTTTCACCCTGCGGTATCCCCGGTCACATGATTACATTATATATCATATATATATACGTGTAAGCATATGCATATGTATAATATATTGCCACACAATCATTATTTTTGTTCAATTCTGTAACATTGGATCTCGTCGTGCGGATATAATGATACGACGATTCCAAATCATCGACAATGTTTCCCCTCATCCCGATAGGAATAGAAAAAAGAGAGAGAAAAAATAGTCCATCCATGGCATAGTCACGCGAATTAATGATACCCTCGCCTTCCTCCTCCTCCTCCTCCTCCTCCTCTTCCTCCTCCTCCTCCTCTACATCGAGGATAATATCAAATAATAATAATAATAAACTGCGAATCAGGTGCATACACATACGCATCTGTACATACGCAGGAGCATGCATACACGCTCGATAATATACATAATCTGCCGCGACGTATGATTTTCGAAACGCTACCTCAACCATATCCCTACATATACCTATGCACAGCTACACCAACTATGAACGTATTTAATTGATAGATTTCTCAACGATTATTCATCGTCCGCATGTAATTACGACGACGATCGAGACGATAATCAACAACTTCTGGGGTCCAGGGAGGGGTGTCAATTATAATTATACGTAGGTATATATCCAAAAGCCGGATGTACGGGTTTCGCAGGTAGAAGAATATCCTTTTCAAATCCCTTCTCATGCGTATGCATGTACGCATATATATATATATATGGGCCTACGAAATAGGAACCACGATGTACACGATCCGTCGCGATACCACTGAATTTATTCCGAAGTAAATTAAACGCGTTGGTTAATTAGCAACATCGTCCTGCGTACGTGTGATACGCGCGCGCGCGCGCGTATGCATATACCCGCCGCCTATACCTATTCGATATAGTATGTAATTATTTGCTCATCTAAGTAGGTACTGGTGGGCGGTGTGTACACGTACATCGCGTTTTTATGTACACAAATCTCGACTGTGATTTCGGAGTTCAATTTTCTCCGGCGAATTTCTTCGTCGCTGCTCTTTGAAAGGAGGGAAACTCGTACTTTTTATCTACATCACAAGTATCAAGTTGACGGAAAACGTTGGCGAGCTTGCGCAGGAAGTACGAGGGCTACCTCATCCCCGCCTCCTTTCCAACCCCCGATCCACTGTCGTGTGCTATATTGTGGCGACACGCGAAAATATGGCTGAACGAACTGAGTCCCGCGACGAGATCATACATATGTATCGTGTATATACTCGGGTTAAATATCTGTTGTAGCTGACTCGAACTCTCAACGTATCGGCGCACACGCGAGTACGTATCCTCGCGCGTTGTGTTTCGAATTTGGCGTCGAATGGCAGCCGGGCGACAAGAGATACATACATAGGGATAGGGAATAGCTACCTATGTGCAATACGTGTGTACGCCGCGTTTCATGAGTATCGATAAATTCTATGTGGAAAATAGGTAGGTACTTCTGGCTACGTGTGCCCGCGTATACCTCTATAAACGCTTTTCCAGTTCCGATTCAACTCGCTCCGCAATCTGCGTGCCAAGCCGTGGCACAGGGTGGTATTTTTCATTGATCGCGAGTTCAACGTTCCAATAATTAGTTGAGCGTCTTCCAACGCGATGCACGATAATAATTATCATTATACCTACGTGTAAGTAGGTATTCGTACGTATATTTCCGGGATATTACGTACTTTACTCGTGTATTCGTCTGAGATTCAGGATTGGCATACCGCAGCCTGTATAGGTCTTCACCTACAATGCGTTCCAAAGCCGATTTGTCAGTGACAAAAGGCGACGTTACCTAACAGCGACGAATTTGCGGTGCGTTGTAATTGCGAAACGCCAATCCGCTTATAATGATCTCGCCAGTTCTTCATCCGATTCCAGCTAATTTCTTACCCTTGCCTCTGTATTTTCGTATCACTCTGCAATTGTACGCAAATGCCTTCCCAAATATCGGTAACGTTATCCTGTATCAGCTCTGGTTGTTATACATATCTATATATATGTATCTATACATAGGTATATATAATGGGTATATACATATCCGGAAACAATATGATAACGTATAAGAGGTGAAAATCTGAGATGAATGCCTTTACCAGGGAAATGGGAAATTTCCTTGTCGATCGTCGCTCGAACCAGCTCGACTTTGATCCGTACAGTGTATCGCATGTTCTGCTCTCTCCACGTTGATTTTCCAGTCTGTTTTCCATTCATATCTCCCCTGGTGCTGCGTCTCAAGTTTTTCCTTCTTTTCCCGCTTAACTTTTTCCATAATGTTCATTTTCCGTTCTTTCATTTTTTTATCTTGTTTGTTTCGTTCGCTCTCTTACTCTCTCTTTTTCTTTTGCCTCCATCGAGTGGGATAATTGGCTCCTCAGTGACATAACCGCACAGGCGAACGAAGATATATAAGGTTAAAACTCCGAAAATTGGTAACATAAAGTTACGAATTCAAAAGGTCAAAGAATTTTCAACGGATGGAATAGTATCCGCATTGCAGTATATCGAATACATGAATTAAACGTGAAAGTGATATGAAGAATGATTACGGCGGGGAAGAGAATATCATTCTTCGTTCATCCAACAGTTAGTCCGATTCATATATTGAATATACATGTCGGCGCGTAATATTTTAGACGCAGCAACAACGAGCATGGCGACTTTTATTAGTTCAGTCTATGAAGCCGACGAGAACGTATATCGGGTGACTATCGATATGCGTTTAGTTTGAGTTTACGTTTGGACATATTTATTCGTATGTTATACTCAGCAAAGAGAGTCTTCGATCTTTGAATGGCGCACAGGGGGGTGCGAGACGAAGGCTCGCTTTAAGGTGCTATTAAAGACATATTCACCAGACAGAAAGACGGATCGTTACTCATTCTTAGAAGCATTGTTATCACTTGGGAAACGCGATTCGTCGCTACTCCTACACCACACAACCGATCAAAACGAAACTTCAGAGATTAGATGCAAAATTTTGGCAGAAAGTGGCTAAATATTTCATTTTGCTGTAACTCCAAGAGAATCCAAAGTTTTTTGGGATTCCCTGAAAGTTAGGTAAGGTTCGTTTATAGGTTAGATTGGCAAAGTTTTGATTTTCTACAGAAGATTCAATATTTCGTAGAAATGAAATACTCAGCCACTTCTTGCCGAAATACTGCATCCACTCCCCAAAGTTTCATTCCGATCGGTTGTTTGGTGTAGGTTTAGCAACGAATTCCATTTCCGAAGTGATAACAATGTGTTTTTAAGAATGAGTAACAATGGGTCTAAATATGTCTTTAATGGCACCTTAAGTGGGTGGATGCCTTTGTCGAACGTAGCCACAGCCCTAGCGAAATGTCGATTTGAGCATCAGTCTTTTCTGAACTGATTGCGAGCCGGAGAGTGTCACGATGAGAGTTGATCTGATATTACGAATATAGAATGGCTCGTGGATTCGTTTCCCCGTCTTCCTTCGCGTTACAAACGCTTACAGAACTCAATATTCGTATCTTGTTATACTACGGTAGTCAGGCGATAATGAGACTACATGTAATATTACCTACTTGTTTTCTCTATCAAATCTAATATTCTCGCAAGATGAATCCGTGTCCACGCTATACCGTAAAGCCTCCGTTCCATTCTCCGACATACAATTATACATATTCTCGTTTTTCTCTTCAGATGAAAGGTAAATATTGTTCCAATTGTGAAAACGGATGTATAAACCGGTGGATAAACTTCGTTACGCTCTGATTATCGAAAGAACAAGTTGTCCCGAAGTTATTGGCATCGTTGCAAAATCAGCGAGTAACGGAAATTAAACTTACATATATATGTATATGATAACTAATCTGGAGACTACAGTCCGCACTCCGCAACTGAACGCACTCTGAGCACTGATCATATTATTCTTACCAGTTTTACAATTAGCTCAAGTAGCTTTGAGAAAATAGAGTAATTGATTATTAGCCCGGTCAATTCATCTCTCCGATTCATTCCTCGGTCTTTTATGACCGACAAGATAGGCATCCAGCCAGATCGCCGAGGAGTTGATTTAACGCGCCGCGACGTACGTAACCAAAATATCCCCGTTACAATATACAATGCGGTATAGGTACGTATGCACGTGTATATGAATGAAAATTTTCAAACCGTGGAGGATAAATGAGGTGAAATTGAAAGTTTTCAAACTCCCACACACACACTGGTATGTAAACTTTGCGAACTTTTATATGCCGCGGTGTTTGCCCACTTCCAGACCTCTCCTTGCCCTTTTTTTTCAAAACATATAATACAGGTATATAACCTGGAGCAGCTGTTTCTCTAGCAATCGGGTAAATTGGAGTGGTTTCAAAATTAGAGTAAAAGGTTTCCACTATATTATCGTTATTAATTATCGGTAGGTAGGAGTGTATAGAAGCTGGGTACAGGTTCGGTAAATCACAACGCGGGATCCTTGATTCTGAATGTTCAACACTGGCATCTGGAAAAGTATAACACGTAGTAGCTGGTCCGCCAGAAGAAATTTGACTTATCGCTCGGAAATATTGGGCCGAGGTTTTCTACGTTCGAGCAACAAAATCGGCGTAAATATTGCCGACTGAAGTACAAGAATCTTCATTTTCAGGCAATTTTTGTAAACCCACGACGTCGGGGCTTCGCATACGTCGCTCGTCGTGACGTTGCGAACTCCGGCCTCGCGCCGTAACGTAGTAAAACGTCATGGTTTTCAGCCTCGTTCAAAATTTTCCATATACATTTCGTGAGAATCAAAGATTCTGTTACACGCCATACTATATATACCTGTAGTAGCGGTTATCGAAGAGATAGAGAGGAACGCACGAACTGAATTCGATAAATTGGTTTTCCCCCGTGAAAAAAGGAACGGAGGAGTAGAAGGCAAACCGCATTTGACAGCTTGCAAAATCGCGGAATCGATAGCTCGGCGTTCAAGGCTCGTGGGGTGACGGGCCTAGGAATGCCCCGCATACCAGAGATGGGCGAATCAATTGCGATGGCCTGTATACCTACCCGCCTAACTCAACGAACAATGAATAGATCAAACTTGAGCGTTAAAATCTGCCATTGACTCGTGGACTTGAATACCCAGAGTAGCAACACGTATCGCGCGCGCCTACTCGGTACCTACTATGTATCACGTATTTGTTCAACAGAAATAGATCGACAGGTTGTCATCTTTCGAGGTTGTATGAATTTCAATCATTTATACTCAAACCCGCATCAAATTCACAATGTGGCACAAGAATTCTAGCGATATATGGACGTGTGTAGTACGTATTCATTTATTTATTTATTTATTTATAGTACGAACGTTTGCCATCGCGCGAAGTCCTTGTGTCAATTTTTATCGTGTACCTATAACCTCTGTGGCTACGAGTACACGTAACATACACATCTAGGCAGCGTTCAAGGCAAGAAAAAATTCAAAAAAATTAACTAATATCACGAGAGAACCACAAAAATTACAATATCATATCCACGTAGGTATACAGGGTGACTCATTTCGAACGGCGGGGCTGAGTACTCAGGAAATCAGAGCTTACGGAGGAAAATTTTTCGGACACAAGTTGCAGGGTTCTGAGATGGACACGAACCGGTGCAGGTGGTAACGACTTCGTTGCATGCGTGGGGGCGAGGCGCTGGTCGAGTCGCATAAGAGTCGACATTCCCATTTTCCAAATCGAACGAATCGAAATGATTTCATCACAGAATCCAATACCTGCATTCTCATTTTCCAAACGATTTCTCTACACTCGAGATAGCGAGTGCTACGGCGCCTGACGAGAAAAAAAAAAAAACAGAAAAAAGAAGAAACCCGAAAAAAGTAAACCTCATTTCGATCATAAAACCGAAAGTCGATGCTAATATCATCCTTCCGGATCCTTTTCGGAACCAGACAATTTTTCCGCAAGCTCCGATTCCCGAGATATTGAGTCGCGCTATTCAGAATGCGACACCCTGTATACGAAAATTGGCAAGGACTTTTTTGTCCGCCAAACTACACTGTACGGATATCGGCAATTGGAAATTTATGTACTGGTATTTATAGGCGCCACGCCGCGTCTCGTGACCGAGAATTTTTGAGAGAGAGATTGTATCTCCAATTATATATCGGCTTCACACTTATTACATAATACATATGAATATATATACATATATATATAATAATAATAATAATAATATAATCATAATTTTTCTCTATATAATAGCTGAGTTGCGTGCGATGTGGACATTATCTGCTATCGTACATGCATGCCCAGCTCCCAGCTGGAATTAGTGTCGCGCACTTATATATAGGTGCTGCGGGATACAGAAACACCTATACCTGCTCCAGAGTAGGTGCTTAGATAAAAACTTGCGCTTTTATATTCTCATTGTTTGCTATGCCTGTGTCCGAACGGCGAGGCTATTATCTTTCGCGAAATAAGGGGGAAAAACGTGAGAAAAACCGAGTGAAAAAGGTGGCGAGGCGTTTGGTATGTACATACGTACGTAGTACATTATACCTGTACGAATCCTTCCCAAACGAAAGAAAGCTTTCTTTAACTTTTTCCACTTGTGTTCTCTATTCTTCTTTCTTCTTCGGCACGAATTCAGTGTTCATGTATTTACGCACGTAACACAACGTGATACGTATTTCCGAACTTCGCGCAGATGTTATAGATATACCTAATATTCCCAACAATATTTCATTCTACGTAGCGGTAGCCTAATATAAGTAATTATACCATAAGTAATCGAAATTGTAAAACCTAAAGTTCCCATATTCTTTCAATCGTGGAAAATTCATGAGACGCAAACGTATTCAATCTATTTCATTTGATATTTTAACTAATGTGTGAGATACATGAGAACTGTGAGATTGATTGTCAGTTTCTTCGACAGATTGACGGTCAATGATAAATCTTCATTACAATCTTCGTATAGCCATGTATACATGGGAACGTGATTATTATTGTCATCATTATTACTGAAATTGGGTTCAAAAGCTCATTCAGGTTGTTACGCAGCAAAACCACATGTTACATGTATTTGTTTATAGATATGTATATACGTATGATATTGTGTAATACAGTTACGGTAGGGATTCCTTGATGGTTTCTTCGATGTTGTTTTTGCATATAAATATTCATTTACGCCTACCTTCAGGTGTACCCTGCGTTATCTCAATTCGACTAGTTCACATTTGATTCATCGCCGTGTGATTACAATGACGGATACGATATCCATACGTACGTACGTACACTGCCGCGCATTAATACGGTTTCGCTCTGAAGTCAGCCACGCTTAGGGTAAGGCAGAGACCAATCGGCGCGATGCATTTGGATAAATTCAGAAATACGAGGCTCGGCAATGAGACGAACTCGATTACGGGGACAGAAAAGCGCAAATATTGAGGCGAATTATAAATCATTATGTAATTTATACCATACCTATGTACGTGCATACATATAGGTATACACAAGTAGGAAAAAAAATTCATCATTTTTCAAACTTATTTACAAACGATTTGTCAATTTGTCCCGACTTCCGGGAGAACCATTGAGCATTGAAAAATGAGATTTAGAATCTTGTGAACTAAAATTTTGTATTTCATGTACCGATAGTACATACATACATACATACATATACATTCACGATGATTATAAAGGTCGCGACTTTATGTAAATCAATTTTCAAGTCAATTTATCACGCTTATTTATCAAGCAAATTAAAAATTTCACATCATACACACATAACTGTATGTTCGTATGATATTATGATGATAGGTATATGGTATATATATGTCTTAACGATTCGTAAAGACACACGACTATGCATATCCCTGTTGGCAACAGACATTCTTCTTTTTTTTTTCTTCTCAAGAGACCATCGGAGTGGCCGCTGCAGGCAATCTAACCTAGCTAACATAGGAAATATTAATTTATCATCGAATCCGATCGATGTTTTGAAAAAATGAGACACTTGCCCATTTTCTGCTATCGTACTCAATGAATTGTCAAATTTTCATCAAAATCGATTCACTCATGCGCCAAAATTCACGATACTCGTTTTCCGAACGGTCTCTCCAAATTCAAGGCAGCGAGTTCTATGGCATCTCGATCGCAGTTCATATGCGCCACATAATTTATGCCTACACATAGGTATGTATACCGATTGTTCATTCATTTCTTTCTTTCTTTTTTTATATACCGTTTAAATTCGTAATGAAACGAACGTAGATCATGCTCTGTGTATTTCCACTCGATCTGACACGAAAACATTTATCGCCTGCACGGTGAAGAATTTCGCGTGCAGAAGAAAGCAAACAGGGAAAATCAATCGAGTGCCTTCTTATGAATTTTGCACGACATATCTACCTAGCTATACAAATACACACTGCTATACGTGTATACGTGAAATTCGACCGAAACGCAGATTCAGATAACAGCTAGGAGACACGAAACTGTCACGAGGCGATTCAGACAGAGTGTATACTTAACGCAGAAAATATCATTTGGGGGTGAATTTTCACGGTTTGCGAAAAGCTTTTGCTTTTTCTCCGTTCATTTCGTTTGTACCAGATTTTTCAGTATTTTATGAAATATACTTATACGCTGCCTACAAGCAACGCGGTTCCTTCCATCGCATTGTATAGTTCGAGTATTCATAGCTCAGTGATTAGGCTGACTCAGGCGCGGGCTACAGAGAGGTGGATTATTTTATTATATTACGTTAAACTCTGACTAATGCGATTAAGTTCATTAGACATCATCGCGACATACATATTACATTCATTTTTGGGGCGGATTTATTCCCGACCGAATTTCATACCTATAGAGCTCAATTAGGAAACGGAGATTAGGTATACAGAAATTCATTTACATAAACGCCGAAAATGTTAACCGAAACATTTTCGCCCACCACGCTGTAATATATTCCCATAAGTATACACATAGTACATACATAGGTACAACGAGGCTATATATACTATACCATACTATACTATACTCAAAGACTATAGTACTGTATAGGTAACAGTTCAGAGTTTGAATGGCAAGAAATTATACGATTCAGAAATTTCTACACATTGAATAACTCTATAATGTTTCGTCTGGAATTTATGAGGTCACTCTATACCTATATTAGCGTTGCCAAAGTCTTCCAAATTCGATACCTATACGTACCTAGATACCTATGTACCAAATGGGCCAAGTATGGCTCTTTTCTTCTCTTTGATCTCGTACATACAGAACTGACGCGGAGATTATTAACGGGGTCGATTCACAGTTGAGAAACTGAAAACTGCAGGATTGAAATGACCTCATCAGTTTCTTTTTCAAAATGCGATATATTTTGCGGATCTCGGGGTCAATTCCGTGTCGCCCTGTATACCTATAACGACACTGCGATTGGGTGTCGCGTGAATTAAATTTGCCCAAGCCGCATGACGGAGAAACTGAGGAATACGATAAATCGAATTTACATATCGTATGGAACATATAAAGTCGCATTATTAATCGGCACGCGCAATATTAGATACATCGATTGATTGCGTGATATCTTTTTTTCATTATCTCTACTCTCCTCGTTTCGCAATTCTTCCTGTAGGTATGTATACCTCGATATTATAATAATAATAAATAAATAAATAAATAAATCTCGATGAGCCTATCGATACACGTGACCTATAATTAACATCAACGGAACCGATAATTATCCTTTTTCTTTTTCTAGTTTACTCGTATCACCTGCGGGCAATTAATTTATTATAACAAAAAAAGAAGACGAAAAAAAAGCGGAAAACGAATGGAAACTTCTGTCGAATATACTTGTACGATACACAGTTCAGTTCTTCAGATGCTATTTAAAACACTTGTATCTATACTATATCTCTGCTTATACTCCGTATACATATCAATATACAGGCGACGCGACATACAGAGTTAGTTTCACTGAGATCACAGAAAAAAATACTCAAGTTAGAGTAATTTTGATCGAATATAATTCACGTATAGGTCCCTATCGTCCCCGCCTTGTTGTCTTTCTGTTATTGTCTTCGTAATTTGAACTGACTGATGAAGAATTTATAGAGCGGGGCTGAGGGTAGATTCGCGCGTAGAATAGACGCCGAGATAAAGTACCGCGAGAAACGGTCAATTGTACCGCGAAATAAAAATAAAATGTAGCAAACAAATAGATTGACGAATGAAAATTGTTATTTTGATGAGAACAAACAACGTTTGTTTGTCATCTCTCAATAATGACTTCTACTCGGCGGTGGAGGGGGGGTCAGGATCAATCACGTTCTTCAGAGCCGAAGATATTTTGACCGATTCTGACATCCGCAAAGTTTTGCCATACATCGATAGGAATATATATATATATACATGTGTAGAAAAGTTACACATATATAGGTATATTGTATGAAAGGTCGAAGTGAAAGCTCGTGCCGAATGACTGTTATACCACAATTCTCTAAATTGGCACATTTACAAAATACTGCGATTTCAGTCTCAGGAAGAAGATCCGTGCAGAAAGCGGACCGAATTTATTCGTTCAGTTACAATTGCTACACGCAGCTACGATCACATTGGAAGTGTGATTTTGATTCGGCGGAACCGATTGAGCCCAATCATTTCCAATATGAAGTCTAGACATTCGATGATCCCTGCAATGTAGCGCAGGAGACCTTCACATCCCAATTTTTGCTGATTTTCTCCATTCATCCCGTTAAACGTATGTGCACAGACTAAGTTTTGGAAGTTTCAAGATATCTAACTTCGGAGACTCAGAAATCGAAGAATAATCTTGGTACGCCTATAACTCAACGCGAAAATGTCATATACCCGATCATGCCATGGATAATCAATTACCAATTGGAATGACCGATGTTATATAAATTTCGATGTTTCTCCACCCCTTCGATCATCGCTTTCTCACACACGCGGACATTGACCATAAAATTCATAAGAAAAGTTATAGTGTCTTCATACAGTCGCATGAATCTTTATGTACCTACATACTCAAAGTGATTATATTTATTACGTGTAACTTACGTGCGAAAACTGTATCTGGATTGGATCGAAGTATACGAAACGTGCTTTCCGATAGTTATGGGTATACTATGCCTATAGATTGACGTGAAGATAGAGCTCATGGAAGATTTGTCCGCCGTGTTCATTGATTGAATAAACTAATCGGTATGTAACTAGTTTGCGTTTGCATATACATACATGCACGTGAAACGAAGAGAAACAGAATGGAAAAAAAGACCGCAGCAAAATTGACCGCTGTAGGTACGCTATATCGACGAGGCAGCGTAATTACAAGTCCATTAGCCTCCTATGTCGCGTATAGCTGTCTGTTTTCCATTTTCCTTTTTCCTTCTTTCGCGCCTTCATATTATTCAACGTTCGATACAAGAAAACGGATGGACTTGATCTCAAAAGGTCAAGTACACACATTATACGAATCTACGAAGAACTGCCGTATATATAAACGCATGTATGTAAATACATAGTATGTGCCTACTGTCTGTACTTCTATAGTATACAGTAGAACCTCGATTTTTTTCACTTCACCATACTACAGTAGGTATTAGTTTCCTACCGTGTACCTGACTACAAAGCATGGATTATTGTAGAGGAACCTGAAAATTGCGGGAGAGGCGATATATAAACTATAGACAAATATGTTTTACGTGATTTTCCAAAATTTCTTGCCAATTTATGTAGCTTCAAATCTTGTTTTTCAATGGAAATGCCGGAATTGCTGCTGTGCGATCGAAAGAGCTGTATATTATTTGGTAATCCGAAAGAAGCAGGGTCTTATACTGTACATAGGTACATGCATATACATACTCGCTACACACTATATCAATTATAAGTTGAAAAAGTTCCTGTTGGTCAAGTTTCAATTACTCGTGAGCAAGCACTGCAGTTAGTATATGTACGAAACGTACGTATTGTATATACATGTATACCTCATCGCAAGGTCAATTCAATCTCACGATCATTTGAAAACCTGGAAAAAAAGAGGAAGATCGGATCGACAGGATATCCTCCCTGCATAAAACATACGATATATTATAGTTTTTGAAAAAAGTACCTAGCACGTCGAATACTAGCGCTTATTCTAAAACCCAACTCAATCTCGACGCAAGAAAAATGGAATTTAGATTCGCCTATTTGCATAAGAACTGTATAATACATGAGGCATACACAGTTATACCGATTTTGCTCCAGCTTGTTAATGAAATGATCGTCACTGCTGCGGACAACAGATATCAGACACAGATAGAAATTTTGATCGTTGGATTAATGATTTTGGTTTTTTTTTCTTCTTCTCATTTGTTCTAATCTAGTGAAACAGTTCATCTAGGCTTTAGACATGTTCCTAAACACCTTGGTTACATTGCCAAAATGTCGAAAAAAATTCATTTCCAGTTGCCGTTGTGGTAGCCTTCTTCATCTGCTGGGCGCCGTTCCACGTTCAGAGACTGATAGCAATCCACGGTACGGATTCGTCGGATCACATCAGTTCGAACAGCCCCTGGATGGAATTTCTTTATCTGTTTTTCACCTACGTTTCTGGGGTCCTTTACTACGTATCCACAACCATCAATCCAATCCTCTACAATATAATGTCAAACAAATTTCGAGAGGCATTCATGGTGAGTACACGACGCAATTATTAACTGATCTTTGCCGGAATCGCCTATATATACCGTTGTACAGCTATACTATATATTTATTTGAAATTTTATCAATTACATGCTACAGAGTTTCATTCTCTCGCTGCCCAAAGTTTCGAAAAAAGGTTAAATCGAAAGTAGAAAAAAAAAGAGAAAAATAGCACGGACCCAATCTATTCCGTCATTTGCGTAGTAATTTTTTTGCTCCAAGCCAACTAATAGTAATTATTCTGAAAAAAAACCAATCACTGAAGATTGGCGACGTCCGTATATATGTATATAGACGGCGTGTCTGCGTGACACTTTAGACAACGAGTGAATGGGAAACAGTGTAATTAGCGACGATTAGAATTTATACCGTGAAATTCGAGGTGAAATTGAACGAACCGGGATACGTTACCGCCGCTTTTCATTATAACTTAACATATACATAGGTGCCCGTAATTAAATGCCCGAAATCGAAAAGGGATCGAAGAGAAAACGGGAAGAGGTGAATCTTCCTGATTCATCAAACTAGGTGTACAATCTATGAACTATATGATAAAGCAAGATTTGCCAGTAATGTAAACTGTGAAAACTGCGTGAAATACTATAAAATTTGATCGCTGGCAATCGAAAATGAAATAACGGGCGAAAAATTGTCATCGCGGTGAATCAAAACGGCAATTTTATGATACCTGTGATGTATAGTATTTTGTTTTTCATAAATTGATGGAACTGTGTTGCTCATTTCCTCGCATTTTATTATCGACAAAGAAATCTTTGACTATCACTTTTTCAGGGCAGGCCAACCCAACTTCGTACTTTATAGTCTACTGTTCGGACTCTCTTCTTCTCGTCGAAATCTATGATTTTACGTCGTGCCTAATAAAATCGACTGATTCTCCACACCTTACGAACTGTATACATATCACGTATAATAATATCACATTATTTATAACATCTAGAGCCTAGAACTCTCTAGAGGTCGAAATTCACCCATTTTCGGAATCTTTAACATCCCTCGTAACATTTCCCAGTAATGTCTGCCGATAATTTTGGCTATAAGCCACGTAATGAGTTATTTGCTCTTCGGTGAATTGATTAACACCCCCTACAGGATAACCTTGGGTATTCATTCGTTGAGCTTGATCTGAGTGAACAGAGAGGAAGGGAAACCGACGGAGCTGTTGATCCCAAAGGATTATAGTCTCTATATCCAGTCACGATGCGAAGGCGGCTTAAATTTGCGGCCAAAGTTCTCCTTGAGCTCTTTCCGTTTCATTTTCAAGTTCATCAACAACTCTTCGAAATTATATTGCTATACTAGACTTCGAACCTGTTTAAAAATTCGAGTTTTAGCCAACCGAATGACCATTCACTCGCTGATCGCCTTTTGAGCTTTTATCGCTAGAAGTTTTCCGCAGAATATAATTTACACACACGAAACGATGATCGATTATGACTGATCATCACCGCAGAAGTTCACTTCTTGAAAATATAATTGAGACTTCTATGGAATTGCTGAAAACCATTTCCGATAATCAAAGCCTAACACGAATGGTAACATTTGGTGATGTCCAATAGATCGCAGCTCGCAATCTAACCTAGTTAACACAGGGAATATTCATTCTTCGTCGGAATCCGGTCAATGTTGCAAAAAATTGGAATACTTGGCCACTTTCTGCCACCGTACTCAATGAATTCTCAAAGTTTCATAACAATCCATCAATTTATCTATCAAAATTTAGGATTCTCGTTTTCGAAACGGGTTCTTAACATTCGGGATAGCGAGTCCAATGCCACCTTGGATACAAACATCATAATTTGAGGGCGAAGCAAAATTCTTTCAAACCAAAAACTTGACACATTGAATTCGACGTTGGGACGAATGTGAAGGGCTAGATTTGAAGAGCGAGAATGAATTTCGGAATGAATATATTCGACGGTAAAATATACAAATTAATACAAACGCAGGCGATTTTTTTCAGGAGACGTTGGCGCGGTGTTGTAGAGTTGGGAACTTCAAAGGGAGGCGTGGACAACGTTGCTCATATTCAACCTTATCGCGTTCACAACAGCGAGCAAACGGTATATTCGGGTGTAGAAACGGTGGAGCTGGATTACCTCAAGAGAGTACGGACTGTTCGGGAAATTCGCAATCTATCAGAGACGAGAGCATCCAGCAAAGCATTTCTGGGAGTGGCTGTAGCGCGGGGGGGTCAAGTTTCGTTTCGAAGAATCCCTCCTACGAAACTGCCCAGCAAATTCGAACAAACAAACGGTCATCTTCGAGAAGGACTTTGAGCACAGATATTGGAAACAGCGATGCAAACGTTTCAGAATCTTCACGTGGAAGCAACCGATCGATCCGAGGCTATCACTACAGAGGTCGTTGTTGCAGCTACGGCCACAGAAATAACGAAGACAATAACACTTCGGCAGCGGCCATCAAGAGTTCGCAAACATTACCTGAAAGTCCCGCAGCTTTTGACAGAGGAATCAAAGTTAAAGGTACTGCGATAGTCTACAGGCAAAATAATAAGGCGAGACCGAGCAGAAAGTGGTGGAATATTTTCAAATGGTTAACGAACGGTAAGTCTTCTTCGTCAACTGGGCGAAGAATTTCTTACTCCTCGCCAACTGGACCGGTCGAAAATGTTATAATCAACGTTCAGGTTAATCGTGAGGAATATTCCATGTCACCGTGCAACATTAGTAACACTAGTCTCAGAGATGTTGATCGGAGGGCAATGGACGAAGAACTTTCCGCCTATATGGAAGAGATTCGTAAACGTGAATTTCAGAACGAAATCCGAGCCTCGGGGAATGGTTAGTCTCGGAATTTATGCATGTCTCTATATATGGGTATTCGCGAATTCTCTCAAACTTGACGTAAATCCATTTTGTCAGACCAGAGAATTGAGAGAGAGGGGGAGAGGGAGAGAGAATTGAGAGAGAGAGAGAGAGGGGGGGAAAGAGAAAGAAGAAAAAAGCATAGCGGTAGATCGCGTTGCTGTTATACACGGATAAGACAAGACTGTATTCCAAATTTTCAGACTTTTCCAACGAATTTCAAGCTGCTCGAGTACAGTACAACACTTCTGCATATGGAGAAATATTCTCATTTCATGTATGATTCAAGTTTTTTTTCCATAATCCCTTTGTCTTTTAAATTTCATTTCATTTTTTTTTTCCAAATGAAAGAATCTTTGTTACTCCGTTCTATTCCAGTTTTTAAGATTATATCTATAACGACGTGGATAATTATTGACGCAATATAGTACGTATGTATATAAATACAATTACACTGCAGCGCGTTGCATATGCTACACAATGAAGTGTCAATGACACATGTATGCTAATACGCTCGTTAAACATGCATGTACGTATGTACTACATGTATACATAATAGCTCTCAATTTTTGTGGCAATTCTGTACATCATACGTATATGTCAAATCGAATAACCGATCAATCGATAATCTATTAATTAATAAAATACAGTATATACCTATGCATAACATATGTATTATGTATACATAGATATAATATTTTAGTATGATTTCTCGTGTATTATAATATATAGGTATATATATATATATATATAAGACCATATTTTCTCACTGGATGTTTGTACGAACATAATTAGGAGTATGTATTATAGGTAGTATGTGTAATATTCTCCAAGGGACGTTTTCTTCGTTACATAGGAAAATATATACATTGTACATACCTGTATGGATATATATTTATCATATTAGATTAGTTGTACATATGCCTGCAACGATTTAGCCATTATGCATACATGTACATTGCGTACCTATATAAACGAGTATAGTTTTATAGACGAAAATTAATTAGGATTCAAATAATGATTAAGTATGTGATGAATTATTGTCTACATGTGTTTGCGGTATGTGTTGGCGTTATATAAAATAGTCAGAATCAGTAGAATACTATAAATACCTACACGATAATAATTATAGATGTTTAATATAGGCGGGTACATAATACATACCATAAATCTGGAAGTTAACATGTATTCAGGTGAAAACAATTCAAAGATGTTCAAACTTGACGCGAGGTTGTGGATTGATCTCCTGATATAACTCAGTTGGCACTGAAAAAAAGAGAAGGAAAAGAGAGTGAAAATAAAGAAATGAACGAAAACAATATACACATAGTATACATGCATGTATATACTTACTAGTGCCACGCATGCATGTATGTATATACACACATGTTCATATACATACTTTAAATAACAATGGCATGTGCTATAATTGTAAATACAAACCGAATAGTATGTTAATTTATCCGCCACACGTACTACGTTATCAATTTATATTGTAAATACATAGAATTCATCTATCTATACAAACCTACGTATTGCGACCTCGATTGTTTCCATTCGAACTAGTCTTCGCGAGCAATTCGGCAGAAGGTAGTATTGCAATATACAATGAACTTGAATACAAAAAAGGAGTTATCGGGCGCCCGCGCCGTGTACGCTAAGAGTACCGATACAAATCTGGATGGGAATTATTTTGTGAAATGAGTTTACACAAGAAATAACCGAATAATTGAAAAAATAATGATAAATAAGTTTTACATCCCTGCGCAGACTCTACGCGCACATCCAGTCACGCGGAGCTAACCGAATTCGAATACCGGCGCAGACGCGACGCGCACGCCAGTATCGTAAACAAAAGGGGGCTACGGTGGGAGCTACGTTGCGCGGCACTGGAAACGGGGGAAAGGGGGGTTAAATTTACGACGCGAAATATTAGAGAATAAAATAGGGAATAACAGATAGCGCACAAAGATGAAATATTACAATGGAATAATATCACAGGTTCTATGAACGATGATGCATAGCACAGTTTCGTACAAGGAATTATTATCAATTAACTAAAACTCAAATATTTTGTAATAATCAGGTTTGGTGAACACCGAATATTCCGAGGATATTCTGTGACTTATATATCTGAATATTAAAACTAGAAAATAATGGAATATTTCGATGATATCATTGATATCACTCAGATACAAGAAATGGCGCGGTAAGAAACAAGGCAAGAGGGAAAATTTTCGGGGTTCAAATCGACCGGAGATCAAGAGGCGGGGGCGGCGGAGGAATCACTTTACAAATCTTGGAAATTATCACTCAGCTCGATAGATACTTGACAAAACTTATCGGGGATGAGTTGTCACAACGATTATTATTCGATAACACAACAATAATAGGACCGTCCGTAAACACAAAACCTGTTACAACACGATAGCGTCTTTTTCAACGTACGACGCAATACTATGCATCTCAACGGAAGAATGAAAATCCGCAATAGATTTATGGGAAGTCGGATTATGGGGTGCGAAAGCTCACCTCAATTATTCATTCGAAAATAAACTTCAACGAGATACAACACTTCGACGAGGCACAACACTTTAACGAGACACAATTGAACAATAATCGGGAAAAATATGCATCTTCTTCTTCAATATAAAACTTGAACGTCATTAAAAGAACACACGTAAACGCTGCTAAAGCCTGACGAGAAGTGCATCAATCACTGAAGCTACGCGAACGTGAAGTTATGGAGTGGTGAAGTGAAGAAGGGTCTGTCGGGACTTCGCCGGAAGGACCCGAACCCCGGCAGCCTTTTCGATCCATCGATCTTTGTCGTTGCGCTAGGATTCGCAGCAGCTCGAGGGTTCGGCAAACTCGGTACAGGTGGCGGCAGCAGTATCATAATATTTCGGAGTGTTCAGAATCCGCCGAAAAACCTGGGTGGCGGTAATTACAAATGGGGTAGGGTAGAGAGAGTTTTGGTAATTTGGGCACAGGGTCTATTATCACGCTTCTGACTCCACAATTATAGTGTTCGTGATTGACCGCGTGCTCCATCCAGTCTCTTATCGCTTGTCAAGTTTACAGTGGCTTAAATCATTCATTTTCTAATTCGTAGAATGATATTCTATCGCCCCGAAATTACTGTAGTTCCAACTCAATCGCTCTTCTCTACCCAAATAATCTCACAGGTTTTTGCTCACTATTGTATACCGGCTTTCGCTTTGGTTGGGCATCCCTGCAACGTATCAACGTGTAGGTGGTTTCGTTCCTCCCACTATGAGCGAGCCGTTGATCTCTGCTACGCGTTGAGTGTCGCTGCTCACATTCAGCTGTGTCGGCCCGCAACTCTTCCAGAGCGTTGATGGTGTTGATACCCCAACGTTTGTTTCACCGGTAGCGTGTTTCCGGAGCCGGAACTCCGGGAGCACATCGGGCATCTAACGAAGTAACAGAGACGCAGCAATGGGTGCAATTCTCAAAATTATAACGATCCCTTGAGGATCTGAGCTTCTGTGGATTCGATTTGGAACTTCTCGTGATATCGCTATGGATCTATATTTCAATTGAAATCATACGCGACTACGGTCGTTTCCGTACTAGAGAGTCGGCGGTCAGGACTGCAGGCGTGTGAAAAAAATGGAGTTTTCATACTTAGTTTTCTGATGTTCGTTATTTATTATTTCTTGTATTATCCTACATCTTCTAACTGTTTCATCGTTTCGTTTTCTCTTTCGCCCTTTTTATGAAATTTTCTTACGCGCACGGACAATGTAACTATATACATATGCACCTGTACGATCTGCATAAAAATAATATCGCTCGTTTTTTCTCGTTCATTCTCAACCGATTTGAACGTGAAATTATTACGGTTACATATACGTACGATGACGATAGAAAGGAAGAACAATTAGAAAAAAGCCCCGATAAAACGAATCGAGAAGAAAAATTAAATATAATACCGTCATTTAATTTTATTTGTCCTGCAAGTGAAAGTTTATATTTATAAGAACTCCCGTGATGTATGCGCTACGTTCTTTTGTAGCACACCTGTACTATGCATGTGAAATATTACATGCATAATATCGTTTTATTTTCATTCATTCTTATTCCAAATGTTCATTCCGTTATTACTTTGGGTAGAACAGAGTGTATATCATGCCCGTAAAGTAGGTATACACATACGTATGCCTTATATTGCGACAATGATAGGTGAAAATGATACATTTTATGTGTGAATTTAACGTAGGTGTATATATACATACTATATATAGGTATATATCACTACAGTATATATTCAAACAGAGTAGGTTTTTTTATTTGTCAAGGTAGGCAGCCATCTTTGTTCAGATCCACGTTCGTCCGCAGTGGAACGTACGAGAAACAAACGAAGTGGTGTAAATAACAGTGAAAATAAACAAAGAAACAAAAGTTAAAACAGCTAGCTAGTCTAGAATCTATATTTGTCATAACATCCCGATGTCAACGATACAGGTATGTTTTTGTGATTTTTGTTGAAAATAGAACAAGAAGAAAAAAGAGATGAAGAGGCAGAAAAAAAGAAGCACCAAATCAAATCTACCTTATACTTGATATACTCCACTTGTATAGGAATATACATGTACTCCCCAGGGGTAGATTCACCGTTACCTTTTATCTCTCGATCATTACTTCAGTGTCTGAATAACGACAAACAAAATATGAGAAACGTACGAAGTACATGACCCTTTGCAGAATGAGCCGCTCGACGTGGTGGGCGTTTGTTCTTCAAAGACCGAAACTTTTCTCTCGACCGAAGGAAGAGGACTATTACGAAGTGTAATTAGAGCTGAGATTTCTATACTGTACCTACTACTCATACATACTTACCTGCTCATCGACACGCCTGTTAATGACTCCGAGAACATTAGCGCGTGTAGACACCCTACCCGAGGTGGGTTCAACAAAGTTTGGATTTCGGAACAAGATGTACCTACTCTACCTACACAGGTAAGTATGTACTCGCAAACGCTTGTCGTCAGGGTTCACGTTTGAAATTCCAGTTCAATAAATTCGATACGGATGATTATAAGTATCATCGATGGTTTGATCCTTCGCGTACCTGTATTAATATTCATACAAGGCTCCCACGTGACCATTTTTTTTTTTTTCACTTTTCAATCATCGGGTATACTCACTTTTCTCACCGTTATTGGTTTTTTGGTTTTCTTCTTGCAATTTCGTCGGTGTTTTTTCCTCCCTCATTCGAAATTTTCATCCTAGTTTGTAGAAAAGTATATATATATATGTATATGTTTAAAATGAAAAATCTCGGTGAGTGCGAAATTATGGTCGAGAGCGAACTTGCGTTACAGAAATTTTGGAAAAAAATTCACTCCGAAATGTACCTGACCGAAAATACAGATTTCCTTTTTCTTCCTCCTCCTTGCATTTTTTTTTTTTTTTTTTCTTTTTTTGTATTTGTTTTTCGGTAATTCTAATGGTTCTCCAGTGTCTGATGGAATGTCCACTCATTTTTATACTGACTTTTCTCATCGTCAGACGATCATCCCTGTCTCTTCTATTTTCCACACTTTTTATAATCCAAGCTGCAGTTTTATCCTGCACTCAATAATCATTTTTACACATATGTGCAATTTTTTTGGCGGGGAAATGCAGAGAATGTACAGAATACATTAGTAGTAGGTACATACATAACAGTATAATATACGTTCCAACTTTTATTCAGTAAAGCCATAAAAATAGAATATCTAGATCTGACTACAGGGTATAGTGTATTGTATGTATTTACAGTATATTAATATACCTGTGTTGTTCACGTTAAAAATGATAAATAATCAGAAGGCAGCTGAAGCTATATTGCTGATTCTGCGTTTGTGTTTCATCCGGTTGTTGAGACTTTTCATAGCTGTTAAGAAAACAAACAAAATTCAGTAAGAAGAGAAAGGAAAAAAAGGTGAACCAACGAACGTGAAAGCTGATCGATCGACACTTGTGAAAATTAATTCTATACTCAATACCTGCTGCAGTACATGCGCCTATGTATAGTCCGATAATATTCATGCCTATGTGTATGTGCATAACAGATATGCATGCATATTATAATGAAGAAATTTTCACAAGTGTCGTTTATTTTTCCAATTTTATATACATATCATTCACATACTATCGTTAGTTCTATCTATACCTTTTTATTTTATACAGTAGTATATATACAGGTTGTATATATGTAGGTATTTATTCGTTTGTTCATGGGAGCTTGAAGAACTGGAGCTCAATGACCAAGAAAGGAAAGAAAGGAAAGAAAGGAAACTCATGTAGGTATATATATATATATATATATATATATATATGTATACGTGAAGTATCTATATGTAACACCGTAATGCGGCGTTTAAAATAATGACCAATAAAATTCCTGAGTATGTATGTATGTATGTACATACATACCTATGTGAATATACCTACGTTTGTTTTTACGTTTTCGTCGATAATGGAGTACAAATATTTGAAATAATAATTGTACGAACAACATGGACTAGGTGGGGGATGCCCAGATTCGAGAGTCCTGGAGCCAAGCTTTACGTGCTCGGAGCCACGGGTGTGAGGGTCAGGTATACCCTGATACCTGGTTCGAGGGATTATCATTCGACCCCCAATCATGGCCCATTGGCAAATCTTCATGAGCTCGAAAATGAACGTAGATGTATTGATCAAATTTTACGGAACATCACGTAATACGGGAAATCCTTATCACGCGGAGTAGGATGACTTTTGATGTATTATTTGCGAAGCAAATTACAATGAAACTGTGAACATGAATCATCACAATGATCGAAATCGAGGGCTTACTTGAAATGGTAATTATGATCTTCATTCATATTTACGACGCAGTTCTCATTTTCAACAATTGTATGCTATACCACGATTATGACGTCATTACACAACAAGCGTGTTGTTTGGTGAGTTTATCAGGTTTTCGGGGCCGATGAATAGAAATATAATGTCGAAGAGCAGGAAGAAACTGCATATTATCGATGAAGAAACTTTGCGAAACTTTGCCTCCGACCGCATCGACGGATATCAGCCGAAATTGCATTCTTTGCAAGAACGTTTCGGAGCAGTTGGTATTATTTTCCTTACACCGCGACCAAGTTATACGCTCGAGCCGCACACGAGCGCGTATAATTGTTCATAATTACATAATTACATGAGTGACTTTCATAAATTTAGTTCCGCTATATCGTACCGTAACTTGACGATGAAAATTGTAACCCACGTACATCTGTACGTGCGTTTGCATGCATATGTGCGTGCGACGAATGGATTCCGATTCAAGTAGGTATATACAGACACGGGTATACGCATTGCTGTGTACGTGTACGTAACACGAATCCGCAGATATTTTACCATAATAATGTGTCATTAAAGCGGATTTTTATTTCCCCCGTATAGGGCGCCTGAAACGTGAGAGATAGGTATAAGTGTCGGAATTCTAAGGCGAGGCTTATCACCTCCTGCGGTATATAGGGCTTGGAAAAGCTCACGGTAAAAATGATTCATATTGGGAAAAACCGCACCCCCTCCCCCTCCCCCGCCCCCGCCCCCGCCCACTCGCGATAAATATTTATCTCACATGCATGTATGTACATACATAATGGGAGATTCACACGTGTGGTATACATACCTATAACGGTAGCTATGTAACGTTACGGTCGTTTCCAGCAAATGTGATAAATCCTTCCTCTTTCTGCAGTGTCCCGGGCTACGTACGCATAGGTGTAATAATGTTACTTATGTAATAGCAATAAGAAATCTAGAGCACATACGCAATTCCGTATGTTAATTGTATATACTTAAATTCTATATATTCATATAAATGGGAACCGCCGCGATATTGTACGTATATATAGTGTTGTGTATCGTATATTATATAAGGTATATATGTACCTGAGTATAGGTGTGTAGGTATATGTATGTACAAGCTCGCATGACTTCGTATATATGTACCGCGTAATGTGTCTATATAATGCTATATAATGTACCGAGATTATTTTCTTTCAGTTTTTTTTTTTTATACCCTCGCCATCGTGGATAGGTTATATACTATAAGGTCGTACGATATCTGAGAAAGTATAACGATCTATCTCCCTGAATTTAATGAGCCACAAAACTCGAGCAGCAAAATATATCCGCTCGACTTGCCGGAACCTATGTATTATGTATATAGTATGTACCTACGTACGTACGTACGTACGTTCGTGTAGCGTGCGATCAAACGGTAAATACATCTGTGTGTCACTGAGAAATCTATGCACGTAGCTAACGCCTAGATGTATATACATATATGGATACATGGGATGGAAAAATGCGGATATTTTCATGTATCCGGATCAGTTCAATTTCGAATCTCAAAGAGCACCGATGTCAGAGCCTCTCCTGCGCGGAGTCAATCGACTCTCGTTCAAGCTACGGAGTTTGAAAATCTGCACCTCCGACCTCTGAGGATCGACCCGAGTCGATCAGGCTCCGAGTTTCGGACCTGTGGGATCAATTTTTGCAACCGTTCAAGCAGGCCTTCGAGGATCTCTTAAAATCGCGCATAACAAATCGTTGTTCTTGAAATATTTCAATGTCCTCTACGTGAGGGGAGAAGCTGCAGCAGTCCGGATTGATACCGCCCAGGGAAATTCCGAACGGTTTTTTTACCGTTAAAAATCCTGCGCGAGGTTTATCCGCCGTCTGGTTATCCCGGCGTCGGACCTCTCCTTCTCTTTCGTCTTCTTCGCGAACCAGCAGATCCTGCAGTAGTTCATCGTCGACGCAATTTTTACTCGCGATCTCCGCTGGTCGCCGATGATGTCCGGACTCCACCGTCACCTTGACTACATCTCCGGAGGATATCTCGGTCTCTAGAGGAGGTGACTCTCTGCAAATCACATGCAAAGATAGATTATTTCTGTTTCTAGAATCGAGCTCAGTCCGTCGTGACCTGCACAGGGCTGCAGGGTATCGGGGTTTTCCCTCTTCCTCTGCTAGGCTCGCCAATGCCTCCTGAAGCTCGCTCTCTAGCTCGTCGGTTCTTACTCTTTCCGATGGAGGTGAGGCGTCGTCCTGTTGCTTCGAAGAGGACACCAAGTTACGGCGGCGGAATGACACTACCAATGGACGCCGGAATTCTCGCAGACTCGTTGCTTCGGTGTCCAAGTTGTAACGCACACTAATTCCACCTCCACCTCCACCTCCGTCATCTTCAACTCCGTAATACCCTGCACCGTTGCTCCCTCCGCTTGTACTGTTGTTTTGAGAAAATCTCCCCGACAGGATTGAGTAGCACCTACCTACGCCTCCTTGGGCGCCTCCCCCTCCTCCTCCTCCTCCCCCTACTCCGCTGCCACTTCCAGCTCTTCTCCGTCTTCTCCTTCTCACAAGACGCTCTCGTCCGCAGCACCGGGCAAGAGTTTCCTGAAAAAGCAAAAACAATAACCAATAACGTCAGTCAGCTTCGAATACATCGACGGGTATATCCGCCCAAAACTACCCTTATCCTGTTTTCCTGAATTCTCGACCGCCCAAAAGCGAGTGGTAGTCGATAAGGGAGGATTCTGTGGTCATTAAGAAGAGAAGACAATTCTGACAATCATGGAAACTCCAGCTATTCGCTGCAGGAAATTGCATCCGCGAATGGTAAGGCAGACCTTCACCGTGATAGTATAAATTTTGAAAATTCGCACAGGTCGATATCGCAATGATTCTCCTTATCTTTCCTTCCTTCATCTGTTTACCTTGAAGGCTTCCCGAAATTTGTTGGACATTATGTGATAGAGTAACGGGTTGATGGTTGTGGAGAGATAGTAGAGTACTCCGGAAACGTATGTGAGCACGTTGAAAACAGCAACCATATGGGGAGCGTTGTTTTTACCATAAATTGCGAGTAATCTTTGCGCGTGGAAAGGCGCCCAGCAGATGAAGAACGCCACCACGACAGCAACTGGAAAAATAAAATGGTTTGTAATGTATCGTATTATATTATATCGTATTATATTATTATCATATTAATTGGTATATTAGTTTGAATAGCATAGGTCAGGTGTACACACGTATTACGATCGAAGATACACACCGCGATTCATTGACACGGAGGTATTAGTTCATTCTGTGAGTAGTCGGTATACCGAGAATTGCATTAGTCCATATACAGATATACCGACCCTACTTAAGCCAGAACGCTCCGCTCCTCATTGTATTCTTTTCTTTGTCCGTTTTTTTCCCTTCCTTTTTTTTCTTCCTTAATCCTTTCTTTTCTTCTCTCCCCTATGCCGACTATCGTAAGTATTTATAGAGTACATACATAGGTAATGTATTTACGCTAATCTTTTTTTTCTTCCGTTTTTTTCTCTTGCCTCTTTCACGCCGCCCGGGCATTCACCGACTCTGCAGCTTTTGTCTTCGTTTCTGAGAACCGGAACCTCAGCGCGTTATAACGTATATAGGTATCCGCTAATATTATTGTCGGCTTTTTTTTTCGCTTATACGTAGTACCTACCAGGTGCATACAACGCGGGGCACGCGGCTTAAATTTATGAATGAGTTACGATGAGATAGAAAAAGAAGTAAAATTCATTAAATTACGGTAAAACGATTCACGATTTTTCTAGCTCCGTCCACGATAAATTTTATTCCATATTATCATCATTCTTCACGATTTCCGACAAAAAAAAATCAATCAATTCGCCCGATCGGGTATTCTTCTTGGTATAATCATTCATTTTTATGCGCCACGTGTATACATGTATCCACGACGATCGCTCTGTCTCGGTGCACAAAGATGAATAATTACAAATGAAAATACCTAATATGCAGTTACATACTCTAAAAAATGTCCATCGTGAAATTGCATCCATCTCAATTTCACGAGGCGTTTAATTCCTCATCCGAAAATGGGAGTCTCCCGTATCGGCTGAGCTCGCGAGTTCATTTGTGGAAATTAATCACACGAATTGAGCTATTTCCATTTCTGGGTACAATTAACGGCATCGTATTACGAGCCTACAAACCAGTACGCGTCGCGACGTTGACGCGGCGATCTGGATTGAGAACTCATCCCGAAAAGCCTTAATTAAACCACGTACTACCCCATAATTTCGTTTTTTAATGCTTCTTTGACCGAAGTCACATCACCCGTTCGCTGTACTATACCCGATATATATACGAGTGTACATGATCGCCCGTAAAATTGGCGAGACGCACTTTACGAGGAGTAAAACGTTGGTCGACACATAATTCAACTTTTATAGTTATGGTTAGGCACATACCTATCAATTTTATTTTTCCTGTTCAGTCGAATTATCAACGGGGAAGATTCGTTTGATAATTGATCGTTGGATCGCTTTCCAAGGCATATTATACTGCAGTCCGTACCAACTGCGGTAAATTCTTTCTTTCACGTAATTTATAAGTATTGCGATTCATGGGCGAGGCTGCAGACAGTGTCTACGTAATTCTCACGACTAATTATCCGAGTTTGAGCATTATTCTTCTAGCTTTATTGCATGGTACATGGCATATGGGACCACCTTCACCTGACATTTCTACTCCGGACATTATCAGTCAGGGCGAACAGTCCGGATAATGAATCCGCATGAGGTCGTGTGTCGACGAATAACTCGGAGAAGAACTTCGGCTTTCTTATGTCAAATGATTCCTCGCAATGAGAGGTATAAGACGATTTTCCAAAATTCCGAACCGCCGAAGAAGCCGATTGAATTCTACCTTAGTTTTGTCATCAACAAACTCGAAAGAAAAAAATGAGAACAAAACAGACAACTGAATTAATTTTGTTTCGGTCTCTTCGTTCCCGAGACCCGGCTGCTGCGAGTGAATAGAAGTCGAAGGAAGAAATTGGGAGAAATACTTCGATCATATTTCTCAATTTTGCCAAATTTCACGCACTGGCAATCCCCTTGAATTTCTTGTATATTATCGTAACCCAGCTACCAAACGAATCCATTCTTTATAAGCGCCATATACGCCGGCTACGCGTATTTCACATCTCCGCACATATTGATACACACAATATGAAATCGTATCACTAAAAGTGTGCGGCGCAGTGTGCCGAGTCCTATCCTAGTCCTTCTTTCGTTTTTCGACGGGAAATTGATTGTGAAATGAATCGGTAAAGAATATTGGATATATGAACCTATATGCTATAGTGAGAAACTGAGATAAAGCTCCTTATTATTACGTTGCCATTTTTTTCGTCACATACAGCAATACTAACCGAGCTGGCGGATAGATGAAAAAGAAAGAAGAAGAAGAAGAAGAAGAAGAAGAAGAAAGACCAACGTCCGCGCCATATTCTTCTATCTGGACTTCATCACACAGAGCTATTGAATCAAGCGATGTAAGAAATAATCTTTTTCCTTCCTCTATTACGAGTGCTTCAGGACATTGTATTGACGTTTTCAAATCCCCGAATTTCCTTTCGATCCGATTTTTTACGACCGATGAAACGAATGTTTCGCCAATGAGGTATAATTTCGATGACAAGTAGGTAAATTATGCGTGAACCTATGCCCAAGTCTCTGAATGAATAGATAACAGACTGAATAAATACGAAAGCCGCTGCGGTAGGAAGGGCTGCGGTCGTATATTTTACAGAGATTCATACGAATCTCGGAAATTATTGGCTCTGTGCCTCGAATTTACAATTGAGTTGGAAATTAATGGTGCGATAACGATTCGTGGTCGGGACTGCTGGCCCTCGCGTATCTACTTCACACAGGCATTATACAATAGTTAACTCGGAGCTGGTACAGCACAGTATACTACTACTAAGCTACCATCGATGCCATGTTAAACATTCGCCCCGGCGATTAACCAGTTCGAAGTTTCTCTCCAGTAGGTCGGCGAACAGTTAGCTTTGGATTCACAATCAGTTAGAGTAGAAGATCAATTGTCCTGCGACTGAGACAACCGTTCTGGAAGATTGTTCCGTCGTACAAAATCAGATGGTATGAAAATTAACGTCGAAACACGATTGTATCGATGCAACTCCGACGAGGATGAGTTATGCAGGGGAATATCTGGCCCCGCGATTCGGATTCGCAAACACATGCGACGCGACCGTGTAACCGCAGTGGCCGACTTCGCCGCGCTCGGTTTTTCGCCAATAAAATTTTCGCCATTATCGCGATCGCTCTGCTGGCCCTGGAGACGCTTAGAAGTCCCTCGAGTACGATTACATCCTTTTACGAATTAGAGTATTCGTGCGCGAATTCGGCCGCGTCCCGCGTCCCGCTTCCCTTCCCCCGTGATTTTCATTCAGGCGAATTGCGAATTACATATATTTTCATTCTTTTTGCATTCTCTTCGTTTTTTTGGCATTATATGCACGGCATAATGGGATATAATCTATGAACTCAACCTAACTACCTTAATTCCTTCTCACGAGATGAAGAAAGAACCACGAAGACCAGAAAATGACGAACGAAACCGTCTCTTCCGTTAATGCGCGCGCGGATTTGCACCATCCTCCCTTACGATAAGAACAAGCATATGAAAGAAAAAGGAGGAAGATCAAGTTCTCCTGTACTATAGCTGCGGACTCGCAATATAATACGATATATATAATACGTACCTATCTATATAGTGATTACCTGCTGAAGCGTAATAATTCCTATAAGACTAATAAATGTCACAGGCCGAGGGTTATCACCGCGAACTTATAAGATGCTCGCGCGAATAGAATCCTCTAGTAGAAGAAGAAATAACGTACGTAGGTATACATGTATATATGTATGTATATAGGTACATCTGCTTGCAGAGGGGCCTCGTAGTCAAGAAAACTATGACGGAGATTGCGACGTGTCCGAAATTACTTTATCAAACTATACCTGAAAGGTCACGCATAAACGTGGTATAGCTACCTCCGCCCTCCCCCTTACGCCCCTTGAGACGCGTCTGAGATTTCACGACGACTTTTTTCATCATCGCAATAAACACGCGTCTTTATGTCTTGTGAAATGAGGAAAAAACGGAAGTAAAAAAAAAAAAAAATGAAGATCCGCAATTTCCGCGGTTCTTTTTTTTAAGTCAATCAAAGTTTGCTCGGGGAGGTATGCATGGGGGTTGTTCATCCGTTATAATGTTTGCAGATTGAATTGGCAATCGGAAAATTGGTATAAATAGATTATTTCTGCGATGCTTCTTGTTTTGGGTGAAAATGTTAAATGGAGAAGCTGCGAGTAACTGTGATTGACATAGAAATCAGAGACTTTGAAGCTTACTTATGCAAAAGCTTGCGAAGAGGAGCAATAGCGCGAGGTATAGGTATGAAGTGAAGGTAGAAGAAAAAGAAAACTCACCAAGCATTTTAACGACGTGTTTGGTTGCCTTGTTCTGAACATTTTTCGAATAATTTTTCCTCCCGTCGTCCGATTGTTTGATGTGATCATTATTCGATTGGCCGTGATAGACGTCGGGAAGCATAACGGCGACAACTTCCGTCGACGCGCGTTCCCTCCTTTTGAAGATACTTCTTGTCTTCAAAGACACGCTACTGCCGGCTGTACCACCTCTCGCGATAACGCTGGATCTTCGTAGTTGGAGACCGATAAGAACGTACAAAACGGTTATCAGAGTCATTGGCGCAATGAAGAATAGAAATGTGGATATTTCGAAGGCATGCGGAATAACGACCCGCTTAACAACGCAAACGTAATGATCCTCGTAGGGTATTTGACCGTCGGGTAAAGTCTCGTACACGATACCAACGGACATTGCCTGCGGAATGGCGAGGCATAAAGCGATCAGCCATATCGCAATAACAAATTTTATAGCTCTGGTCAGTTTGGACATCGTGTGAGAGAGAAACGGATGGCAAATGGCCACGTATCTTTCGATCGTGAACGCAGTTATCGTGAGAACGGTGGCGTTGGCCGAAGTCTCGGCCGCGAATCCCTGGATGACGCAAAATACTTCACCGAAAATATACGGGAAGTGTGACCATATGTAATAGATCTCGGGGGGCAGACCGGAAACCAACAGCAGAAGGTCCGAGACCGCGAGACTGAATAGATAGTAATTTGTGGCAGTGTGCATGGACTTGTTCCTCGCGATCACCACGCAGGTACTCACGTTACCGATGACTCCGGTCAGGAATATCAACGCGTATATTATCGTCACCGGTACAACAATGTACAGTGGATCTCTCCGGGCTCCCCAAGTACTTCGGTACGTCGAGGGTATCGACGTCGTCGCCGTCGTCGACGAGACGGAATTGTGGAGTATCAGAGCCGACGCGGAGCCCTCCTCCCAATGTCGAAACCAGGATAGGGACGAGGCAGTTTGTTGGTATCTTTCGAGCCACCTTCCGTCCTCCGGGACGAGGGGAACCATGCCTTTTTCTCGAAATACCGAAAGAGAAACAGAAGCGGGAAAGAAGAGGAACGGGAACGCGGTCTCTCCGCCGCTGCGGCGTACGGGCCGCAACTGCCTCAATGGCGATAATTCTTCTCTTCAACACCCTTTCCTATTTCCATTCGCGAATGAATGATCATTCAATTTTCAGACCCGCGCAGATGGCTCTCTCCCTTCGCCATGACATCCCTTCATCATTCTTCGTGGCAGTTGGACGTAGCTGCAGGTTGATCCCTTCATTCACGCCATCGTCGTCTCCTCCGATCAATTTTTTCTATTTCATATTCCAATCAGAGCGGTGCTCGCTCATTTATATCCCGATATCCTCGAGCCCCATGGCTATCTCTTCTCCTTTTTCATCTTCTTCTTTTTCGATCTTATCTCCTCTCTCTTCCTGTAAATATATAGAAGTGTTGATTTATTAACTTGATTTGGTAGAGACGCATGCCTACCGCGGCTTTGCGGATCAAAAATTGCCGTTCGTAAATATTTGCTGTATTGTTATGATGTCAGAGCAGCTCGATCCCGCACGCCACAGGTCAATCCATTTCACCGCTACAAGAATAAACTCCTTATCGTCGGCTAGATTTCACCTCGGAGATAAACCGCCCAGCAAGAAACACCATTCGCCAATAATTACCTCTACGCACTTCTACCTTCCAGCCCTCTAATCCGAATAACGAAAGCTATTTTCGTTGCTCTCTGACCGTTTCTATGTGAGACGCTGTTTCGCCAAGTGCTTTTGCTTCCTGTTCTTTTTTGTTCGCCCCTATTTTTCGTGTTCGTTGTCGTATCGAATTAGCAGAAAGGTCTGCTCTAAGTAAATTTCAGGCTAAAAAAGACGTCGCGATGTCTTCTCCTGTTCTTTCCAAGCCGTCGAAACTCGAACGAAGATCCGCAGGTGTTGAACGTATGCGAGCAAGCAATGCGAAAAAAAGATCTCCAGCCAAAAATCTGCTGAAGAAGATTTCTCTGCAGAGTATTACGGTATGCTGCAGAGATGGGAACGATTTGTTCTCATTCCTAAAAATTCTAACCTAAAACCGAAAGTTTTTCTTTTTTCATTTATCGTTTATTTTTTCTTGTTCTTTCCTTTCATAAGTAGAAGCGTGGCTTTTGATTTTGCGGGCGCGATCGTTCGCGGCTACGGGATGGGTTTTATTTTTCGTAACCAAAATGTCACACCACCCTCGCCAGTCGCGCCACATTCTTGTTTAATGTTCGCGATTGCAGCCAGTAGAAGATACGACAAGGATAGGACGCAATTACATTATTATTTGGAAAAAACGAGAAACGATTTCTGGCTTCAAATGAAAATTTATATATCGAAGACAGAGAGAAAGAGCGAGAGGGACGTGTTTCTATCGCTCGAATAACAACATCAGCCTGCGGTGAGAATGGATTTAAAATTGTGAGGGCGCATTATGAAAAATTCGGTAAGTTTTGGGCGTACAGTCTACTATATATAAATTCGAGATCAAATTTCAGGCGATCTAGGTACTCACTTTATTTGTGATAAAAATCCATCCCTATCATCATGCGGAAGATCGATCGATAAATCGGGGGGGAAAAAAGAATAGAAATGAGAAGCAGAGAAGCAATAGGTTTCGGTACGATAGAACCGTTTTGATAAACAAGTATTTCACGAGAGATTTATAACGTAAACATATATCTACGTCGACTAGGTATATATAATATATACATACGACGTTGAAAGCTCTCGAGATAGTTTTGGGGGAGAACTCTGAGACCAGACTCAGAAATTCCCAGACCGCATTCTGTCGCATATCAAACTTCATAATTGTTTCATCCCTCTAATTTTGAGTAGTAGTAGGGATAGTGTGCAATCAAATGCGGGGAGTCGTGTGTTGTTCTCTTGACTCTTGAGGCTGCAGTTTCAAGTTCACGACTTCAGATAGCGTAATTTCATCGAGCAAAAGGATACGGAAAAAAAGGAAGCAAAACGAACAACAAGGAGAATAAATCCGAACGTATTGGAGAGGAAAAATTTCGATGTTTAAGGATACTTGTAGATATATTTACAGTTTGCGTGTGCTTTGTCCACATTTGATATTCAAGAATAAGGAAAATAGGCAAACTATCATTTCCATGAGCGTTATTCTGGTATATGATCGAAAAGAGGTGGGTGCCTGGCTCTACGATGCAACGTGATAAAGCTATTAGGTACAGGTGTATGTACGTCGAGGTATGGCTGGAGAAGGTATAAGTATTGTCCAATTTTATTACCACCGGTTCGCCATTCTCTTGGCATTTTTTTTTGTTTTCACACATATTACAACATTATGCAGAAACTCTTACCGTCGATACATTTTTCATTCCATTCGATCGAACCGTTTTACCATTTTGCATGAAGAAAGTGAAGAAAAAAAAAACACCCCCCAAAACTCGAGAACGTGTCAAAGTTCGAGCGGGGGGGTGACGAAACCTTTCGTTAAATGATGCATCGCGACGATAGGGCAAATTTGTTTTTTTATTTTTTCTATCTCACTTAGGTTATAAGCGTGAAACGATATTTGATTCGGAAAACATTTACGTGGAGTAGGACAAATATTCTGCATGATAGACGGCGAGAAAATTTCATTCCGGGTAAAGGATCCTCGTAATATCGGAATAATGAAGGAACTTGATCTGGATTCGAGGCTTCAACGAGATTAAAAATCTCATCAACTTCGTCACCTTCATCCGCGTTATTCGCCAATCCATGTATGTACACACACCCAGTAGACGCATTCATGGAAATGAATCTGTGCGTAGGCATACTGCGTAGGTTCCAAGTTCGCTGATTCCGGGTTGAATGAATTGTTTCTACAATTACCCGTATACCGAAAATTTTCCCGTAATTCCCGCGGAAAATTATCACAAACGCGCATTGTATTATAGCTATAACGTACGAAGAGTTACCGCTTCGGAGTTGACGCTAGTTTCGGTAAAGAAATGTGTCTTAATTAGCAGGTATGTTGATGTATGTACCTTCTGCTAGTCGGGGTGAGAACTTTCACGAGTCAATACCTCGATAGATCTCTTCCCCCCCCCCCCCCCCCCCGCTCGCTCCTCGGAGGATCTAATCGCCGCGTTGAAGGCGAAGATATTAATTCGCGTGAGTGAAGGAATTTGGTTCGACGTAGCGCGTTAGTGAATATAAAGAGTCCGAGCATCAACGAGGCTGCGCCATCAGCGCTGATCGCGCGGTAGTCGTGCCGGAGTTCGGGGCTCTTTCGAAGATAAATGGGGCGAAGTAAAACCGCTTTATTTACTCAAGTTATGGCTGGGGCATACCTTGTGTACGTGTAATTCTGAATACAAAATGTTGCTGTGGAAATTTCTTCGCCTCTCCGCCTGCGGCGTCTTCATAATACTTATCCGAGGAGTGAGATTGGCTCTCCGTATGCGTATGTATAACAGACTATAGGTATACGCATAGAATATGTTATAGCTATGTGCGTATGAAAACTCTTTACGTTCGTCATTACCGAAGTTTTGATACGATATAGTATATCATATATGATACATATATATACCGGTACCTAGACACGTCGGAAACACCCGGCTGCCGACCTTTATTTTCCATCAAACTTTGCCAATATTTTCAATAACCGTTAAACCGATGCGGCGCGAAATTTTCTTCGCGATAAATTCAATCGAATAAATTACCTCCAGATATGCTTTGTCCCGACTGATATTAATTGGTAAATCAAAATCAGATGTAACGACAAAAAACCGAATTTTAACGTCGAAACGTGAAATTCGTATCGAACAAAAAAATAGAATGAAAAATCGAACCCTACCACATACGTCTGCGAAATTTTCATTCGGAGATACGTGCAGGGTATAGTACGTATTCTTCGATGCGAAAATTCAAACCGAGAATGGTAAGTCAAAATTTGATAAAACCGCATATGTCTAAGTAAGGTACAGGTATATGGGTAAAAATATGAATAACTTATGACCTTATTCACGAAAATATGTAGCTATTCGCTTCTAATATTTTCATTTTTTTTTTTTTTTTTTTGATTCATACTATCTATATAAGCGTGCGAATATTTAATATCTCGGTATATATCCCGCAGTGCGGCGTTATGGAGAAAAGTCACCGTCAAAAACGATTCCAAATTCTACCGTATATATAACATATCTACGTATACCTCTGCCTGTATCTATAATATTTCAATCTTCCGATACAACGAACTTCTTGATCTTACGACATTGTTTTGGTCCCGCGATATTTCTTTCTGGGGCAAAACTATCTTATTTCTGTATACGCGTGTATATAACGTTGGAAAAATGAATTCAGAACAACTGAAAAAGAGAATTATTTTCAGAAAAATTAGGAAGAAATTAAAAAACGATAGTTTTGAAAATCTAAAAAATGATTGGTACGGAATGTTTTACCTCTGTCTCGCGATTCAAATTCTCTGCAGTTTTTCCGAATTTCTTGAGCGGATGGAGATTTGTCGTACGTGATCCAATCCATCGTTGTCACTTTATTGGTATATATTTATGATGATGGATGGTACCTAATCGAATCTTGGCCGGAATTTATATACATGTAGGTTACCTACAAAGCTCTTCCAAATCATCTAATTCAAACTATTCTATTTTCTTTGGAGAGTGTATATACTGTATATATAGGTTAAGCCTAAGCAAACACGTTACATCGTTGCACGTAGCTCCTGGAGAGATATTGCCTTTACGAAGTATAAGTGGCTTTGGCTTTGGCTTTGGCTGAGGAGGAATCTGTAGGAAGCCGATCGTGATAAGTTGAATGATCCAACGTTTCGATACAAGCTTCCAAATTTCGATCAAATCGATTCTAAAAAGATTTTCATGCTAGGTACTGTAGCGGTATTTTTTTTCACATTTCGCAAGTTATAATCATCGATGTTAGTATAATACGTATACCGTATTCCTAAATTGCGTGAACAGACTCCATACTGACAAGCAGGTTTGTTATCACTGCGCATTAATTATGAAAACCATGAAGGAATTCTAATGAACGAAGAATCTTCATATTTGCAGGGTATAATACTGCCAACGCCACTTGATTTTCATATTCTATTTTCACCAGAGGCTGCTGCATCGTGGCACTTGAGTGAAAACGAATATTCCCGATACGAAGTGTTCCCCAAGAGCATGGAGAGTTTATGCAATATACGGCATACCCGCACCTATGTTCAGTATGTTCGTAATTACATTATGTATGTATATACTTTTGTCAAATTTGACAAGTTTCGAACGAAACGAAGGGAGACGGGAAAACCCCCGAATATATAGAAACGTATGTGTTTTTTGAGTGAACGGTCGTATTTCTCCGAACTTCCGAGGCCGAAATAGGAGACTGCTGCAGCACGTTGGTGGTCCAGCTGGGAAAATTTATACTCATACGAATTCACGTTTGACTGCTCTCGTCGACGATGCCCGAGGGAATCGGCAAATTCATAGACAACGGCCGGATACATAAAATCCCGGTATATGCATACGTGGGACCGTATAGTTGTACGCAATGCATACATACCTACGCACCACATACGAGTATACATAACGCCACGATGAAACGGCTCGACAATTCCCAGAGGGAATACATCTGATCCGGCAATTTTTCCACGCCAGGTAAAATAGCTGGAACGTCTGTCTAATTTTGTGCTTCTTTCTTTTTTCTCTTTCGATTAGTTTCAGGATTTTCTATCATCCTTGGGAGAAAAGCAGTACCTAATACGGATCGTACAGTTTGGGGGCGAAATCATTCAGGAGGAAGCTGGAATATGACATCATTGGTTTGTCAATCTGGATTCAATCGAATGTCACACTGTCCATTGTGAGGGATATACGTATTGCGAATTGTCCGAGAAGGTTATAATAGTCACTGTTATAAAAATATAGGTATGGTGACATTTTCTCGCGACCTGCTTCGCAGGCGGGTGCGAATATTCCGCGGCGGGTTTTATGGACCTGGTTTTTAGGCGGCAATAAATCTTGCTCACGTATCGAATAGTGGCGAAATTTCCTCGAGCTTGTGAGCGTGTTTTCATACAATTCGCTGATAATATAGCGATATATATGGACGTCGTGACTCGTGATTGTGCGGAATATACGTGCATGTGTATAGGTATATGTTCGTATTTCGGGAGGATAGTACCTAAGTGTAACGGTAACGGTTCGTGGAGAAGAATGGAGCACCGGAAGTACACGAATTGGTGTAAACCTGGCCGAAATCCGTAGTCAATACACGGACAGCATTCCGCCTGCACTGCGAAAGCTACATCGACCAATTGTAGTTTGCTATTTTGAGCAGCGATAGTTCGTGATGTGAAGATGAATTACGTGAAATGTAGAATTCACCGTTCAAATATCGTATTCGCTAGCCGACATATCAGGGTTCACTTTTCGCTGCATGTGTTAGTCTGACAATTCGACATTTCACTAATTGCAGTCGTCAAAGTTACACGCTAGCGTAACGGCCGTGATAGGTACATGTATCACTTTCTTGAGCATATACAGCGATTCCCGTCGATCACTGAAATTCGTGTGTTCAATTTACACATACGCTAGAATAATCTCGACGAACAAATTTCAAACAGTCTTTTGTACCCGAATTTCTCTTACAAATACACCGATCTCTGTTCGTTACGTTGTGCGATTGTGTAACGACGATATTTTCCAAATCCCTGTAGATTTTCACCCATCCAAACAATGTTTCCGACAACCGTTGAAAATTTGCCGGGGATATTGTAAATGTTTGAGTCAGTATAGAGTCGATAGAACGAGGTTAATCGAATTTTAATGTACATACTTCCTGTACCTCGAACTATACTTTCATGTCTCTCCATCTCTCTTTTCTTGGTTTATTTTTTTTCTTTTGAGGGAAAATTGAGCGTTATTAGATAAGAAGAATCTGCCGGAAAGGAGCATTCTGCGACACGGTATAGCTTATAATACAGCGTCAAACCAATCGATCGAGCATCGGTTTACTATTCATTCAGGCCATTGGCTACATCGAGGCAATTTTAGGGGTCGAAAGTATGTACAACTCTTCCAACATCGCGGGCTACTTGACTTTCAACATTCCGCAGAATCATGGGAAAACGAAATGTCGAAATTTGCACACGCTCTATCCGTCGATTCCCCGTTGAGCGAAGGGACAATGGCATATGTATGTACGTAGGTACATACATACATACCTGCTGTAATAAGCAATTAAATTATTTCCAATTTTCTCTGACGACAATTCGTCGGCATTTGACATTAAACTTAAATTCTCGCAACTCGGCCCCGATTGAATGAAACGTCTTCGTCTCGCACGTTTTTCGTCTCATACACGTTTTTTCGGGGATTCCACAAGTTCGAACCGATGAAAAGAAACGGAGAAAGAAAGAAAAAAAAGAAAAAAAAACAACAACAACAAACTTCTTCGAGACTCGAATGAATTCTGAGAGGAAAAGGGAAACGGATGTATGTATATGTATGTATGTACACGTATAGGGTAGATTTCCAGCTCGCCTGACCTCGTAAATTTATCCTCCGTGTTCAGGCATTCTGCATATCTGTTCCCACATGTATATATATGTTGTTCTAGCTGTGGTTGTGGGGTACGTGAAGCTTGACACATCGTGCGAACTAAGCAGAAGCTTGAATTTATTGTTCAAATAGTTGACAGGGCCAACGATGTCATATAGGTACAATGGGGAAACGTGGCGGATTTGGGTACTCAAATTTTCTAGATAATCCTGGATTCCGTTAGACCGTTCCCAAGATACATAAACGTATTAAATAGAGATAACGGTACGACGAAATTTTATATACATGTTATAGTATAGTATTTCGTGCGACGAAAGATATCCAGGATCGCATATTTCCGGATATTTTTTCGCACGAGCCTTTCATTTCTATATCTCTTTCCGGAAATGTAACTGCCTATACCTACCGAAATTTATAGCACTTGAATTTGTAATTGGCGCGAGAGCCTGAGGCCATATTTCACGGACATGAAATAGAATGGTGTGAGCATTTATACCTGTCCCAGAGAAGCGCGCAACTGCGCGATCTCATGATATAACAATATAATGGAATAAATTAATTAAGGGAAATCTGGACGACAAAGATTTCGACGATCTAGCTACCGCTCCGTAGACTCACGGAGTATTCAAACTTCGGGCGAAGGGTAGAATGACGTTTTTCGAAACAACGTTCATTCCACGATAATGATATTTTTGAGAACGAGAATACGAAAGCGAAAGATTGTGATCGGTTCTTCTAAATTGAAATTTTCGTTCTCCATAGAATTGGCAGAACGCATTTGTCTAGTTGATATCGGATAGCACATACTCAGCATTAGACGGTTACCGTACACTCGAGTAGATAATGAATGAAAGTACAAATGAAAAGGACGAAAAACGACGGAAAAAGAAAATCCGTGATAACAAATATCCGAAGTTGATGCAATGTGTGATTCTTACCTTAATTATTATACTTTTTATAGGAATGAAAATCCCAAACGATTGCGTCGTACATATACGTCATATCGACATTTCTTTTACACTCGTCGGATTTAAGGTGATACGATTTTACAAAAGTGAAAATTGAAAGGTTCAAAATGCCACAATTTTCACGTGTATGACCGACCCGCGACCCGCGAATAGCCGTTGTTGAGATAGGAATGAACAATTAGCGATCACAGAATACGGAATTTTGATAAATAATTATACAAGGAAAAGCTCATTTTTATCCCCCTGCACATGCATCTAGGCTCGTGTAAGTTTTCTTCCGCGCGGATCCGTGCGATTCATTCGCAAAGTGGTCGCCGACAGCCCGCTGAGTCAAGCAACTAGTAGTAAAACAAGACGAACAGTCAGACAACGCGAGAGTTTGAAGCGTGGTAAAATTGAACCGCGTCTCGCCGTCGTAGTCAGGGCGCGAGTTTGCGTCCGGAGAGGTTTCCTCCGGCGGCCAAAAACAATGTCACGCAAGCGCGTCGATTTTCCATACGTATAGGTAGTATATACTATAGAGGTAACGTACGTACTGTACTACATGCCGAGGCATATGACACGTACCTAGTTACAGTAACGCGGACTCCGAGCACGATTTATTCTGACGATACGTCATTAATTTTTCGTTCTTGTTTAATTAACTCACCTTTTTGCCAAAGTTTTATGGATCGTGTAGGTATATAAATTACTCGCTAGCGCGCTACCTACGACCCCCAGGACGAACGGAACAGGTGACATAAATCGAACGGTATGCATGATTATTCTCTTTTATCCCCACGTTTCCGTTTCCGTTTTATTTTTATTTTTGCTTCTGTCGAAAGAGAAATCTCGTCACGTCAAAACCAGATTTCAATATCTTCGTGGCTGAGCTTGAGCTTGAGGTGCCACGGGACTCGATGTCTTGAATGCAGAGAATTACCCGTTTCGAAGACGAGAATCGTCAATTTTGGGAAACGACTTGATCGATTTCGATGAAACCTTGAGAGTTCATTGAGTACGATGGCAGGCAGTGGATGAGTATTCAAATTTTTTGAAACACTGATCGGGTTTGACGGAGAATGAATATTCCCTACATTAGCTAGGTTATATAGATTGCCAGCGGCGACGCCATTGGCCTCATAAGCCTAATTTTTGAATCCGATCAGGTATACGTCTGTGTACTGATATCCTTTTCATTAATTAGTCAACGAAGATATCGATCGACTCATCCGTTCATCCGTTTTAGATATACAGGATTTATATTCAACAAATTTCTTCCGAGCAACGTGAAAATATGGAGATCGAGAGATATGTATATTCATTATATATTGTTTTACGTGAAATCGCGTAAATACTATTGAAACTTATAAAGTTCATAAATGGTTCTCGTTTCGTATTCCTTCCAATACTTTCCTTAATACAGTAACAAAATCCAAGAAAACAGGTTTTTTGGTATACAAGGATACAATCTGTATACAAAATTTAAGTCCCCGCCTATCGATCAGACAAGTTTTATCGTACACTAAGGTATAGGTATATACTTGCCTATACTCGAGTGTCTGTACTATGCCTTATTGATGCATATTAAATTAAGATATTTTATATCCATCCATCCAGACGGTATTTTATTTGAAATGGTATATCTAGATACATTATTTGAGAAATTTCGAGTGTCTAGGTACACAAAATTCACATTCGATCACTCATAATGTATTTTTCTTGAATCGTGCAGGCATAGCGATCACCTTTCCAATTCATTTTTTCCCCCTTCTATTCCAGCCACTGCACTGCGTAGATCAATGAGAAGCGCGTCTCGGAGTATACTCGAGAAGCGAAATAATGATGATGACGATAAACTTCACGTCCCATATCTCGGAAAATAGAAATTAATCGAACCTAACCGTCCGAAATCATGAGTGCAGAGGGAAGCGTTTAATTCTAAATTAGGTAAGTACGTTCGTATGTTACATAGGAGTATATATAAATTAAACGACTCGAATAAGATTTACCAGAGAATCAAGATCATGCCTTCGGGGGGTGAATTGAACCCGAGGAAATAGAGAGATTCTCTTGGGGCATGAAATAATTTCCTTGGTCATTATTTTCCTGTAATATATACCGTATATAATATCCATCCCACGGTACCCACGTTGAAGAGCAGAGGAGACTGGGCATTTTTATACCCCGGCCGGTAACGGTACGCGGGATTTCAGGTGGCGTTTAATGCACGTAACTTGATATAAACGAGACGGACGAGACACTGTACATTCATACACACACAGACACACATATATTGCACAAAGTAATTCGCGATCCGTTAAATTTGTCGGAAAATTGAGCACATATACCCATAAAAAATGGGGAAATAGAAACAACATGGCAGCGTCGTTGTACATACGTACGCGCGTTGAGAAAGCGCGGATAGTTTCTAATACCGATTTTAAAATAACACATTCATTCAACCCAATTTCAAAAATCTTGACTGTAGTTGGAACAAGATTTTACGATAAAAGTCGTCTTTCGTGCATCAAAGGGAGGAAATTGGCTGCTCAAGAAAATTTCAATTTCCTATTATTATCTAAGTACTTTGCCATCGGTGCTCTCGCTCTTCTTGCCGTTTCATCTTACATTTTATCTTTTTCGATCTTGAGGGGGGGCAATTGGAGTCGCTATCTTGAATGTACAGAAACCGTTACGAAGACGAGAATAGTAATTTTCGATTTTGATGAATCTTCAAAATTTCATCGAGAACGATGGCAGAAAGTGGCCAAGTACATTTCACCTTTTCAAAACATCGATCGGGCTTGATGAGAAATCGATATTTCCTATGTTAGCTAGGTTAGATTGCCAGCGGCGACTCCACTTGCCTCTTAATATTCCCGGGTGCTCAGTAGGTATATACATAATCGTTGCGAGCTTTATTTTCTTCTGGCAGCTCGTATACATACACATACGTATGTATGTACATACATTACCCATGTACGATAGATAATAGTCGATATTTGCAGAAAACAAAACTAAAGAAGCTGTAATATAAATGGAAAGAAACTCTCCCCCCCCCCCCCCCCCCCCCAGCCCACATAAAACAGGAATGGAATGAAATGGAGTTCACTGTATTGTATGTACGTGCGAAATGGTAACTGCTGGCTGGTTGTGTTACGCTACGGTAAGCTCGTAATTACAACATAAAATATGTTTATTGCAAAAGTTCTCCAGGTCAGAAGTCACGAGTATATTGTAGTAAGTATATAATGTCAGGTAGTTAAGAGGTTCCAGATCCCTTTCGGCTACTTAAATATCGCTTACATTTTCAAAGAAAAAAAAAAAATAAAAGAGAGAAAAAAGAGAAAAAAAAAAGAAGAAGAAGGAAAGAAAACAAAATCGTAAAAGCGAGTAAGAAAAACAAATACACTGGTGAAAAGAACATGGAAAACTTTGAATACCTACTTAGAGAAATGTCCGTGGAAGGGGGGAGGACATTTCGCCGAGAAGTTATTCTCCCGCGAGTATTATCCCCTTGCTTTTCTTCTCCGGCCGCGCCGGCAGGCACCGGCAGAGAACAGCCAGGCTTTAGCTGAGTTTAAACTTTCGGAATTTGGAGGAGAAGAGAAAAAGGGGGAAAAGAAAAACGGCTGGAAGAAATCGGGAAGTTATACCTACCTAAAATAATCCAGAGGGAAAGTTTTCCTGCCAATTATGTATGAAAACTATACGGATAAGGTTTATACAGGAATTATGTCTATCAGGATGGATATCCTGCCTAAGTACGAGCTGCCGATGCAATATTGAAATGGATAACGAATTTTCGCATTATACTATATACAGTGTTTCTCAAATCATATGATCCTCCTAATCGTAACCGAGTGAATTAACATCGACGATGCTTATGCTTCCACAACTTTTGCCGAGTAGTTGCCTAGCGTAGGTGTATCACAGCTATTAATAGCTGTATACGATAATAATTCATCCTGAGAGAAATGCAAGCGGGTATCCCACATTCCGTTTTGATATAGATCTGATACAATATGGTTTGCGGCAATTGTGTGTGACTCGATTACATTAGTCATTGGATTCACGGAGTACCGACCACAAATAATTCACGCTGCCTGGTACCGCTGCTCAAATGCACCGGGTATACATTCACGTATCTAGAAAGCTTAGATCCGCACACTCCTTACACAGCTGCACGTCCGATCAATACTATACCAGCGAACGTAATTCTTTCTCTTCCATGTTCCGTCCACGTCCAGTTCCGTTTCCTCGGCATGCACGGAAATGAGATGATTCTTCGGAGATGCGGCCAAGATCGTCCAGCCTCTTCGCACCTAACGAACAATCAAATTTCTGAGACTGCAGGTCACTGCAGCTGACTTTTAAGCAAACTTCAATCGTTTGGTCGAGTGGTTTTTCTTCCTACCGCGCTCGTCGGTTCCCTGGCGGATGGATGCAATTATGCAAATTCACCGCTCGCTGGGTACGGTACACCTGTATGTAATGTATGCTGTGAACTACACATACGTAGCACGTATAGGTATATACCTAAGTAGGAGTCAATATTCATCTTGGCTGACTGTGATTCAACTCGCGATCGTTCATATGAGCTCCGTTCATATAGATCAGATTCATTGGGTTTAGAAATTGTTTACCATACAGCCGGAGGGATCAGACTGCACATCACGTATATGTATGTACATACATATACACGTTTCATATCATGCAGTACTGTGTATCACAGGAGCGAGACCCTGACCGAACGAAATAAGCAACGGACTCGAAAATTGATCATTTCAATGACTTGGGAAAAGTTTGCCGCAGTGGTGAAAGTGCGGGTTGATCAAGTTTTATAATTCTCTTCAACGCCTGAGAGTGTGCTACTCGAGTGTCAACAAAGGTTCGATGCAAATTACACGAGCGTAGAGATAGGTACAGGTATTTAGACGGCGAGGAGCGAACGATATTTTGTTACACCTGTGGCATATACGGGGTGTCCCGCATCACTGGGCCACTCCAGATAACTCGGTTATTTTTCAATATACAAAAATCGAGAGTCACCCGGGACGGGGAGTTGTTGCACTCGAAGGAGGAAACCACGTTACATTGATGGAGGGCGTTCGAAGATCGTACTTTTGGCGATATCGCCGGTTATGGTTGGACATCATCGAACGGGACTATAATGTAGTCCTCCATTCATCGTGAGAAAGCTGACGTCTGGATACCTCTCTGCCACGAACGATAATGTGTCATTCAGATGACCTGGCGATCGAGAATTCATACTCAATGGATCCAGGTAAGAATTCGATGAGAATGTAATGTGGCAACGAAGTCGGTATTATACTACTATACGTCTGTCCACCAACTTCGGCCCAAAAGATGCACCCACAGTGGTGCCCCTACCAGCTTCAATGTCGGACCTCCGAACGACCTTCACCACTGTGACGCAATTTCTTCCTTCCAAGCGCAACGATTTCTCCTCGGGTCTTTTCTCGCTCGCTCATATCTTCGAAAATCGAACAAAATTCGTTTGTGGTGGTCCACTTATGCGGGACACCCCGTATAGGTATGTATATTTTATAACAGTACGCGGTTTATACGTGGTTTGCCGAGAATAAATTGACAGAAAAAACGAGAGGCTTCCTTTCATATCAGCTTTCTCTCATATATGGTAGGTATAGGTACTTCAGCATTTGGTGGTAAAAATTGTTAGATCAATTTTACGGGTGGAGTGGGGTCGGGGGGGGGGGGCCCAGTTCTTCGTTTTCTCTTGCTCTTTTTTATTCTCTCTCTCTCCCCCCGCCCCTCTCTCTCTCTGTCTTTCACTCTCTCGGATAAACATAATTGCGGCATTATACAGGTTCTACCGAGGAACTGCAGGGTTTCGGTAGGTATTCGTTTGAACCACCGTTGTCCGGAATATGTAACCACCGTTCGTACTACGTTCGCATATTTCGGTTGAAAGCAATTAGAGGATCATAATTATATTCCTACTGACAACGTTGTCGCGCGCGCATCGCCCGAAATACCAAAATGATCTTTCGCTTCACTCGCTGGAGGCGCGCTCGACCGCAACAAATAGTTCCAACTTTCGCCAAAAATCGAAGAGAGAGAGCAGTGTGAAAAACAAAAAAAGTAATAAAACAAAAAAAATGAACCAAGAAGATGAGAAAGAAATTGCCGAATTTAATATTTCCAATTACGGGGTGAAAATTGCGAGGATTTTTCCCCCGCTCAATTTACATTCGTATGCCACTCGCGCTGAATTAAATGTATTAAATGTATACATCCGACTAGAACTGGAGCCCGGATTTTAACTGATTTCGAATACCTGATACTTTCGGTTATGATATACGGTGGCCGGTGAGAAAAATCGAGAAAGAAGAAAAACCCAAAATACACCGCTTAGCTTACTGAAGTAGCGGTTCGATTTGACCCGTCTGATATACTCAATTATGGGTATAACAGGCGCAGTTTAATTTACCGCTCCCGATTATGTCCACACACGAATCTACCCCTCGTCCCAAAAGCACGTAGAACAAATATTGATCTTGCCGGGGCTCCACGCGTCTTCGTAATTCTTCGAATTTTTATCATCATAATAATTCAATATTCCAAACTCATTTCCCGACATGTCAGCCATCGAGTTGACCGAAGATATAAGAATCACGAAGAAGTTTGACATTCGGCTTTGAATTCGTTCATCTCCTTATTCATTCGGGTGGAGACTATATTCTCGGGATAGGAAATTCAAAAACGAGACCTATAACGCGGTGAAAAATATTTTCTCATTTGATACGATGAATCGGAAATGGTATACAGGCAGTTTTTGAAGAACGTTAACTCAGATACATCCAATTTCTTCCGCAACCCAGAACCTGAACATGTATCTGTGCTTGAATTTTTTTTCCTCGCTTTGTGCGAGCACTATACCCTGTGGAATTATGAACAAGGTACTAATTTATACTAGATCATAATTTGGGGACAACTTTATGCAGGAACCATGACTGGTAGATAAAATGATATTAAGCCACCGGGGATTCTGGGACTAGGGACCTTCATTATATTTGCATAATCTTCAGCGCCGTTGCGTTGAACGTTGGTGGCCAACAAATGGTTCGCAATTTATCTCGCTATCATAACTAATTTGACGTTCCGGTTGAGCGGACAGATGTACCATGATTTACATACGAGTAGGCAGGTACCACATTATCATTTTTATAAACTCCTTCAACGATGGAGACAAATCTGGGTCTGCGAACTCGAGAGCGGAACATCGAATCAAAGATATATATGCGGAATTTGTGATCGAGCAATCGGATGTGCGCAAACAATTATTGCCGTTCAGGTTTGGATGAGAAATAGGCATTTCACGTGATGTTCTCGTCAAATGAATAGATACCTAGAGGCATAAATTTTCCAAAGGTCTTAAACCACGGTGGAAATATCATAATCCTGACCATCTATCACACTTCGACGACCTATCGATTGAATATATATATATATACTTGGAACGAAGGACAATTTTATTTCAGAACCCCGCAGGATACAAAAAATTATTATGTGAAATACGGATGTTCATTGATACTGCAAAGTCGATTATTGGTATTGCAATTGACGATACTCGACTTTTGCCGTCCTCATACCGAAATAATATATTTTTCGTCTATAGTGCGCGATTGGAATCAGTTCGTGTTATCCTGCCTGATGTGTATACTCGCGGGCGGCGTATTATTCTAACTTGTGAACTAACTTTGAAGAAGTATAATGATTCCACGACGAGCATATAATAGGTACCACAAGTAAATACATAGATTGTATATAGGTTTCCAAAATCTATCTAAAGGACGAGCACTCGTGCGTATAATGATTGGCTGTTTAGTTGTTCTAACATTCGTTTTGAAAGTTATTCTGTTATCTCTCCGATAATATGTTCGCACACGCTGATTATACAATATCTTGTACCTACAGGAGGAATTATGAGAATGAACGACAATTTCAATGTAGTTATACAACTTTCCGTCGATTGAAATGAGTTTGTCAATTTCGGTTTCATGCGGTATAAATTACCATTCAATTACTGCTGTAGCGGTTTCCATTTTTACGCAGAAGAAAATTATTGCGATGTACAGGTGATACAATGAACACGATTAAAGAATAAAGTGAAACAAGAAAATGTACGGAGGTCGGATGGTTTTCCGTAGGGTTCAATCAATTTCGAAGCTGTTTAAAACAGTCTGGTGTATAATAGGTGTGCAACTTATCTGGTACAAAAGGAACAGCTGAAACCATAACGATCGTGTATAAAATGCCTCAAATCAAGCACCATTAAACGAGAGTCAATTTGCATTGGATAGTTGGGTAAGAGCCACGGTCTCCTCCTTTCTCCATCATCCTTCGTCCTTTTTGCGTATACAAAATTTCGTAGAGCGTAGAGGATCGGTGCGGCGAGGCTCAGGATAATTATTCCAGTCGAATTATACTCGACTTAAAGGTAACGAATCCGAGCGTCTCCTTATTGGGTTAAACGCCAAAGTTGCGAAAACGAGCATCTTGTATAAAATCACTGTCCCGCTAATTTTCTATTCAATTATCAATTTGAGCGCACGATCGTTTCCCTCTACCACGCGGCATCGGGAGAGTATGAAAAGTGAAGAGGTACGAATGGATTCGAATAAGTTTGAATGATATTTTGAAAAATTGGTCGAAAATCAAATCACTTCCGAAGGTGGAGAAACAGAGGTGTACATAGGCGCGGATAGCTACTCTGCACATACCAGCCGCTGGAGCATGGAATTTCGTGAAAATTTCACGCAGATATTCCGCTCCCTGTATACATCTATTTTATGCGAAACTTATTATTCAGCGGATAAAGGGGAAACGATGTCTACAACTCATTTTATATTCGAGCAGTAACGCGCAGTAACGCGTGTACCTATTTTTTATTACTAGAGAGTAGATCTTCAGCCTCAACCCCCATAGTGTATCGATCACCGAAAATTTGTTCCTTCTTCTTCTTCTTCTTCCTCCTCCTCCTCTTTTTTCTTTTCTTCGCCGTGTTCGTGTCTCTGCGACTCAGGGTTAAAGTCACTCGGGAGATAGTTGATTGCCCAATCTATTCAACTCAGGCAGAAAGTCTATAATACATATAGGTATGTACTGTATGCATAGGTAACTGAGAAATTGACTGACATATTATTATCTCTCGGTACCTGGCACATTGTAGGAGGAGAACCTCATGAAGTGGCTCTGTCGGAGCTACCCACGAACCTGGCAAATTCACAAAGAAACTGTTCTAATCATCGAGGTATCGCCACGCGACCCTGCGCATAAACTAGGAATTCGCTATTCGACCGAATTCCTTTTCGCTTTGATCGACTGGCGGCGAGCGGCCGATCAAAGACTGGGAACGCCTCAATCAAGACGAAATCAAATCCGAATATATTTTTGCATTCGGAAAAGATCTCTGCTTGGAATTTGACGTCGATCGCATAGGTACATACTTCAGCCATTTGGCGCGCGATGAAAGATTTAACAAAATTTACATTTTCACCGGTGAATATATGGACAGCGCTTGTTCGGAGTAAAATCTGCACCGATTGTGGTCAACTCAACGTGACATGTTGCAACTCTGACCAAATTCTTTGTAAATCTTGACACAATCGGTGTAGATTTTACTCCAATCAAGCGCTGTCCATATATTCACCACTGAAGATGTAAATTTAACATTTTTTTTTCTGTGTATATAGCTACGTATATCGTGTATATGTGTAAATAATGATACGAGATTTAGAACAAAATATTCCCATAGGAAGTTTCATGGCGTTGGATGAAATTGCTAGCTGGGCTGTATCACCGCGGCGAATAGAGGGCAATTTTGACACCTGTTGTGCCCCGAGAATTTGGAGAAGAATAAAAAGAGGAATGTAACGAGGAAGGTGAGCGTGTCTCTTTATCTTCTTATATATCTTCGAAGCTCGCAGCTGACGCGGGGTCCAGGCATTCAGTCTCAGCGGACTTTCACAGCTTTCAAGAGAATCGCGCGCCCGCGAACGAAAGTGTTATTACAAGTTTCGACCGCATTTTTCCTTTTCTTCAAGCACCGGAGAATTTCACTCTGTCTCGAGAGCGGTCTGAACCAACCCAAAATACTATTCGGGCTTGTCCTCGATTGTAGACACTGTATTAATTTGTACTCGTATATATATGTGTGTCTACATGCGATTCGCAGTTCACCTAAAAGATGAAATGATTATAGAGAACTTAGCGAAATCGATGCGAAATTTAAAACCGACCCCAGCACCGCGGCCACACTGTTATATGCAGTTCTCAATGCTCCCGGCTCATCATCAGAGTTTAGGTCGTAACGAGATACACCCGTGAAAGTAACTATGGCGAAACTAGATCGAAAACCGTATCGGTATGTATATATGTGCGTATCACATGTATATGATATGATGGAGACGTGGATTCTACTTACAGTAAGATCGATAACTATATAAAGATATTGGGCGTATGTTATCTCCGCGTCCAAGGCACGGTCCAAGGTTTCTTCTGCCCTACCTACATACCTTCCTACCCAACGCTCCATCTCCTAAGGTATACTCCGATTTATTTTCCTTTTCTTAAAGTGGATTTCCTGATATCGATACATTGCTGATCGCCGGGGCACCGTGAAATTTCGGTAGGCGGCTGCTGCGGATCTTGTTTTACGTTTACACGTGTCCATAGGTGGACCTGAAATCCCCAATTTCGGGTCACTATTTTTGAACGTAAGCATAGACTATCTCCATTCATTTCCAACGCCTTGGTATACCGGGCAGAAAATTATGGACGATGTAATTGCGACGGGAAGGAATCGCCTACGTCTGTGTATGTACGTAAAGTCGAAGGGATCCGTAGATCTCCTAAATATTTATTGAAATGCGGATAATTTTTGTCGGCTTTTTTTTCAGAATCTCCGCTTCCATACTTGCCATTTACTCCGCTGACAGGCGAATCCTCCCATAACGCTGAAATTTCGATCGAATTACGTACAGTTACGCACAGGTATAAAATTGTGTCGTAAATTTATTTTCATGTATGGAATATACACCCGAAACTGAATCGATTACTCGTAAAATAAGCCAACTTCTCACCTCTCTTATATCTCATATCGTACAGGTACATACCTATCCCTACTTTCGCCGCTGTGCTTTTCATTACGGAGCTTTGAAAACGAATGTTCATTCGGGGCTAAAGTAGTACGCTTACGAAGCTTATTGGTGTGCCTACGGAAATGATATTTGTGAAAATTCATTACGATTTTGCATGCTATAGCGACTTTTTTTTGTTCATCTCTGTTGCTTTTATGTTTATTATTTCTGCTTTTCATTTCGCCTCTTTTAGCCTCAGATTTGGATAAAATTGAAAAAAAATTTCAATCAGGTGAAAACGGATTGAAAGAATCGGAAACGTACTGTGTGTGGCAGGAGAAAAAAATAAATAAAAAGGAAAATTGGTGATAGACGCGAGTAGATTGCATTCGGTAGATTTCAGGCCCCTACCGAGTTATTTTAGCGAACTGCGTTGGAGCTATCGTCTTTATTCGATATTCCAATATTGCGAAAAATTAGACAGAGAGAAAAAAAAAAAAACGGCAGCAGGGATGAATCTCTGTCTTCTTGAACTACGGGATACAGAGCTACAGAGCAGAATATACCTGCAACGTGAGGAATTTGAAAAATATTTTGCATCATCGAGCGAGAACAAGAAATGTCATATAAGAAATTCTCCTTTAAGGTCACGAATGGAATTGAATCGTGTAACACGAAACTGATACTTCGAAAAACTTCATATTCTTGCTCAGTCGATTGAATTTTTCGACGTTATCTCGATCTCGAAAATAATTAGCTCAATGACCAATGAACGTACGTAATTGAATGTTATGCGTCTAGGTACAGCGTCTTCTGTGTGATCTTCATCCGAGCATAAAACAATTCGTGACAACACGCCCAACTATACTGGTTGAGGAATTCTTTGCTGGCCTGTGTCCAAATTATAATCAAAATAAATTGCGCGTGCAGTGACAAGGAAGTTTCATTTCCTTTGCAGCCTTATTTTCATCAAACAAAGGATCTGGGGGATCCAGGAAGATCCTTGGAACGCCGAATTGTGGAAAAAATTTCATGGCGGCACGTACAAACTACCTCAGCCATATTCGTCTACGACTTGGTACTCCGACAAGTGGAAACTACCGATCGTGTTCGCAAAATGGAAAATATAACGTGGGCAATTCTTACGTAATATTTCGATCTTGATTAACGCAATTTCTTCACAATTCTATTTCATGGGTATATATTTATTACGTTAGTGAATACGTAGACCGTGCGTGTGTACATGCCTATAACGCCATGAGTGCTTATCACAGCTGCGAATTATTCGAATACCTGCGTATGCATACCCGTATATAGGTACGTATCGTATTCGGAGTATGAAAAGCATCGGGACTCGGGAGCGATGTTATAGAATAATTGATACTAGCAATTAGCAAAGTAATTGCGAGATAATAAATCACCGTTTGCCTATACTAACGATAAGCGTAGGTAAATATGCATATACATATATAGGTATATTCCTCGACTGTACCTGCAGATACATACATGACACGCAATGGTATGTATTGTGTGTTGTACGTATGTACAATGGTATACGCAAGCAGTAGTGTACAGGTATATACCTATAACGTGCGTATATACCTATGTACGTACCTACAGTTCGTGGCATTTGGGGCGAAGTGAAACGAGCACGATTAACAGAATAAACTGAAGCATCGGGTACGTTGGTTTCCATTCGTCCAAAATATCCTGAAACACAATGGCCTAATTAACATTATACGAGCATACCTATATATATATATACAGTTACTCCGGTAGAAGTAGGAGATATACAGGTACCTATACAGGCGAATAATTTCACACAGTCGTATGGCATAGATCGCGTCCTGATTAAACAGGCCATTGCCTCTCGACATACGCGCATATATATATGGCACGAATTTCAATCAATATATACCTCACACTTACATAATTATGTATGCTATCGCTATCTATGTATATTGTGATCGAGGATTAGTCAGTGCAGTCGTGATTAATGCCTTGCCGCAGAAACGTACGTATAGAGGGATTAATATTCTGAGGTATCATTTTGTTGGATGAGAAGATCTGCATTTGCAAATAAGTAGTATACTATAGTAGGTATACATACATATACTACGTAGAATATTTGACTTTTGAATTTGTAATATGCAAAAAAAAAAAAAACTGTACGGCCAGAAATCTGTACGCTGGAAATTACTTCTTGGTTCGATTAGTCTCGATTGAACGCGCCTCGTCGAGTCGATCCACCGATAAATTTATGATAAAACAGCTACTGCCAGGGATCGTTGGGTATAAATATAGTTTCATGCACATGCATCATAAATCAATACCATAGCTCGAGTTTCCTGAAAGCAACCCTTGAAATGGATTTCAGCTAGTTTTCTTGAATCTATGCATGATTTCTACCTCCCTGTGTGGGATATTTCATAACACAATGAATCGAAAATCGTTCAGATTTCACCGGGACAAATGATCTGTTGAAAATGTATATCCAGCTGTTCCTATATATGTATACTGTACGCAACCATAACGTACGAGATGAATAAAAGATTGTTTGTCTCCCCCTCCCCCACCATTTATGTACAAACAATTTTGTGAAAAAAAAATCTCCTATACACAGTATATTGGTATGATATTTAAATGCATAAAGCTCGATAAACTTTTTTCGTATCGAATGAACGTTATGAACGTTTTATTATGCCGGACATCTGCGGCACCGACGAACAAAAAATAGGTGAAAAAGGAAAAAGAGGAGGACAACAACTAAACCAATAAAAAGACGCCTTGACGGATCGTTGCCGCGTTCACTCACGGTTTGTGTTTGCCAATATAATAACGGACAAGGTGCAATAAAGCCTCCGAAACACGTTGCCTTTTTTCGGGCCTAAGGACGGCACTGTACGTAATATAGTCAACGCCCGATAACCAGAATACTTGACATTCATTAATGTATCACTTCACGGGGAAAAAAAACTCATATTGGGGGAGGGGGGGGCTTCTCGCGTAAAAGATTTTCAACCAAAAGTGGATCATCAACTTTGAGGGTAAGCCCACAAAAATTGAGAAAAATGAATGTACCCCTTGAATTTAAGGATTTTTTTTACGTAAGAGTTATGAAGAGGAACCTCAGTAGATCGCAGGATGCTTAATTATTATCGTATTAATATATATCGAAATATAAAAGGTATTCTCCTTCCGGGAGAATGGGTCTTTTTTATGTTCGAGATATCGACGATTTAGATTTTATTGCACCTCAAACGAAGCTTCGCGTCTGTGATACCTCACGGCAGAATTTCATAGTCTGACAAGTAATGAGCTCTACTACTTGAATATGTAGATATAGGTTTTGTACGGAATTGACTACGCGCCGCATATAGTATCGGTACATCCGTTGCGAAACTGATAAGCGAATATCGAGCGGATGGGTCAGTCATCGGTCTGTTATTTCTTGAACGATCAATCATTTTCATCATGCTAGGATACACGTGCTGGAGTATCGAGACCGGGCCGAATAATACACGATGGAAAATTCGACTTGTTGAGCATAAATTTGGACGCTATAATACACACGCTATAAAATCCGTCACAACTAGCACAACATGCTCTGTGATTCATTCAGATCCGTGAGACGTCTGAAAGACGACGAGGAGACGCCTTAAATACGATTTTAGTCAAGACTGAGAAGCGGAGATTCGATTCGAGTTCTGGACGTCTATTAGTCGTCCCATGCTTAACTACCGTTAGAACTATGATGTTGAAAAATGAAAGAGAAAACATTGTACATGTGTATAATATGATAATATTGATCCTCTCCGATGCGCCATTGAATATTTTTCTGCAAATTTTGAATGAGTTGCGGAAACTCTGGAAAATCTCTTCGAAAAGTCCCGGAGGCTCTGTTTGTTCAACCTATTTTTCGTATAAGATTATAGAGATTGAAACCGTGTAGAATATGTCCAAAAAATTTCAGAGAGTTTTGCTGCAGTCTCATAAAAAATAGTATTGCTTTTTACAGATTTTTCACAGTTTATTTGAAAATGTTTGTTAATTTTCTGGTGAAATTGTGAAAATCATACTGGTTTAAAAGATGATACGCACCGACACGCATACGATACGGGAACCTGCAGACTTAAATAAGTTCGAAATACGTATAGTACTTGACATTATAGGTATAACGAAACGATGCGAACGTGAGAAAAATGTATACTAGGTATAAAGGCACGAAAGTCTTCTAACACGACCGAGATTCGTTTTTCTCCTCCTTTTTTCTCATTTTCCTCTCGGCATAGGTTTATAAAAGACGGCATACGAAATCGGAATGAGAAGCTTAAGTTCATATCGAAGCTTCGTTCGTTATTATGGATCGAACTTTTCAAATATGATTAGAATAATCTTCGTCCCATCTCAAAAACGGATCGAATTTTCAATACATACACCTTCTCATCCCGAGATACACTATTTTCCGGAAAACTTTCACGATCACGAACCTCGATATTCAGGGTTACCACTAATTATAGATTCCGAAATTTTCTAACTTCGACGAATTTTCGAGCCCCGAAATTATGGGAAAATATGAGTAAATGAGCCGAACCTTTCGTGGGATTCCCGAACAGTCAAAAAGTAATCGGCCTACCAATTTTTTTGAGACCCGATGTATACAGGTATATTCTTGGCGATATGAAAATTTTCTCATCCTTTTCCAGGGATTCTACGAAGTTTCTTCACTTCTCAAGGTGTAATCGAAATCTCTGGCTCCTCGAGGTATCTCAGGCTTCCAGGTTGAGTGGCAGCACTGAACTCATAATTCGTACAAAGAGCGACAATTATCGGAGCTACTAGTTCGCAGATATCTTCTGTAGAAAGTTTTGCTCTCAGGACCAAGGCGACGGACCAAAATTCGAACTATTTTGCTCTGATTTTTCCAGTGTTCCCGAGTCAATCGCTACGAATTTATACCAAGTCTATGCATAAAGTTCAATTATGGACCTTATGGTCCGAATGCGGACTCCACGGATGTGTAAATAATGGAGAAAAACGAAACAAAGAAATGGATGAAAGAACAAGAAGTTGATGATTGTATTTTTAAGCTTGGTTTATCCATTGATTGTTTTTCGGTTTTTTTTTTTTTTGTACATACATTATATTATTATTATGATAATTCAATGAAATAGGCACACATAGATACTAAACAGTGCTCATTTTACTTGAAAAAAGAATCATATACAACGCAGACATATCAGCTATTTTATATATTTATATATTCATAATATATATTGTATTATATTAAACGAGAATGATATTAACTAATCTTAGTATACAGTTATATAACACATGAGAATTCGGTAATTCAGCTTCATAACTATACTATAAATGCAGGAATGTTCATGATTTACATTTAATTTATTATGTGAGGCGTGGAACGATCAAGGTTTTCTCTTCGTATTATTGATAAATAAACAGATTGTACTTGCAGGATTTGATCTATAATCAATTACGGGATACTTTCTAGACAATCTTTGATATGCTGCCAAGTTTGGAGACCCTGTAATTCATTGAAACACAAAGATTTTTGTATTCTGTTAAGTTACAGAAAACAAGAAGGGAATACAGACGAGTTTTCATTTGACTGAAAGTTTATAACGTGAACGTAAGGAAAAATCGTGAAGAAATAATATCCGCTAGAATTTCTTCGATGAATAAGAATCTCCGTTTTTCAAATGCTCGGTGAATTCCCGAAAGAGATATAATTTCTTCATGGAAAAAGATTTCTGCCGCGATAACGTTATGATTGTAATCTTTCGGCCTCCCGGAAATGAAAATACTTCGTTGTTGGCATGGCATGAGCTCATGGAAACAAATTTCATTTCTCTATTGAAAATATATCAATTTCTTGACGGAAATGCAAGACAAAAAATGAAATGCAATAGATATGATCGAGGAGTGGAAATTGAGATGAAGCTGTAATTCAACTAGCATTCGTGTGAATCATAATCAAAATCAATAACAATCAACAAAGTATATTTACCTTTCGAGCGAGTTTAAATTGTAGAATACAATAAGCGGCAAGAGTTTCCTTGAGATCAACTACTTTTTGATTCTGAAATCTTTCTATATCTACTATTGCTTTGATGGAGAAAGATCTGTAAGATCAAGAACACGATTATCTTTGGAATAAATATGTATTATTAGCATATATTTATTCTGATGATTAAATCAAGGCCTCAGACAATTAATTAATCAATCTATATGGAGGATTATAACTCACTCGAGATCTTCATCCGCCTGTTTCACAGCTGTTTCACTCTGATTAATTCTCTGATCTAACTGATGCACCTTCAATTCACGAACCTCTTCTGTATCCACAGATCCAAATAGACGAGACATGAGACCAGTTTTACCTAAAAATAATGGAAAAGAAAGATATTTACATCGTTGTAAGAAATAACTATTGGTTCCTCGATTCCCAATCTCTACGGATAAACTACAGCCTGTTAATTTTACAATTGCAACAATTTTCTCGTATTTGTGAATAATTTTTCCATAGAAATTAGTCCCAGTCACAAATTTCCTGTTCCTTTATCATAATTTTTTAAATTACTTCACAATAAAGAGTAAACTTTGAATAAATAAATTCCTGAATGGTATAAATTGGGTTCAAATATACCTTGCTGAACTCTATCTCTATGTTCACAAGTTGTAGCTAGAGCATCGTGAGCCTCGTCTCTGACTAGCTGTAGAGCTTCCCTCCGTTTAACAACGTTCTGCAACGCGGAGGCGCCGAATAGCCATTCCTTCAATTGATCTGCTATGAGTTCTTCCTCCTCTAAAGCAGTGTCAATACTGGCGGCTATGGAGTCGAGATAATGTCCAGATTTCTGCAAGCAAAAAATTCAATGAAAGTAGAACAATTTCCAAACAAAGCACTGTATGATATTTGAATATTAAAAATAAAGAACAAAAGTATCTAAGAATTATTTACCTGAAGACCGTCTCCCATTTCTTTCTCAATTGCACTCCACTCACTAAATACTCGTCCATAATTAGCATGCAGTTTATAAAGTCCGTATTGCTTCTCTACGAGACGTGCTCGAACTCTGAGTAAATTGCACAAATTATTCTGAAAGTAGGAATGAAGAAGTAATGAATAACGAATACAGTGTACAGCGAGAAAATTTCAAATGATGTTTTTTTCTTCATTTACCTGTAACTCAATACCGTAATTTTTGATAGTTTCAAATCGTTTATCAGGTTTCTTGAGTCTTACGGCTACGCTAAGAGCCTTTAGCTTAGATTCAGCTATCTGGAGGTAACCTGAATTAGAAATAAATAACTGATTGGATTGGATATTGTACAGAAGCGTTTGTGAACTTCTAAAATTCATTCAGCCCACCAGTTTCTTTGATAGTTTCTCGCCAATCGTCTTCCTGCTGTAAGAATCCCATGAAATGTTCGTCATGGGATAATACAGGATGAGAAGCAACCCGTAGAAGAAAATTCTGTAAAGATGATAAGAATATTTGAAAATCCGAGCACATTTATTGTAAAAAATCGTCCGAATTCAAATAATCATTCGTTTTCTTCTATACCTCTAGTCCGGCTCTACGACGATCAACAAAATCAGGATCGAAAGTGTCGCTAGCAACTTTTTGCCAACCGTAGAGAACCTTTTTTTCTGGTAACGGGGGTAGAACAATGTACGGATAAGATACTTCTAAGTAAGCTCTCAGAAGTTCGAACTCCGTGTAGCGTCTCCACAAAGAACTGAGCCGCGTTAAAGCACCTTTGAAATCTGGATCGGTTACTCTGTAGAAATGAAAATACAAAGTTTCATTGAAAAGTAACAATGTTTATCCGCTGAGGTAGTATCTCAGCTCAGGGAATATTAACTTTCAAGGATATTAGGAAGGATATCTTTATAGGTCATCTTCTAATCGAATAAAACCAAAAGCTCAAGGAAAAAGTGAAAATACTGTACTGTGCACTCACTTTGTTTCGATGAGATAAACGGTGTAAAATTCTCTCAAATTCAATGCACTGTTCGCACGCTTCTCTGCTTCTACAATCACTATCTCCATATGATCCAGGAGAGAATCCTGAGAAAAAAAAAGGAGAAGAAAATTGCAGCTTCGATTTATTATCTTCTTTATTGCCTTATGAAGGTATCAACCAGAGCCTCATTATTGGTATAACGGAGTTGAAGTTGATTGGAGTTTAACACACTGTGTCAAAGATGCAACATACAATCGGGAGCTTGGTGATTGTTGAAGAGTAAAGAGGATGAAAAAACAAATAACACAGTACCATGATTACATTCTACAGGAACATTCAAAATCAATATAATAATTCGTACAATGAAACTACTATAATGTTCGGAATTAGGATACTGCGTGTACGATGTCACGACCTAAGTATTCATTATTTTATGTACGATCTGTCAAAATTGCATTTTCGTTTACAGGGATACCTTCTAGTTGAGTTTCATTTGCATTTTTTTTTTCTTCGTGTTCTTTCGACTATCAAATTGAGGGATGCGTAACGACATTGAAAAGCAGAACGAAATGACTGGAGTAGATCAACGTATTTGAAAAATATACCGATGATACGAAAATGAGGAGGATACTAAATAGTTGATAAGTAAATCAAATATTGTTATGATTGTTAGACCCCAGCCTAGGAGCATGAACGCGCCTGTCAAATAGTCGCGATGTATACTATAAGTACATACATACACATTATGTACCTAGTATAGTATTACTAGTAATTACAATAAATGTAAGACGTGCTTTTACCTCTTTTCTTATTTCCTCGGATGTAGTCATGCTAGAATTAACCAGTCTATCGTAATTGCCGTTTTGAAATATGTCGTCCATCGTACTTTGAACCGACTGATGAGTATCTATCAATTGTCACTGTTGAATTGTGAATAATGATTTGTATATCAACATCAAGTCAACGTCCACCAGCAATGACCACAAGCACATCCACCGTCTACCGTTCCGTGCCCCGCATTTGATCACCTGATCACATCGCATATTCACACCCCACCCTTGGCTATGTATATTTCGTTTATTTTCATTAAAGAAAAAACATGGGAATTACCAGATGGCGCTGAGAGTCGAAAAGTTTTTAGCGCCATCCCGTAGAATATTCCTCAACTAAATTAACGACGTGCATTGCAAATTGCATATAATAAGGCGCACTATCGAATATGCTACAGAATGACCTCATGATTGGTCCCTCTTCATGATGGAGTGGATACATTACATGTATAATTTTTTCAAGCGCTCGTCCGATATTTTTTGGCGGATCATGAATTTTTCGAGAAGTTTGACGGTGATACCTCGATTAGAGAAAGATTTTTGTTAGTAAGCTTTGGGAATTGTTTCAGTTAGCCACTCGGTAAAATTCTGTCAAATCAATTTTCCTATCAATCAATGTAGAATCGTCTGATGGTAATTGATACCTCAGTTTGGTACCAGAAAACTGTCTGAGGCCGAAAAGTGGTACAGTTGATTATTTTGTAGCAAAATAGATTTGACAGGGAACGCACGTAGTCAGTGATATAAGTAAAGCGGCAGATAGGCGAGGAAACGAGCAGCTTTCGTTACAATTCTGGATTTGAACATTTTGCACTGGAAATTTGAGATGGTATCGGGATAAAATCTCAGCCCAAGAGTTAGCGCACTTTTTTTCTTTTTATCAAATTTGTAGGCATCGCAGAGAGAGCGAATATAGGTGGACGCAAGTACTCGCAGAGACATGAGCAGCTTTCTTTGAAATCCTAGATTCCGGAATTTTTAGCTGAAAATTTGTAATCGTATCAGGAGAACATCCGAGGCCAGGAGGTGGCACAATTTTTTTCTTTTTATTTCTCATATACATATGTATGGGAATGGGAGAGAGGACACAGGCGTAGACGAGTATTTATTAGGAGAACATGAATTTCAAGGAGGTGGCACTATTTTTTTTTTCTTTTTTCTTATACACATGTGTATGGGAATGGGAGAGAGGACACACGGGCGCTCATGAGAGCGTATGCAGAAACGGGCACAAAACGAGCAGCTTTCGTTAGAATCATGGATTTTCGAAATTTTAACTGAAAATTTGCAATTGTATCAGGAGAACATCTGAGCCCAAGAGGTGGCACAATTTTTTTCTTTTTTCTTATACACATATGTATGGAAATGGGAGAGAGGACACACGGGCGCTGATGAGGGCGTATGCAGAAACGGGCAAAAAACGAGCAGCTTTCGTTGGAATCATGGATTTTCGAAATTTTAACTGAAAATTTGCAATTGTATCAGGAGAACATCTGAGCCCAAGAGGTGGCACAATTTTTTTCTTCTTATTTCTAATATACATATGTATGGTAATGGGAGAGAGGACACGGGCATAGAAGAGTATTTATTAGGCAAACATGAATTTCAAGGAGGTGGCACTATTTTTTTTCTCTTTTTTCTTACACACATATGTATGGGAATGGGAGCTAGGACACACGGGCGCTGATGAGAGCGTATGCAGAAACGGGCAAAAAACGAACAGCTTTCGATGGAATCATGGATTTTCGAAATTTTAACTGAAAATTTGCAATTGTATCAGGAGAACATCTGAGCCCAAGAGGTGGCACAATTTTTTTCTTTTTATTTCTCATATACATATGTATGGGAATGGGAGAGAGGACACAGGCGTAGACGAGTATTTATTAGGAGAACATGAATTTCAAGGAGGTGGCACTATTTTTTTTTTCTTTTTTCTTATACACATATGTATGGGAATGGAAGAGAGGACACACGGGCGCTGAAGAGAGCGTATGCAGAAACGGGCAAAAAACGAGCAGCTTTCGTTGGAATCATGGATTTTCGAAATTTTAACTGAAAATTTGCAATTGTATCAGGAGAACATCTGAGCCCAGGAGGTGGCACAATTTTTTGCTTCTTATTTCTAATATACATATGTATGGGAATGGGAGAGAGGACACGGGTATAGACGAGTATTTATTAGGAGAACATGAATTTCAAGGAGGTGGCACTATTTTTTTTTTCTTTTTTCTTATACACATGTGTATGGGAATGGGAGAGAGGACACACGGGCGCTCATGAGAGCGTATGCAGAAACGGGCACAAAACGAGCAGCTTTCGTTGGAATCATGGATTTTCGAAATTTTAACTGAAAATTTGCAATTGTATCAGGAGAACATCTGAGCCCAAGAGGTGGCACAATTTTTTTCTTTTTTCTTATACACATATGTATGGAAATGGGAGAGAGGACACACGGGCGCTGATGAGGGCGTATGCAGAAACGGGCAAAAAACGAGCAGCTTTCGTTGGAATCATGGATTTTCGAAATTTTAACTGAAAATTTGCAATTGTATCAGGAGAACATCTGAGCCCAGGAGGTGGCACAATTTTTTTCTTCTTATTTCTAATATACATATGTATGGTAATGGGAGAGAGGACACGGGCATAGAAGAGTATTTATTAGGCAAACATGAATTTCAAGGAGGTGGCACTATTTTTTTTCTCTTTTTTCTTACACACATATGTATGGGAATGGGAGCTAGGACACACGGGCGCTGATGAGAGCGTATGCAGAAACGGGCAAAAAACGAACAGCTTTCGATGGAATCATGGATTTTCGAAATTTTAACTGAAAATTTGCAATTGTATCAGGAGAACATCTGAGCCCAAGAGGTGGCACAATTTTTTTCTTTTTATTTCTCATATACATATGTATGGGAATGGGAGAGAGGACACAGGCGTAGACGAGTATTTATTAGGAGAACATGAATTTCAAGGAGGTGGCACTATTTTTTTTTTCTTTTTTCTTATACACATATGTATGGGAATGGGAGAGAGGACACACGGGCGCTGAAGAGAGCGTATGCAGAAACGGGCAAAAAACGAGCAGCTTTCGTTGGAATCATGGATTTTCGAAATTTTAACTGAAAATTTGCAATTGTATCAGGAGAACATCTGAGCCCAGGAGGTGGCACAATTTTTTGCTTCTTATTTCTAATATACATATGTATGGTAATGGGAGAGAGGACACGGGCATAGAAGAGTATTTATTAGGAGAACATGAATTTCAAGGAGGTGGCACTATTTTTTTCCTGATTACATGCATGGGGATAGGAGAGTGGGTACTTATACGTGGATGCAGGGACAGGCAGAGATATGTGCATGGAGAATTTGATCATGATAACTCCGAGCTCAGGTGGCACAATTTTGTTCCTTTTTTTCATTATGTGTGCGGCTAGAAGACAGGGTACCAAAAGTGGAAGCAAGGACAAAAACATGAACAGCTGTTTCATCAAATTCCAGATTTTCGAATTGTTATACGAAAATTCGAGTTCATTTCAGAAAAATATCTGAGCTGAAGAATTCGCCAAATTTCTTAAATTTCTCTTGAATGCTCAGTGATCGGCAATTGAAAGAGCACAGACGGTCATATAATCGGAGGAAGGGACACAAACTGGCATGAGAAGTTTACTATTATTTCTCTCTCAAATCACCACGGAAACATCCTTCTTCTCATTGTAAGAATGAACGATCAATCATTATCAAAAAATTCATTCATTGGAACAAATCATTGGAACCAATACTTTCGAGTCACCAACACCAACAAACGAACGACAACCGATTGCAAAAGAAATGAATCGAATTTATCTCGCAGAGCAGCTAATTATACAGGAAAGCGAAATTCAAATATACCTTAACTCAAGAATTTGATCGTGTTCAACAAGAAGTAATTGAATTATGACTGTATAACGTAATATTATCAAAATAAATGGAGATAGAATGGAAAGAAATACAGTATGAAAGTAAGAAATTTGTGTTATAGATGTACGATTTTTTTTATTGTTGCGTAATATGGTAATAATATGGTACATTATACATTGATAATAAACCTCGATAAATTTGTATTTTCACATAAGATTTTTTCTATGCTATAACATAGGCGGTAGTACATACATAGTATATGAAAATCGACGACATACTTACTTACTTGCACACTTATTTGCCAAATAAGTGGGAAGCAACTAGAAAATCTAAGAAAATCTTTCTATTTTCCAATATCCACATGGATAGACATTGATTATCTAATTATCCATATATTTATCAAACGATTTCATAAATCTTAGTTGGTAAGTCATTAATAATCAATTAATTATTATAATAATGTATTCTGTACGCATGTATACGTTTATTAATTGAATCCTCATTCTGTTTTTCTTCTCACAAGAAACGAGAAACTGTGGAATCTATATTATAAGAAAGAAAGAAAGAAAAGAAAAAACAAACATAGGTTTAGGTATAGTAAGCTAACATTCTGGGGCCCCTGGTCTCGCAGTTTTCCATTTTCTTTCTCTTTATCGACTTGATTTTCATCACCAAAGTAAAAATATATTATAATCTAAGTGTGTACAGTTTGTAAAAAGATTTTTGGGACTTTGTGTATGTATCTAGCAGGTATATTAATCCTAAAGCTAACGTTAAGGTAACGATAAAATCATCATTTTGTGTAGAACAGTAAATAAGACGAGCAAAATATAGTAAGCATGAATTTAAAAATTCCCGTCCCTTTTGTGTATACCAATCCGAATTATATTGCAAAACAATTTCAAGAAATAAAGCAAATCTAACTCGTATATTATGTCTGCGTACTGAATCTATAGTTTTTGATAACCTAATTCAATTGCCATACACGAATCTTGGTATCGGTATGTTGCAACAAATTGTGATTCACGAACAAAATTCAACAGCAAGTTATTGTGAATGAAATAAAATCTAGACTCTCAAGTTTTGTCAATCTACCGAAGCTTAGATTGGTAAAGAAAATCTCGTGACACCAAATTTGAATTCAATAATCCAATTCCGAGATATGGAAATATTGAGAAATTGCAATGTAAACCAAAACAGTATAGTATTTCATTTGTCTATTGGCATTTATCCCCTTGTCCACAACATCCCACAATTTCGAAAAATGGGATGATTCTATTTTTTTCAAATGATCATTCATAGGCAAAAAAATATTAATTCACTAGATTTAATATGTCAACATAAACTCAACAAAACTTTTGACGAAAACCGGCTTTCTTTCATTACCAAAATTATTATGAACTATCCTTATCCTCTGAGTCGTAGGTTTTCTTCCTAATTTATTTTTATATTCATTGTTAACTAGTGAAATCCCAAAATGATAGAAAAAAAAAAGAAAAAAAACATATAATTAAGTCGTGTAAATTGAAAACGATTCGCACTAACTGGTCGGTGGTGGTGGCGGCGGTGGTTGCGCCAGCAATGTTGGTAAGCTGTTTAAATCAATACCCGGAGGTGCAGGTGCCGGTTGTTGAGGTGGCGGAGGTACAGGCGCAGCTGGAGGCCATCCTCCCATAGTTTGTTGTTGCCATCCAGGATATCCAGGAGGTGGCGCTGTCCCTGGAGGCGGAGGACGCATCGGATTCTGCTGCCCTTGTTGCCAAGGCGGCATTCCTCCCATGCCAGGAGGCATTTGCCCTGGTGGTGGAGGCTGGTTGTTTCCAGTCATCCATGGCATTAAAGACGGAATATTTGGCTGTCCGCTCGATCCAGGAGGCGGAGGCGGCGGCTGCATGACTCCAGGCGGCGGAGGCATGCTCACGGGTGGCTGCCACTGCATATTCATTCCATTCATGTTGTTTACATCGTTTTGGCTCCATGGAGGAGGCGCCATACCGGGCGGAGGCATCATCGGACCACCTTGCATCATTTGAGGAGGCGGATGAGCTGGCGCAGCCATCAAAGCGCGCGGAGCTTGTTGTCTGGAAGTAGGAAAAAAAACAGAATTAAAAGAAATTCGTGCAATATTTTCCTTTCAATTTTTTCTCAAAGGAAAAGTAGAATAAACTAGATATTGTAACTTCCCTGGTAAAAAAAACTGTTCACATTATTCAGAATAGGGTCCTTACCTATCAAATAGACCAGGATAATTTGTGTTTTGGGATCTTTGATGACCCTTGGATCGATCTGGGGGTGGACCTTCTCCGAGTTCTGCCATTAGTGACATGTATTCTTCATCGATCTTTGCTTTGTCACCTCCCGGAGTCATTCCTCCCATTCCAGCAGCAGCTGGGCCGCCTTGGCCCGGTCGTTTTGAACGACAATCTCTCGCGATATGACCTGCGCCTCCACAGCTTGAGCAAACTATGTTGTTTGTAACGTTTGGTTTATCGGGGCACTGTAAAAACAATCAAAGATATTTAAAGCGAGTCTTTTTTTCAACAAATTTTAATGAAGTAGAAGATTCTTGGAGCCGTGATACTTACCAACCAAGACTTATGGTCACTCGCTCCGCAATTCGTACATCTGGGTCCGTCATTTTCTCTAAGAGTTCCATTCAGCAGAGCCAATTCACGTAACTGATTACGTCGCAAATCGTTCTGGCCTTCAGGTACTTCAACACCTTGCCTAATTATCTCATGAATCTGTGGGAAGGTAATTATCATTTTGTGAAGTTTTGGTTTTGTATTTCTTGCTCTCCGTCGTTCAAAGACTTCAACCACTCACCCTTTCAACAGCTTTCTTAACAGCGTCAAGATTATTCGCAGTGATATATGCATGCAACGGTTCATCTTCGCCAGGCAAAGGCTGACCATCTTTTCTGCCAACTTTTCCCTCTTTGACCGATCCTTTCCCACGAATTATTATCTTAGCACCAGTTTCTTTCTCCATTGCTGTAAGAATACAGTTCGGAGAGATAAGAAGGAAATGGAATCAACAACCCTATATCAAGAATTTGCAGAAAATATTGAAAATGACGTACATTTCAGAGTATTGCCACGTGGCCCAATGAGCAAACCGACAAAATTAATATCCGGATGCTCTTCCTGCGGAATCATTACTTTATCATGTACTCGTATAATCGGAGGCCTGTAATGAAGAAAGGAAATTTTATTCGATTTCTTTATTTTCATGTAGACTTAGTGGAATCGAAAAGATATCTTTATTTTTTTAATTTCCCTCTTTCCACTACGAGATTGTATAAATCTCACTTGTAATCTGGTGGCGGTTTGAATTCAGGGTTGATTTTGAGTATCTTCTGAATCAGATTGTGCCTCTCCTCTTCCAACTTTCGTCTGGTACGATATTCACGTGTGTTCAAGCGCTTACCATCGCTACTGTAAATTGGCTCCGGAGACGGTGATCTGAAAAAAAACAAATGAGAAAACATCAAATTCTGGACAGAGGAAGATGGTACTAGCGTACAAGCGACCTGATTTTCTAAGATCTCTCTCTCTCTTGATCTCGACCCTTGAATAAGAGTTCAGTAAAAAATGAAAAATTTCACCTTAAGAAAGAATTCTTTTTCAATATTCGGATATAATTAATAATGAGACTAATAATAATGATTGTGCTGATAGAATCACACATTTTCAATCTAAATAATCTACGGTAGATTAAGCTCCGTCCGAAGCGCTGACTCTTTTTCCTAATCTGCATTCGTTTTTATCTCATTATACAATCAGTTTATTTTCAATTTTTGAATTAATTACACGAATAGATAATTTTTCAACGTTTGTCAGGTCATGATCAATTCTAACAAGCGCAATTTTCATCATCGTGGTGTTAGTATGTATCGTGAAACAACAGATGAGATTACAAGACAATAAAAAGAAAAATGAAAATAAAATATTCAGCAACTATTTCTATGGGTTTGGACATCATTCACATATCAGTATGTAGCGTAGCAGCGTAGTTCAGTATTACTATGATCGAGTGCGCCCCAAAAAGAAATTGAAGAAAATTGGAATTATGAATATTAAAGAAGAGTTATATCGACAATATTATAGATATTCAAATGATTTTTTCTAATACTGCCAATTCAATATTGAAATAATAATTTAACTGACCGTGAAGACAAAAAAAGAATATCGTGGCAATTTATTTGTGATTAAATACTACGTCGAAAAACATAACGTAGCTGGAAGGTTTGCGCACGATAGTGCAACGGCAGACATGGATATGATGTCAGCTGCTAAGATAAATCCTGTGATTATTAGGAAATAATAATTTTGTTCAATTAGTCATAATAATAATATTAAAGCGCTTTCCAATACTTGATAAGTAATAGGTAATGATAAAGATAAACACTAACAACGATAATATACAATATTCAATATAGAAGTAATGTGTCCGGCTAAAATTGAATTGGTTAATTAAAGACCTATTGGAATAAATGAAGGATATTAAGAAAATTATTCAAGATAGATTAATTGATATTCAAGTTGTTCCTGAAAGTATAGTTAGATCGATAATCAACTGGATAAAGTAAATCGATCATAATAATTATCAACATTTACGCTTCTCTTTCATTCTTTTCCTGTAATTCTCTCCCTCACTTCTTAACTATTAAATCAGTTATTTAATTAGTATTATAGTAAAGATGTGCTGCTGTATGCTATAATCTGTTCAACCTGGTTTTTCAAGCATTAAAATTGTAATCATCATTAGTGGTTTATATTAATCAAATATAAAGTGATCTTCTAGTTACATACTATAGGAAATTTCGACAAAGGTGACCAATGCAGTTTCATGAAGAGTAACAGAAAACAACAAAACGTATAGGAAAAAAAAGGAAGAATAGAAATTAAACATAAAGTTCTTTCCGCTGAGACAACGTTTTTCAAATATTCCAGCAATATTTCTTATTCACAAACTATTACGATATCTTATTATTCGAAAGCTTTATTTTATTGCCACAATCTCAGCTGATTTTCTTTCGTTCTCCTATTCCTATTTCTTTGGTGCAAAAGTAAACGTCTATATATTTTTTCAAGTTTTTTTTAGCTACATGTGCATTAGGCCACCCAAGACTCATCCCACGAGCGCAACACGTTACCATAAGACAATAGTAAGGTAAACACTAGATATAAAAGAGGTGCGAAGAGTGCGCCTTGGGTATTAAACACTGCTACTTGAATAATAATCCAATAAATTTCATGGGAATAAATCAGTTTTCCTAAATGGCTTGTCGAAGTAGTAGCAGTATTTAAATAAAATGATTAACAAAAAAAAAAAAAAAATCAAAAAATGAAATAGTAAGATAAATTGATTAGACCAAACCAATATTATCATAATTCATCTTGGTCGAAGAAGATCAGGGAGGCTCGCATCCCAAGCCGCAGCTTCATGTGTATCAGATTCAGTCACGATTGGATAATCCATTAATTGATCAGTAGCGCCATTTTAAAAATACTATTTTTCTTTTTTTTTCTTGTTTTTTTTTTTTTACTCTGAATTTCAATTCGCTGTTCAGGTTGCAACTTGTATACTGATGATATTTTATTCAACGATTTGTTTTGCTTTTGTTCTTGTTTTTTTTTTTTTTTGATACGTAAGATTTCGTTCTCAAACCTTTCTTCAGGGTTAAGCGGTATCCCAAGGTCACCAGTGCGTAGTTTCCTGCTGATTTCCTCAATCTGCAGCTGAACTGTAAACCAACGGGTTAGAGGGGGCGGAAAACCCCAACAGTTAGACAATTGCCAATTTGACAAAATGCTAGGTATAATATAATAATACATTTATTATTTAATTATATATACGTAGGTATAGTAATAAATCGATTCATAAATCTTTTGGATCATTAGATTTATAAATAACTGGTATTTACACCACATGCTTCAAAATTGTAGAATATCATCTGCCTGAGTATCAAAACCTTGAGACAAAAAAACTTTGTTAAAAATAAAATAATAGAAGATACGAAAGAAAATTTCAACAATTTTATTTCCTTTCATTATGAGTTAAAATTTATTTTCCATTCTATCTATTTAAATTATATATGAAAATTCGGGTTTGTCACAGAAATAAGAATATGATAGAATGTACGGTAATCAAAGTTTTGATCGTCTCAAATGTTGGAATTAGGAATTAATTTTTGTAAAATTGTCATTACAATAACAACCTTTTTTCACCTTACCTTACGGAATTTGCTACGTATGATTATTTGGATAAGTATACACGAGAAATTGTTTCTCAATATAAAATTCATACTTACGTCAATAATAACAACACTGATGTATATCTACTTTCAAACAAATAATAATCATAATACGTCTAAAATTTTTTGAACCGCTCGTTAATAAGACCTAAGCCAACAATTAAACGTGACACGTTAAACAGAGTCGCCGTCGTCGAATAATATAGCTAAAGAAATAGAAGAGACATGAGAAAAACAACTTACAGAGATAAGCCTGTTCCTGTTCAGGAGTCAAATTCGTCGGCAGTACAGTGGGCATCCCTGGAATGAATGTTTTGTCGTGTTCGCTACCTCCCCATCGTGTCTTCCTCCGTTTTCTCCGCTCTTCACGCGACTCTTTATCTGATTTTCCATCGTCTTAATAGTGGAACAAAAATTTGATTATTACCAGACGATCAACAGATTTGAAGAGACTATTTATGAGAAAATTTGCTCCCTGACTCTCAGGGTGTCTATTGCCACGGAAATAGTTTTTTAGAGAAGTTAACCTATTTTCAAAAATTTCACGACTGAGAGGATGAAGGAGACGATTAATCGATAAGGATTTTGGTAGGTATATTGAACGAATTAATTAGAACTTACTTTCGGCTTCACGTTTCCTATTTTGGCTCGAGATGCTTGGGCTTAGTGGTGTTCCGTTTGCGATAGCTGCTGATACCGCAGCTGCTGCAGCGGCTGCTGCCGCGGCGGCGGCGTTGGCCGCTGCTGCATTTTGTGCATTTTGTAAATAACTTGGATTTAGAAGAGAAGTGAAATTCCGAGATTGATTCATCGCCGGGAGTATTTACTTTTTTACTAAACCGACACTGATTATCTGTTCCAAATCGTTTTTAGCTCAATACCTTCGTCACAAAAACTCGATACCTTTTCAAAGATGGCGACTACACGGTCTGCCTGCATGCGACGTTGCCGGATCTTAGATGATCGTGCGCAAGCTCCCCGCGACCCGGATGTCACGTGGCTTAAAATTTTTCGAAAATGCCAGTGGGAAACGCCTGTGGCCGAACAACACGCCATACATCAATGTATGGGAAGTTGCCTGTTATCAAGACGCGGCAAGTTCAATTCATTTTCAACCGATTAGTGGATTCCCTCATTATTTATATAAGTTAAAAATTCCGATATCCATTACTCCGGACGAAAATCTTGTTCACAAAATATACATAGATCTGTCAACATTCTAAAGCGTATAATTTCTCACAAAACATGCGTCCACCCTGTCAGGTACGCTCTACGCGTATAATACGATTAGTAAAAGTCTGCTACAAATAGTATAGTTCGAAGATGAAAAGTATGAGACAAATTCTGGCGATTATACCTCACCTGTGGAAACATTTATTGAACAATAACGTACTAATGACAACTTCCAGGCCAAGTGAAGCATGATTTATAAACAATAGGAATCCAAAGTTGTCACAATTTCAGCATTGTCTAGTTTTAGTTTGGCCATATTAGCAATATATCTTTTTTCATCTGGACGGACACATCTACTCGACGATTGCACTCGGTCTCTCGATATATCCGGCGGGTTTTCTCATTGAAGAATCATGTAGTCGCTGCGTATGAATCTTCCGAAAAATCGTCGCACAGGATTTCGCAGGTTTTGCAGGATTAATTATTTGTTTCATTTAGATATCTTATTTCCTCGGGAAACACAACTTGTTTTGACATTTTTTCGAAACATTTCTGAAGAAGAAAAGTGAAAGAAAATTATACCAAGATATACGAACTCATATCTAATCGTCTACTGAGTGGATCGTAAAGAAGGAAGGCTTTGTATTGTTTATTTATTATTTTTGTACTATCCTGACATTGAATTGGTGATGAACGATAATTAAATTCTTAACGCTACAGGTTCACTATTACGGGAAAATGAAGAATAAAATAGTTATAGTATCATAAATTTTGTCCGCAGAATGTGATAAGGCATAGATAACTTGAAATCTTTGTTGATTAGGTCGATGATATCTCTCACATATGTCGATCCATATAATATAATGTCACGTATTTGGGGATTACGACACGCATAATGTAATTCAATTAATCTTTCACAGTGGGTATGGTAGATGATATATAATAGTTACAGGACGACATGGAACTTAAATTTACTTGAAACATGTATGAACGTGATAATTTTTCATGTGCCGATACAGTCGAATGGAATAGTTGGTTCTGTGTAGTAGATGATATGGCTGGACTGGATGTCAATATTCTCAATATTAAAGAACTGACACAATCCATTCTCTGCCATCTACATCTTTCACCTAATAGTATACTAGAAAATTTAAAATTCTCATACTTATATAAGATAATATACTGTACTCTAATCATGATTAACAAAAATGAAAGCGTGTTGAATAATAGTAAAATGGATCAATTGAACTTTGGAAAAAAGCTAATTGTATCTGTTCATATAATGCTCCCCTCAGATGATAAAGTTTGGTCTCAAGACGAGACTAAACATAGCATTTTCTTACTGTATGCACGTATTCTGTGGCAAGAGCTTTCCACTGTATCGATCATGAATCAAACAAACATATTATTATGAAATACACAGAGTTCAAATACAATTAATCAACGGTCAGTCAGTTCATTGTGCTCTGGGACGTGATATCCCTAATCCATAAAAAACAATCTGAAATGATTTGATTATTTTTAAATTGCACAATTTATCGACGGTAGCAGATATAACGAATAATAAATTATGGTATAATTCTTACGCTATTTCATTCGTTGAAGAAATAATACTGAAGAATCAAACCAAGGTTATCACTGAAATTAGGCGATTGAAAATCGAACGAATGGAAAATTGAGAATCACAGTAAGTAGAAATAAATCAATAGTTCGTGAAAAAATGCATGTTATAATGGAATATTTTTAGTGGGGATAAAACATAAAACACATCGATAATAACAATTTTCTCCGAGTTTCGCTTCAATCGACTAATCACAAAAACTATTATGATCAGTTTTCGATAAAGTTGTCGGTTTTGCATAGCGCAACAGAGTCTGTATACAGAAATGAAGGGAAGAGAGAGAAAACGGAGAAACATATTAAATAATAAATAACAGTTGCACAACTACTTATACATAATAATGTATAAATAAAGTATACAGATAAAAATTGACACTTATCGCTTTACGATAGTAACGTAAAAGTGAAATAATATGTATATAATTTAATCTACGTTTATCTACTTCTGTTCATTCCAGATGGAACGACAGATTGACTAATATAATTATCAGCCTGCGATGCCTACCGAGCATCGAGAGAGAACAAACTCTAAATGTATCCTCAACTATCCTAGAATGCCTCATAGCAATCCCCAAAACGAAGAATACACGTACCGCTATACAATATAATAATAATAGTATATTGTGCAATGCTCTCTCGATCAACGCATTTCGGCAAAGCTACCGAATTTTCATAAAGTAGGTATACGATTATTGAACAAATATGATTGCATATTCATGTTCTTTCGATATTTGTTCTCATTTATTTGAGCCGCGTCGGGGTTGGAGATCTTCTATCGTACGCGGAGGGTGGAGGGAGCACAAGAGACGGTGGTAAACTTGCTGTGCTAGATAAAGTGGAATCTAATTTTCTTGCTTCATGTTCCAGAAGTACCGCATCCAACGACGGATCCTGCGACACAGTTCTCAAGGAATCTCCCAAAGCCTGACGTAGCTGTTGCATTTCTCTTCCAGCTCGGGAACTGCGCAGCACGTAGAGCTGACGTCGTTTAATTTCCTGATTCAGTTGTTCTCTGAGCAAATGAATCTGAAAGAACCAAAAATTATCCCAAATTCACGTGCATTAAATTTCGCGGCGAGAGAAAACTGAACTTGCCTGATTCTCTAGACGCAGTACTTGCTGACGATGGCTCTGCTCTCTAGCCTCCAATAGTTTTTCAGCTTGTAGCTGTGCACCTCTCAATCTTTCAATTTCTCCAATTCTATCTCTGTTGAGATCTAGCGTCGAATGAGAGTGAGAATGAGAATGAGAATGAGACGATTTCAACCGAAGCAGTTCTGCTTCTTTTTCGGCTAATTGTGTTTCCAGTCTGCGAAGTCGTGATCGTAGTTCTCTATTCTCTTGTTCTAAACTCTCAACGTTCATATTAGAGCCCATCAATTCCATCTGAGCTTTTTCGGGTCGTTCGTAACTCTTGCTACGAATATTGCTCGCCCTAGAAGACGACAACTGGCGTTCCATGTTCCGCTTCTCCGCTTCAAGCGTCTTCACCTAATCAAAGTAGTGTACGGAGTTTTTTAAATTCAAAATTACCTTTCTCAGAGAGAATCAAAATTTCCTGAGTATTCACCTTCTCGTTCAAAGCATCCACTTTCCCCCGCATTTCGCTTCTTTCACGTTGTGAAGTGTGTAGCTGGCGTACAAGTTCTTCGTCCTTGTTGGATCCACCCTCCGGAGGCCAGCTGGCCAACCTCAATTGAGATTCCAGTCCGGATCTTTGTACTTCATTATTAGCTAGTTCATTTTGAAGTCTAGTTGTTTGATCTGCTAAGGTTTGATTCGTGCGCCTTAATTCGGCCGTCGCCTGCTGCGCTGAGTCAAGTCTCTCGGAAAGTACACGGCGCTCATTTTCGCTATTGGACAATTGTTTCTGAAGCTGAAACAAGGGAACAGAAAAGAAATTCGTAGTTTAACGGGCAAAGAGTTTCCGCAAAAAATACCATATACTAAGTTGAAAATTTATACCTGTTTCAGTTTTTCACCGTTACTTTGCGACGATGCGTTCGTTTCCATCAAACTACGCTGCAATGACTTTATTTCATTTCTTAATTCACTTTCTCCGGATGATGCTCTTTCTAGGGCTGAATTTAATTGTTCGATCGTCGTTTTCAACGAAGCACATCTCTCCTCAAGGCTTGCCGTTGTACGACCCTGTGCTTCAGCTCTATCTTGCAATTTCTGAAAATCAAAGATTCTGCCATGATGATAGAAGAAATTGATTTATTGATGCCGTACATAATTTTTCGAAAACCGCTGATGAGTATTTCGGCACCGATGCATTCGCCAATATTTTCGTTGATCGTGAGTCAAATTTAATTTTCCCGCCAACACCATTCGCTACGGCCCCTATATTACTGAAACCGGCCATACTAGAGTAATAAATTGGGGCCCAAGTGGGGGGCCTCTGCGTTCTCGCTGTTAAAAAGAGTTGACTATGGCTTATTACTCGGTCACTCCAATCCCACAGTACAGCGAGCCTCGGAGACTCTGCGGATAATCAGCAGAAACTTCGCTCCATGCTGCACTTTATGCTTCGCTTTATGCTTCGCCCTATGCTTCCCTGTATGCTTCGCACTACGCTTCGCACAACGCTTCGCAGAGACTGACCTGCGAAGACTGGGCGAAGACTGTGCGAAGACTGAGGGAAGAATGGGCGAAGACTGAGCGAAGACGAGCGCAGACCGAGCGAAGACTCAGCAGAGACTTCAGCAGAGTCTCCGAGGCCTAACAACAAAATGTATAAATCTAAAATTAAAAGATCCCCAAATATGAGCCGACACGATAGTCCGTGCTCCAGAGTTCAGGCTTAACTCCGGCTCGTCCGAGATTCCATTTTTCCTTCCGTCTTCGAATCCCCCCGTGTATGCCGAAGTTCGCGCAAGTCTAAGCAGGGTTGAAGTTTCTTCAAACGCGAATCATACAGAGATAGTACAGAGAGTACCGCAGTTACCTGAATGTGTCCTTCCTTCTCTTGTAGTATCATTTGTAAACGTTGTAAGTCTCCTTCTAAGGACATACGCTGCAATTCTAGCTTGGTAGAGCGAGATTCGATCCTTGCTAATTCATCCTGTAGTCCACGCTTATCATTTTCTAATTTGGCCAATGCTTGTCGCATTTTTTCAAGTTTGTCCTATTGGAAGCAGAGCAACAATACATATACGAAACGTACGAGTATACTGCGATATCACAGCTATCGTAGCTTATGCTTCAGAATTTTCCACATCGAGATATTGTGACAACAGTCTATGACACTTTTGTCTCACCTCATATTGACTTTTCCCTTCCGACTCACTACTGATTGTCAATTCAAGTGTCGTCATTTTTTCGCGCATCTGATCACATTCCTCAGTCTTCTGCTTCAACGCTTCGAACTGAAACGTTCAAAGAATTGTTGAGTAAGATCATTTGGTGCAGCTGAATTTTTCTTCGGATACCTAAATCGACAGAAAACTCGTGATTTTCTGTCCATCCGTGCATATTCACCTGCGCCTGGAAAGCAGCTTGTTTTTGAGATAGTTTCGCTTCAAGAGTACTCTTGTCATCTTGAAGAGTTCGTAGGTTGCTGATCAAATTATTGACTTTAGAATCACCCTTATTTTGGGTTTCCTGAGCTTCTGTCAACTGCTTCTTGATACTGCTGATCTCGATTCTGTAATCATCCTGAAACGAAATCGAAGTTCAAAATGAGATTTCGTGGCGTTTGATAGAGCTACTGGACAGAATACTACTTCTCATATCTTCAATCATTCGGTAATACAATCATATGGTCGCAATTCGGATAACGAATCATAAATTGATCAAATTTAGTAGTAGAAAATGTGAACGTACTCGCTCTCGTTCAATTTGAGCCACCTGCTGCATGAGCGATCGAACCCCTTTTCTCACAGCCTCGGGATCAACGTCGAGTATGACGTCTCGACCGCCATCTCCGTGATCAGTGTGGCCTGCTGTGAAATTCAGAATGAATTTAGAGCAATGGAATGAAGAAAATTTGGATCAGAGTTAGACAGAAGTGTGTGCAGCGGAGAAATTTAGTTGAAATTGGATAAGAACTCCTTTCGCGTCGTACCGCGTGCGGGGCTCCATCTGCGCGAGGGGCTCATTAATTTGAAAGGCATATTGACGCTGCCATCGAGTTGAACACCAGCAATACGGCGAAGAGTTGATCCCACGCTGCTCAATTTTTGTTCAACTTCTTTCTTAGCTGTTTCCAGTTGAGATAATTGAGCATCCAGAGCGCGGACTCTACCCTCGGCGCCTCCGAGTCGAGCCTTTTGAAAAAATGAAAAAATAGTCAAGTTTGTCGATATTTGAGTAGAGGATACATCAATCCGAAGAGTGAGACAATTCTGATACCTTGAGCTCTTGAAGTTGCTGCGAAGCATCAGCTAAGCAAACTTCCAGGTTGTGTTTTTGATCTTCTAATTTTCTTTCTCTGCAACGACTGTCTTCCAGTCGTACCAATAATTCCTGTTCTCTGGCTCGCCATCTTTCGTCTTCTTCGTCGCCACGAGAACGCATTCTTCCAAGTTCCTGGCGTGTCACTTCTAAACTATTGTCCAAGTCGACGACCTGTAAAAAAATGCAAATACAAATTTCGCTATTGAAGGCAAGCGCCTCAAGCTTACATCTTCCAATTCGAATATCAACAGAAGACTTGGTTTCACCTGTTTCTTCAGTTGATGTAACTGTAATTGAAGATGTTCTCGTTCTTCGGTTTCGTTGTCCAATCTGGCTTGCAATTCTCTTTCTTCATTTTGTGTCTGTGCATTTGCAGCTTGAGATTTTTGTAGTTCATCTTGCGTTGCTCGGAGCTGCTGCTGCAGCTGCATAGCATCTCGCTCCATGTCTCGAAGTTGCGATTGAAGCCTCGACCTTTCGTTGTCGATTGTTGTCTTGAGATCTTCCATTCCTTTAACGCAGAAAATATGACACAACGCTATCAAATGAACTTCGAATTTATGTTGGGGAAAATTTTCAGCCATTGACAGAAACAAGAAAACGGTTTCCTCAATCGAATGGATCAGATTATTCCTTTCAGGATTACCTGCAATCTTTTGATAAGCTTCCTCGAGAGCTCTTCCTTGCTCTCGTTTTTCACCTTCGGTACGTTTAACGTATTCTCGTAACTCTTTGTTGCTGCTGTTATATTTTTCTTTCTCATAATTTGTGTCCGTCAATTGACGGCGTACATCAACAAGTTCCTTCCGCAGCATTTCGATCGCATTCTCAGCTGGAAATCGGTTTGAACTAATTAGAAAATTCTGCAGAGTGCAGTAGATTACTGCAATGGTTCCAATGGACGGATATCCTGAAACTCTACGAAGACGTAGAGCTACGTTAGCGCAACTGAAACTAATTTTGTCCGGGACCATACCTTCTTTGAGTTTTCTGCTGGTTTCCTGTAACTGATTTTGTAAACCATCGACCTTATCTTCTGAGACGTGTAACTGAACCTGAAGTTCTTCGGTTTCTCTTTGTGCGTTTTCTTTCTCCTTCCATACTTCCTCGAATTTCAGATCGAGTTTCAGTTTTTCTTCTTCCGCCTTTAATTTTGTCTCGTCGTATCGAGCTCGGAGACGAGTCATCTCGTCACGAAGCTGGTTGATATTGTTACGGTCTTGTTCAGCACGAGTTCCTGCCTCTCTACGCAAACGATCCAAGCTTCCTCGTTCCTCTTCCAGCTCTCGGTATACACCTTCAAGTTTTTCCATGAGTGCTTGCTGATCGTGATGAGCTGAATTACGAGAAAGAAAAATTTCTGTTTAAAATATTTCTGAGGGATTTGTGATTCTGCCCAAAATTAATGAATGACGAATACCGAACATGGTTCCAAAGTATCATAATATTGCGCCGAACTTCAGTGCATAACTTTCTTGTTTTCCGACGACTTCATGATTGTCAATTAATGCTCACATGCTATCATTTGCGCATGGAGTAATCGCGTTTGGTTATGTGTGCGAAAATTAATCGTGAATTGGGTTCTGATCAGAAATGATTCCATCTGATTAGTCGGAGCCAATGAATGGCCAAAAAATTTCGTGATGGGTAGCACTGGCGATAATATTTCAACGGAAAATAAATCTTCCATGGTTCGTGTAGCTCGATTGAGAGGAGGAGGAAACGACGTAGAAGTTGATAACAAGCGATCCTCCAGAAGACGAAGAAGACGGCTTACGAAACCGTCCATTTCAGAAAGTATTTCAGAAAAACAGACTTGTGAATCTCCAGATTTATCGCGCAATACTATCACTGGAAACCCGTATTTCAATGCATGCAGTGATTGGTACTCTGCAACCGCTGGATACGTTCCATGTGAGGGAAGCAATTATTTTGCATACGCTAGTCCGCGGTATAAAAACGGAAATCTGCATCGCAGAAGAGCAAAAAGAGTATTCAAAGTGAACGATGGTTATGAGACTGAAAAAAATCAAGCGCCGAAAACACCGAGCGAAATTACCTCGATGAAAATCATACAAGCGGAAATGAACGATTTGAGAGAAAAACTATCCGCCGTCGTTGAAACACTTGCAACTCTTGTAGAGGCTCTGGTGAAAACGACCGGAGAGCTGGTTAAGGACAATAAATCATCGAAATCCAGTGACATTGATTCGGGAGTAACGGAGAAAACGGCGCAAGAATTTGACAAAGGAAATAAAAAAGCTCTTCGGCACGATGAGGACAAAATGAAATCTAGAAGTCGCAGAGGAATTGGTTTTTGTTGTTTTCGATCAAGTAACTCAGTGGAAACCGTGGCAAGTGACTCGGATTATTACAGACCAGAGAAAAGTCATCGTGGATCCAAATTTGGGACAGACGATGATGCGAAATGCCGCGAATTTTCTGTTTCTGAACCACGGATTCCGGGTGAAAGTTCAGATTCGGAAAATCGTGAACCGCAAACATGTCGTCACATTACTGTATGCAATTTTTGTCGACAACTGTTGAATCGCGCCAGGCTTTTGTTTCTATAATATCCTCACCAATAAACGAAGCGAAATAACTCTGCTCTTCGGTTTCTGTTTCGTATTCAAAAAAACTCACCTATGAGCAGGGATTGTTGCTTGTCATTTTCGGCTCGGAGAAGAACTTCTTCGTGTTGTTGGCACAAATTTTCAATGTGTTGTTGAAGATCTTCAATTCTCTGCTGAAGCTGAGCTATTTCATCGTCCTTCTCACCACCGAGCTGCGAGACTGTTTGCTGGAGTCGTTTTTCCAAAGATATTCTAATCTGCTCCTGAGAAGAAAAGGATCGACAAGTTCCAAACGAGTAGATATATAGGTATATAATACATGTATATGAATCAATGAACTTGCGATTTGACTTGTAACGAGTAAACGAAACGAACCTTTTCTTCGTTCAGCTTTTTCACGTTGTCGTCACTCTGCTTCTTCATATTGGCAATAATCTGCTGGAACTCTGCCTCTTGATTGCCACTTTGCTGAGTTAAAGTTTGCTTGATATCGTGAGCCCGTTTCTCACTATTTTCCAAATCCTTTGTTAGTCTGATAACTTGTCCTCTCAGGCTTTCCTGTTTCACCAAAAGCTCCTGCTGTTCTTTTTCCAACTGCGTTTTCTTCACGTGTGTAGCTTCTAAATTCGTCTGTGTGTCGAATAGGACACCTTCCAATGCCTCTTTCTCGCTTCGCAGCGACGCTAATTGCTCTTGAACGCGCTGAAGCTCTTTATCGGTGGTCTCCAGCAGGATCTGCGAGAGAAATTCGATCAATGAACGAACTGGGAAAAGGAAATGGGCTTCATCATGCTCACCTGTTTTTCTTCATTGTCTTTCACGAGGTCTTCCAGGTTCCTGTTGATTCTAGCATTCATTTCATTCGCCTGTTCAAGTCTCTGCCTGAGTCTCATCAGCTCTTCGTTCAGGGCTTCTTTTTTCCTCGCGAAGACGGATAGCTGGTTACTCAAATCGCTGCGTTCTCTTGCAACTTGGCCAAGTTCTATCTCAATCTTTTCTTTCTCGATTTCTAAAAACTTGACTTTCTCGTTGAGCGTTATTTTGTCGGATTCTAGATCAAGCCGAGCTTGTTCCGCATGCAATAGCTCTTTTTTCAACGTTCCAAGATCACCCTGCTGATCCGTACACTGACTTCCAAGCTTACTTTTTTCGTCTTGCATCTGTGAAACAAATTACCTCATGAAACAGATGACCTTCAATCGGATTAACTTGCCGATAAAATTTCTTCCAACTTTCTACCTTTCTCAACTCATCTTGCAAACGCTTTTTATCTTGCTCGCCGCTTGCGCACATAGCTTCCAGTTTTGCCAGAGCTTCCTGAATGTCTGATTTTTCAAGCAATATACGTTCCAGCTCCAGCTCGAGATCAGCTGAAATGAATTCAGTTCGGTTGTGTCTTGCTCATTCAGAATCATCATTCAAACATCGAGGGCGAGATTTATACCTTTGCTTTTTTCAATTTGTGATATCAGACCATCGGACTCCATTTTTTGTTGTTCCAACATGTCCTTCGAGAGGTAAGTCTTGTTCAGTTCTTCCCTCAACGTTAGTAGCTCTTCTCTCAATCTGCTGCATCGGTCTTCTTCCGCTCTAAGGCTTATTTCTCTGTAGAGTAAAATAACCGTGGAGTTCGTATTAAGTTTATGAGAATTTTTGTTGTCAGTTTAGACACATTGGAAATCGGACGACGAATTCGTCTACCTTAATTCTGAGTCCTTGTTAACTCTGTCGAGCTCGGTTTGCAAGTAGAGTTTTTCATCCTCGAGACTGTCGACAATTTTCTGTAGCCTGTTATTAGCTTTCTGGAGTTTTTCATAGTCCGCATTCAGGGCTTCGACCTGCGAAGTGAAGTGAATAGCAAATCTCCAACAACCAGTGATCAGATTGAACGAGTTGAAATTTTGATCCGGAGAGGAGTTCTCGTTGGTTTCGTGAAAAAATATCCAATTGAAAATTTGGATAAGGCAAAATTTAACGCACGGTTGTCACATCACTCACCATGGCGTTGATTTCCACTCTATTTTTATCCAGAGAGTTTTTCTCCGCTCTTACGGTATCGAGATTCTTCTGGAGCGATTCTTTTTCTTGAGTCAATTGTGTACAATGAGATCGAGCAGCGTCCAACTGCGACGTCAATTCCGAAGCTTTTTCCTCTAAAACTTGCGTGCATTCTTCAGCGCTGTCGCACTGCTTACGAGCCATCGATAATTGCTCTTTATTCGTTTGTAATTTCACCTACGAAGACAGAAGACACGAAACGATCGAACGATGATCAAATTATGTCCAAATTGATCTGAACACGAAAATGAAAAGTATACTACACATAGCCAATTTGAAACGCAAATTTTTCTCGCTTTTTATTGGTTGCCATACCTGAAGCTCGTGTATCATCAGCTGATACTTGTGCAAAGCAGCTTGAACCGCGCTTATAGTGCTCTCGGCGAAAGCTGGTGTGGTATTGCTTCGTCCACCTCTCTTCGGAGATCTTTGAGGAACGGCTCCAGCCGGTGACAAATGTACGTGAGGCGGAGGTTGAGTATTTTCAACGTCCCTTGACTCTGCATCCTGTATAACGGCGTGAGCGATATCGCGAAGAGCGGATTGCAAAATTTCGACATCTTCTTGCACGCGGACCGCCTGACCCATTCCCGCTTCAGCTTCCCCGCATCTTTCTTCCTGAAATGAAAATTTTTCGACGAGTCACAATGTGTGGAAAGTTTGGAAAGTTTGGTTTTAGATTGCAACAATGATGTGACGAACTCACCAGAGTGTGGACCTCTCGTATCAATTGGTTTATACGATCTTCTTTCATCCGAATTTCATTCTGGGCTGCGTCGAACTGCTGTTTCAATGTCATTAATTCTGATTTCATGTCGCATGCGGCTTGAGCTTGTTGAAATTGTTGGGAGACCTGTATGAACGAGAAAGTGATCAAGAGTCGACGATAAACGAGTTGGAATGTGATAACTTACACTCGACTGAGCACTGCTAGCTTGCATTTTCATGGCAAAATTAGTACTGCTGCAAGCTGAAGCCATGTCTCGAGAAGTGAGGGAAATTTCATTCTGGAGTTTGGAAAGATCTCTTTTCGTGGCAGATTTCATTTCCGAAAATAGTCTCTTCACAGAGACAACGTCTCGCCAGAGATTGAGCAATCGATTATGTTCAGAAGTGTAATACTCGTTGAATGCTTGTTCTTCCTCCTTCCACTCGTCCTCTTTGATGGCCATTTCTTCTCTCAGAGCTTCCCAGTCGTTGCTAAGCTTTTGAAGATCCGATGTGAGTGCCTCGTTTGTTTGATGAGCTTCCTCCAATTGATCTTTCAACGAAGCATTCACTTGCAGGATCTTCTCGCATCTGTGAATGTAATATCGAAGTTAATATGAAAATAAAGAATCAAATTTGGTTTATCAAATCTACGAAAATCAGCTGAGAGCAGCTTTAGAGAAGAGAAAAATGTCATTGAAAGAAAGTTCTGGCACGCATTCCAGACATTAAGATGAACAAAATCTAATCCAAATCGTTTCTATGATAAATTTAATTCGTGGGTAAAAATTTCTTGCCTTCTACGTTCATCCGTGATTTTTCTCAGCGCTGTTTCCAAATCGTGGATTTGTTCTTCGCGCAATTCTCGGAGCGTTTGATGCGCAGCATCGAGAGCAGATCCACTGGGTACGGAAGATGAAGGTCCTCTGCCAAAGTCCGTTGGCACTGACTCCATCATTTGATTCTCCAGATCCGAACATCGCTGTTTATACTGCAGCACCTGATGAGGAATTGAGGGAAGTGAAGGATATCATGAGCGTTTGGATTACAGAATCATTGCATTGCGTTCTAACTTCATGGAATGAGATTCACTTTAGCTTGCAAACGGGATACGAGGGTCGCCTGATGCTGCTGCGCCTGTCTGTAAGTGTCAAGCCGCCTTTTGTAGCCGGCTGCTTCTTCCTCCAGACGATGTCGTAGTTCGAAATTTTGGCGAACTAGAGCATCAGGCGCCATGTCATCATCACTGCCTCCATCCCCACCACCGCTTCCCAAAATTCCACTGCGTCCAGACTCCATCCTGCCGCTTCCAGTGCTTCCTGCAGGCTGAAAACGTCCGCAAACGAAAAAATAATCATCCTCCAAGTAGCTATGTGCGTTTATTAACCCGAATCGAATCGATTTTTCCTCTCATTGCATATGTACCTCTTTAGTTTTCACACTTCCTCTGAAAAATGGCGGTCTCCGCCTCTCCATCTGCCCTCTGGGCGTCAGGTGAGAGGCGCTTTTGGGTGGCACCTGAAAAACAGAAGAATACAAAATTCGAGTTAATTATACCGCAGGAAAACTATGAATCGATGTAACGGGTATGAGTAATGGAGAAGAAAATCGATGATAAGAGAAACGCAGAAAATTTGCAAGGTTGCACGTAACTGCACGGAAGATTTGCAAGCTGTTATAACTCAGTAAGATCATACTTCATCAAAGATTATCTCCCGAGGTATATGAGTAACAATAATTTATCGCCATGGTACCTAGGTCAGTAAACAAACAGAGACGTCACTGAAATGACTCGAGCCTAGAGCTTATCATCTGAGGACTGTGAATGACATCAAAAACGTACGAAAGAATGAACGTAAGAGTCCTTCGATATCGCATTGACAATGTTTCCCATCCAAGGAGGGAAACTGATAGCTCATTGACGTGAGGCAAATTTTGTCTGTCCAGTTTTTCACACGAAGTGAGAGAAAACGGACGGAAAAAAATATCTTCCATTATAGAATCCGCTCACATTTTCTTCTGATTTTGTCATTTTTGTGTTGTATGTAGTATATATGGGGCAGACCATCCCAAAACCGGATTTTTGACAATTTTTCCAGAATAATTGATTAGTTTAGAAATTTTTGTTCAGTATATAATTTATTATTTTACCAGTGAAAACCTTACGATCTCTGTGTTGTTTCGACGACGATTTTCAAAATGCTACAAGGTAAAAAAAATTGCCAATGGTGAAATCTATTGCGAAAAATCGGGAAAAATTTTCAAAAATCCGGTTTGACATATGAAAATGTTTCAGCAGCCATCCACAGTGAAATAACTCCCGCTTCTAATGTTTTCAACATTTTTTTTCGGAAAAAGCTCGAAAACCGTACGAAGGAAGAATCTCCCCACTTTCGCTTTAGGCTAAAAAATTTTGATATTTGACGGACGATTTCTCCGAATTTTTTCACATTTTTCAATTGTGTCGATCAATATGATGGTTTTCAAAAATTCTAGAAAATTTGAATCAAGCCGGAAAAATTTAGTGTCGGTACGGATGAATGTAGATATACATAATGTAAATACTACATAATATAATGTCAAATCAATATATCTCCTCTACTTCCTCATTCTTCGGAAGTTTAATCATCGATGGCTCGACGCTTTACAACTTTATGAATGCGGTTGCTTGGTATATTGACAAAACAATGTTGGGTGCTGCAGAAAGTATAGTATGGAAGACACGCGATAACGACGAAGAGAAAATCATAGTCGAGACTATATAGAGACGGTGGTGACTGGTGGTGTCTTGCGTGAGAAAAAAAGGAGAAGAATAAGGCGAAAAAGACGAAAACGATAATAACAATGATAACATGCGTGAGCCATGTATTTGGCCATTTTGGCTCGTTGTCGACGAGGGCGCGGGCGAGGGACCCGATGTTCAAGGTAACTTTACGGAAATACTGCGTGCGTCGTCTGCACCCGCAGACTCACTGCGACCTCGGATTTGAAGATTGATTACGCGCGATCAAAAACCAGTTGATTGGTAGAAAAGAGGAAAAACAACATACATAAAGTTGTCCACGAATTTGCCATCCTACGGATTGATTCGATTATCCGCTTCATACATAGTGGTCCAAAGAGCGGCGATAGACTACAAAATATGTTTTCCTCACTTGGACCTATAAGGCCTGAAAGCAAACGTGGATACGAATTATATGAGAAAACACTAATTAAATTGAGCTGATCAAGACGGAATGACTCGGGTGAAAACGAAAAATGAACATGAACAAGTAAATGAGAAATACGTTGATGAACCTGAGACCTAGCGTAACAATTACGTACTGCCGATCTTTACTCAGAATAATTATGAATCGTGAACTGGTCTCGGGATCGAACGAATAATGCAGACAGTGTTAACATCGCGGTAATCGGTCGGACGCGGGCTACGTGACGACGGTCATGAAATTTCATGTGTTTACGTGTATTATAGTCTAGGGCTGAACAAAATGCCTCGACGAATCTATTTGAAATGGCGAATGGGAAATGCTCCGAAAAATTTTTTCGGATCAAAAAATGGAAGATCGTTTCTGAAAGGCAATTGAAACGGAGAATGGAAAATACCATTTTCCATTTTGAATATCTATTCGATAAAGAGCCGTTGGGCAGAACGCTGTTTTGAACCATTTCCAAATTGTGAAAGGGAAAGGCTGCGAAAATGTATTCATAATGGAAAATGGCGAATGGTTTCTCTGAAAGCAAAAGCCCAGCCCTGATTATAGATACAGACATTTGATATAAACCTACTACGCATCCGACACAACATTTATCACATACTCATGCACGTATATACACAAAATTTGTCATTATTTTATTGGACCTTGCAAGTATGTGGGCTTTGAGTATACGGGTGATTTTAGGCGGGAGTGTTCGGTGTTCGATCGTCCGCATCGAACCACCATGCAGACGGCAAGGTCCAAGGGTCTTCGGAACGGCGTCAATTGATGAGAATTTAATTACAAGTCAATTGAAAGCTTGCCTTGAAGCAACGAACGCCTCTCTACATGCCTATCTCCGTGAAAAATATACACGTATACTCTGCACAGCTTTTACAGATCGTCGGCGTCCTCTATAACTTTTCCATGTTGCAGACAAATTGATCACTCCATTATTCCGATCATCCGACATTCCAGAGATTGAACGTACCTACATGAATGTACATACACTTTCGTATGTGAGGGCGATAACTCATGAAAGGAATAGGAGTATCTAGTATGTTTGTATTCGCCTCGGTACTGACGCTTGCATATTGTACTTTATCCGATTCTAACGATGTGTTTTCCGTTATTGCAGATGATGCAATAATTCGATCCTTTCCAATTCCAGCTCGTGACAATACTTTCGTGCATCAGCGGGTTTCAAAATTGCAAATATGTATTGTGCAGATCGTATGTGACGCGATGCGATGCGATATTGCAGAAAGAAGGAAACACATGCGACGTGGTCATTCGGTCGGAGAAGAATCCGCTTCGACGTATATCTCTAATACATATCTCTCTGTGTGAATTTTACTCACGCTTTGTAATAATACCTTTCACGGTATCCATCAGGATTGAACATCGGTAAGACTCTTCTCCACGAACTTACTTCTCTCCAAAGTTTCGAAAACTGAACTATAACGTGCTGGTCACTACGGCGGCGGTGCTTCGACGAATGCGGTTATTATCGCGTTCTTTCTTCTTTTCTTGCTTTCATTCTCCTTTGCTTAACACCGAGCACACCGACCTCGTGGAGGCGGCCCTTGTAATCGGGACAGTACAGTCCGTCGTGCTCAGGTGTTGAGCTAGCCAGCTATCGCACGGACGAAGGGAGGGGGCACTAGTTGGACTACCACCTGGCACTGAATGGCACCAATCGATATACACCCCCGAATACTATTCCACACGTTCCTACGGCTGCAATGTAGTAGGTTACTACCTCTGTACTTGCCTCGAGGTGAAATAGTACCTCTGAGCATATCGAATGAGGAATTATCGACGAGAAAAGGAGTATCAGGATGCTGTTTCTGGTAGATATAGATCCCTGTATTCGGTGGTGCGGAGTGCGAAAAGTGGGTGAAATTTGTTGAGAAATGGATTTTTGTCGCAAGATTTTTATGTCAGAGCTGGAATTGGCTCTGTAAATTTCAGCACCGACCGCTCTCGAATGGCTCTAAACAAAAGCCCGAGATCTTTTATGAATCAGTTTCCCCGAGAAGATGGATTCTTCACGGAGATTTTGGTTATTTTGGGATCGAATCTTTTGATGGAAGAAAATGATCCATGTGCCCATCAATTGTGTTGAGAGATATGTACATGAAAAACCTTGGTCAGGTTTCGGTGGTTCGGAATTTGTACCAGATCTTGAGAGCATTGGACGTGACTTCCCTCTTCGTGCAATTGCTCGTCGAGTTCGGCGAAGACCAGTATCGTTCGATCGGTGTTATTTCATAGGATCGCGTGGTTGAAATTGAAATTGACGTTCTCTCTCGATTTAGATTCCGATAAATCTGTGAGATTCGTGGCGCGCGGTATAGCTAGGTTTTGCATTTCATTAGATAGACCCCCGATGTTCGATCAACTTTTTGTCGATTCGAAAAGATCCATTTTCCGACGTGGATGTAGATGCGAAGAGAAAGCAGTCGAGAAGGAATAAGCCGTTGCGGAAAAACTACTGTCGATCGGGGCAGCATGAATTTTTCTTGTTGTAGCAATAAAGTTATCGATCTTGAAATTTCAACCTGCAATCGAACACACTTTTTTCACTGTATATACAATTGATGCGCGTCGATTGATCATCCATCGGGAGTTGAGCAAAATCGTGAAGAAAAAGGAAGGGAAGGGAAGAGGGAAAAGCGATTTTCTTTTCGTTGGTTTCTGACGATAGCGATCATCGTACTGCGAACCTTCAATCAACTCTCAAGTAGCTAGCCAAGTTGGATGGCTAGTTTATACGGAGAATCCAATACCCAATTAAAACTTTCACGATTTAATCAAAGTCATTTATACCAGTAGCAAATTCGCTCGCTGCAGACGCTCTCCTAGGCTCAATTAATACATCCTAATGAAACCACGGAAATTGGATAATCAGGGCTATAATCAAAGGTCCAGAATCCGGCGATGCAGGAAATATTTCATCAAATTTCTGTAACAAGTATAGCACATAGTATAGATATACCAGCATGGACATACCTACGTATAACTGCTAACCTCAGAATCGTGGAACTCGAATTGACTCGTCGAATCGCATGCAAGGAGTCACCGGCGTGGATTCGAACCCGACGAACATGGGAATCCTACACCTGGTTCATGAGATAAACCAAACCTGAAGTCACCTTTACTCGATTGAGTTAGATTGTCAAACTGGAATTTTTCAAACGTCATTTCTCAATTCACGTCATTTTCTCCCAGCGCAGGTCATTGGATTGGATGCTGCGGGATTGGCTCGAATCGAATTGAATTGGAATCGGAAAATAAAGCACTGTCGATATCTGTCGATGAACAGAAATTCTATCGACTGCGTTCGTTGAGGGGTGGAACTTCGTTAAAATCGGTGAAGATCGAGTTTCCAACTTTTGCTAAAATCTCATTCGACCGGCGCGGCGAGCCGGATTCCACGCAAATCCGGTGAACGGGGCGATCTGTCGCCTGTCTGATAGAAAGTTTGAAAATTGAGGATCCAAGGGATAGATATGGCGACCGCCGGAGATAGAGGGGTAGCTGCGACGTCATAACAAAACCGCGTTATCGGTCGACCTAAATTACGGATTCCGAAGTCAAATATTGACATTCTGTACCTATAGTATAGGTATATAGGTACTCAAAGTTGATACGTATCCGTGAATGGCGTAATCAGGGTGTGCTTGCCCCGTTCCGTTAATGATTGTCAAAGAGTTTGACCGATACAAAGTGAGCGAAACTTTGTAACGAGTTGAAATTTATACAGTATAGAGAAAAGGCAAACCGCTTGCGCGTGTGAATTTTGGTTCGCATGGGTAGGCAGCTTTCTTCGCACACATACTTCTCGCTAGTGCTTTTCACCTAACTGATCTCCGCAATATACTATTTACTCGTCTATTTATTGATTGGCTTATTTATTTATTATGCCATGATCTTTGCCCACGTGGTACGGGTACGTGGTATAGCACAGATGTAGATAATTGGTAATCGTGTGGTAGGAAGACTCTTTAGACTCCAGACGCTCGACGATGTATGCGTCTGCATATGTTTCGTTTTATTCTATTCCATCACTTATATTTGTACATATTTTGTGCTGTCTGTTAGACTTTAGACGAGAGCGACCTTTGGAACGTATAGAATAAATCAGTTATGAGTATGTGATTTTCGTAACGAGACGCGAGACAAATTATTGATAGTGTACTACATAATATATGTATACACCCTCGCCGCCCTCGCCGCCCACTCACTTTCGTTAACTAACCGTCGGAGAAGTGGTTAACGATTGGAACTCGAACCAACAATAATTAAGTGAACGTGTTAAACCGCGGCTTCCGCTGACTCGAGGAGCGACTCAATGAACTGGATTGAACTGTCCCATTCTATCTGGATGCGCAGACATATGTATATAGTATACACATTTATTTTTTAATAAATATATATACCTTATACATGCATATGCATAGTTTTTATAAATTACGGGTTCTCTGGGTCTCGCTTGATACATGCTCGGCTCTGTATCTGCGCGCGTGAATTGAAATTTTATCCCGATTATCTGTCGAATTTCAATGACTAAATTTTTGAACAGCCCTGAAAAAGTATTTTTTTCAACGAATCTTTGATGAAAAATGGTCATTTAGTTCATATTTTTGATAATAATTGCGATACCGCAAGAGTGTCTTGAATGGATAAAATGGCGTCATTCTTATTTAGCTTGTATGTGAGGAAATAATTATAATGAAAATTTCAAATTGCCAGGGTTTGCTCCTATCATAATGAGTAACAACTCTGCGTAGTTTCAAATTGCTCCTTCAATTTTTACACGAGTTATAAAAAGAAAGTAACTGGTTGGAAAAACTACGTGTATTATCCGGTTAAAACTTCCGGAGCTTTGGGGCACGTGTTACTCTTGAAATTGAGAGCTCAAATTTTGCAGAGATTTTTTAAATATATTTGTAAGATACCTAAGGGGCGCGTAACATTAATTTCAAAAATCATTGACATAAGGACCACCGTAATATATATATATATATATATATATATATATATATATATATATATATATATATATAACATATAAACGTAGGTATCATATACCTACTACAGGACTAAATGTATAACGTGGTTGGCGTGAAGGAATTTCTATTAACTCAGGCATCAGGTAGGACGCCGACAAGCTCATGGCCACATAGTTTCCGAGAGTTTGCATATGAATATTTTGGCCCAGACCTTGAAATTTCGAAAACGGTTCTAATTTTAGGTACGTGACAAGGAAATAAGGACCCCCGCCCCCATGTAGTATTAATTACCCAAAATCTGAGAAAAATCACATAGTATTCGTTAATTCTGATCGGGTAAAAGATGATCTCATTCGGAAACACTATCTTTCTGCTTCTCAGGTCAATAGCTTTCCGGTCACTGGGAGTATAGCCAATTCGTAAAAACCGCGCATGACCCAAGCAAGTCTTTTCAGGTTACTGTGTCTCATTCTCTCGCCGGAAGTTGAAATTTGAAAACTCAATACTTGTGCCACGATCAGAGAGTATTTTCAATCTTCATTGCATTTGCTTCTAGGTTTGTATTCTGCGGAGTCTTCTACGGGTGAAAAGAAATGAGTTATTTCTTTATCCAAACCTGCAGCTTTGCGATTCGCCCCTGTGAATAATTCGCAAGAACGTATACGTATAATAACATTGCCCTTATTACCAAATCGCGGATCATTTTTTCTCAGCGAACCTAAGATTTTCTCGTCTCGATCGTACAATCACTGGCTCGGAAAATTCTTCAAAAACAGAAGCAAAAGTCTGGACCCCCCTTTCCCCCGGTTGACAAAAAGCGGGAGACCAATGATATTCGACAAGTGGAAATCAGTTCGCATATGTTCGCGTTTCATAATTGCGCGAATATGGTGGAAGGGGAAGAGGAGAAACCAGACAGACATCCTTGTGTTGTTTACAATGGTATATAACCAGTATCAGTAATATATATCACATGGGTCACTTCTAGTACAGTCGTAAATATACAGATATATACGTATGTGTATATATACATAGATACGTGACCAGCAGAGCGTCACAATTTTGTTTTTCTATTATACGAAGGGCTTACGCAGGCAGACCTTAAGATAATAATATACAAGAACAATATAGTTTCGATAAGCGCTACGGAGAGGCAGCGAAGTGGAGGCGGAGGCTAAGATTGAGGCGTATCCGTCTGGCTCAAAGTCCGTAATATCCGTGTCTACGGAAGCTGCTGCGGTCAACGTCCACTAAAAGCCTCAAGTTATGTTCGTCGTCTTCCATGACTCGGTGTTATAGGTATCGAGCGCGCCCCCACATTCCTTATCTGCCCTCATAGCCACGGGCATGGATAATGTAAACGAAACGAGGTATACGCATGCCCGAGGTATACCGGAACTCTTTTTTCTACCTTGACTTTCAGGGAAAGTAAACTGCACCACCGCAAACATGAAACGAGAGAACTGGATACTGAATGGTGGTCCAAAATCGAGAAATAGGTAGGTACGTATCTGAGATCTAGGAAAAGAGTATTGTAAATATGCATAAATGGAATTGTCGTATTGGCAGGAAAAGAAGAAGAGGACAAAAGTGAAATAATTGAAAATTGATAAGTGCACTGCGTGGAGTTATATTGACGTATAATTGATTTTTATCGAGATTTTTAATTGAATCACGACGAAATATATCGTCCGAAGCTGAGGCGAACTGGATTTTGGTTCCGCTGCTAATTGGGAAGATGAAAGTTTAATGAGTAGAATGATCACCACGTGATCACCATGTCAATATATCTGGTATAATTATATGAAATTAAACAATCTTAGGTTAATGATGAGTAAAGATTTAATTTTTTTTTCCTCAATAATGAGTATATCTCAGACACGTGATAACGGGATTTGAAATATGTAGGCTAGACGGCCTTGCGGGATTGATGTTAGTATAATTATTTCATGGAAAATTTCAAATATCATAATTATTCCTATTATTGCGAACAATCGTTATTAGTCCAAAGTCCGGATGGCGTATTTGTTGTAAAAGTGTCCAAAAGCTTCGCAAACGTCTTGTAATTTTTGCGCGGACCAACGCGGTGCAGAATACTTAGTAGGTATCAGTGTTAATAATCGACAATTTCGTCAGAATTTCTGTACCGTCAAGTTCTCACCGGAAATCGGCAATACGCTGGTTATATGTTTTATCGCAAATCTGTTACACTGGAATTTGAAGCTCGAGTGCAAGCGGGTATCGAGAGATCGCCGAAGCAGATGCAGACGCAGACGTGCACATACTTTTTGGCAATCGATTGATGGCGAAATGAAAATTGTAACCGTAGAATAATCAAAGTTAATTGATAACGTTGATCATTTAATTAAAAGTATCATTGCGCTGTGCACAAGGGGGCTAATTTGACGATTTGACATTAACATTATATATTTATAAACATAAATGAATACGTGTATGTATGACACTTTGGCGCAACCTGCAGATAACACACGTAATTAAATAAAATTAAATGAATATTCTGGCAAGAATAATTTCTCCTATAAGTACGTACGTGTACTCGTATTGCATGCGTGTATATGTATATTTTGTAACGTCTCCTGCAGAAATGGGTTTCGTTCTTATCTCAATCAGCGTTACAGCTGTCGATTAATTAAATGTATTCGGTTGTATAGGAAGGTGATTATCCCGAATCTCGATAGTTCGTCCATATTTCGACAAACGAACGAAGAAGAAAATAAATAAATGGAAGAACGAGAGAGAGAATACCTATGTATGCGCGTGTGTACGTATGATGTAAATACATTGGAGAGTTTCGTGTCCATCCTCAGAGCACATGCTCAGAGAGAGAGAAAGAGAGAGAGATAATTTGCAGAATATACCGGTTTATAGTTAGTGCAAATTGAACTAATTTATCTGTTCATTAATTATCGACAAAATGATATCAGCAGAGAGTATACATGTTGTAAGATAAATTGATGTATTGCATTTCATACATATATGCTCTCCGCATCCCTTGTATACTAGTATGATGTACAATACTAACCAAAGTTTCCTCACTTTTTGATTAGAAATAAATGACCGTTTGAAATACAGTTTCAGAATGAATTTCTTGAACGGATTTTATGCACGCAAATTTTTGAAAATGAACGAAATACAAGGAAGAATATTAGACTCGCTTCAGAGCGAAGCGTGCTTTGCTTTTTTTGGTCTTCGTAACTTTCATGCCCAACAGATATGCATGACAGAGGGGCTTACGGTAAGCGAGTCCAGCAGAGACGCAGGTATAGGCAATGGCCTGCGATTCCCTCCCTGTGCGGCAGTCTGGACACGTGTCTGACCACCCCAACTAGTAGGTATACCCACCGCATGAAATTTTAATGAACACATTTAACAGTCATGCAATGCGTCACCCTAGCTAGTCCAATGCGTTCGCGGCGGAGGGTGACCTGCACGAGTGTTGTGGCTACTTTTGTTCACTTCGTTGCCAGAATGGCATTCAAGAAAAAGAGAAAACGAAACGAAAATGGCCGTGGGGCTACTCGCTCGGCGAACGGAGAAAATCATTATCGCGATTTCCGATAATTTCCCTGATCTGTAGGTGATTTCTGGAAATTCCCAACGATTCGTACTTTGTGGGAATGGATGTGAACGAATTTTAGACCGTGCATCGGGCGATTCGGTGGAAATTCGAGTAAGTTGCAGGAATATTTTGGAAAAATCTACGCGAAGTCGCCAGAAATCATCTGTATCCCCGATTTCGGCATTCAATGATTCCCGACGATTTTTCTCATCGATTTCTCTGTGATGGAATCCTCGTGGAATATTTCGGTGATTCCTCGAGTGAATAGCCCCTCGAAAATGGCTCATCGTTGAACGTATGCGTACGATGGCGGATACGTTTGCTCTTTCTCTCACGTTGTTCCGCCGGACAGAAAAAAAAGTTGATTGAAAATTCTCGAAACGAGGTGAAATCCGAATTCTGAACGTAGATTGATGTACAGTTCTCCCAACAGTTGACCATGGCCGAAGCGCGATTGATCGGCATACGAAGCCACGCTCAACTCTGTATATTGGTGTATCGCATTATATACACGACGCGGTCGTATCCTTATCTTTCACAGGCCAGATGTCGTTTTTATTGATTGTAACGCATGTAGGTCCATATAGGTATGTACATACAGCTATATATATATTTTTGGGCAAAAACTTGTACTACAGAATTATCAGCGCGTGAACTAACCAAGTATACCTATACCTACTCAGGTAAACGGTTCAAATATACGATAGACGACGAGCTGCAGATTGAAATTCCGCTCAGTATCAACTCCTGATTTTGAGCCATAAGCCATAAAATTAGGAAAGAAAGTTACCGAAATTTTCGAAAGATCGCGTCTAGGATTGGCATGTCGCTTTCCTTTCATATTTCGTCTGTCCCTCGACCCAGCAGATTGTTGAACTCCACGTAGAGAAAAAAAAGTTCTGCTATCAATACCGCAAGATGTCTCGCGGTCGAAGAACAATTTGCCCTGAATGAAATTCGAGTGGATTCACGACCCGATTAACCACGCCGATCCATAAATGTGTATATTTACTCACTTCATCACCCTCCGCTATCACTCTGTATTGGCTCTGTATAATTCGGTCTTGACTCAAACCGGCCGTGGAAGAATTCAATTGTAAATCAATTAGCATCCACACACGTGATGTGGATAGGTTTTATTGGTTAACCCAATTATCCTGAAGCGCTATGATGACGAACTAGCGAGCTGGGAACACCCTCATGGAGTCAATCAACCGGGCACGCAGAGAACTCTCCTTCTCGGAGAGAACACGATCCCACGTGGGTTTCTAACCAATGTAATTCTAAACCGATAGAATGAGGAGTCAATCGATTTCTCTCTCTCTCTTCCTCTCTCTTTCTCTATTTCACTGGGTGGAACTAGTTTACGATAAAATCTCGTTGGACTGTCTCAAGTGTATGTACCCCGTGGATGATGGGGCAAAATCATCATCCGACGACCAAAAAAATATGCAGAATCCTGCAGAAGACTGCTGCACCGCGTGTTGGAATAAATGTCTGATTTTTTTCTACCATTCGCGAGTCCAAATTTTCTTGTAGGTGTAACGGGGGTGTGAATAATTGCCGAAAATGCTCAGCGTGTCTTTGGTGTGTTTTTTTGTTTTTTAAGTTTTTGGTTCATTCCTTTATGCAAATCATCCAACTCACCCGCGGCATCTCGTCAGCGGTAGCGTTCTTCTCGACCGGATGAAAGAGGCAAGAAAAATCCCTGAACTGGGGTGGCGGTGAGATAGATGTTGGAGGGCGAGATGTATCCCTGATGGAGATCGCAAGTTTCGGTGCGCTCGGAGCGGACGTTGAGCTTTCACTAAGGTTAGTCGTCGTGATGTTCCTACTTCCATCCTGGCTACGGTGATCGCGTGTCACGGTGCCTATCTGCGTTTCACTACGCCGTGGGACCTTCGGGGGTGGTTGATATCGGGGGGTTTCACCCGTTACTTGGGGAAGGCTGGCAAGAGAAAGTTTTCAACAAATTTATGTACGTACCATATTTACATTCACATTTACAGATTCCGATATCTTCGGAGTAGGTATCCAAGTGGTACGCACAAGTATACACACACAGCCACAATGCGTCTGGCCGTAGGTTGTGAGTATGAGAGAACCGGAAGTTTTCTTCGAGAACTTTTATGCTGCGCAAGCAGCTCGAATTTTGCACGATTGTGTAAAAAGGAACAGCGTGAGTTCGATTCTTCGCGGCAAGTTCAAACGAACAAGAAATTTGATTGGTAAGTCGATCGAATTGCATTCGCAGCTGAGAAAATTGTACAAAAATGACCGATGCCGATCTTCGAGGCGATAGAAAAAAATTAAAAAAAAAAACGAAAAAAATTGGTCGAGTCTGACGAAATCGGCGAAGGACTCACTCACTCCAGAAATAACGGCGATAAATCAGAATCGGACCACGGCCAGCAGAGCGGAGCCCTACACCGAGCTTGCAGATCCATCATGGTTTCTCTTTCGAACTGCTGCGGTGTACCATCTTCGACCTAATTTGACATTTTTCACTCGGTTTTATCCGACGATTTTTAGTTTCGGAAGTTCTTCGTCTTCTTTCTCGTGTTATAATGTATGAATGATTCTGGAACTGGCCGTTCAACGGACTTTTCAAGCCGTTCGAGCGAAAAATCGGTGAGATAATCGATGATCATTCATTTATTTTCTTTTTTCTTATATCCATAGCTAACAGCTGTTAACTCCGCCGTGTAGTGGAAAACTTTTTCAGCAATTACACGAAGAACACGCGAAGAAATTAACGGAAGATTTCTTATTCCGTAACGGTTAGAAAAGTTGGTGGCATGAGACTTGAGAATGGGGAAAAAAAATAAAAAAATGAAAGGAGTCGTGGGGTAAAAAATAAGGGAGGTAGTAGGTATGAGGTATAGTGTGGCAGGAAGTATTTTATTTATGGAAATGGCTGCGTCGACATTCCTCAGCGTATATGTATAGTATTTATAGATATATATATATATAAACAAGAGTCTATTGGATAATATTTTACGGCTGTGAACCGATTTGAGGGGTTGATTCAGGAGGAATCACAAGATACCTGTACAAGCTTTGCACGCAAGCTGAGCATCGAGCTAGTAAATCCGAGGGTGAAGGACCACTCAACAAAAATAGTAACAACAAGCTACGTTATACGTTATATACGTGTATATATACATTCTATGTGTCTGTTCGAATTCTCTTGGTAAGTATGTGTGGACATAGGTAGATGAGTAGGTGTATATAAATTCAGTTCAAATCGCTAATCATTGCGACGACGATTCCTGAATGATGAAGATTCCTTCTGAAACTGTCAAATGATAAAATTATAAGGTAGTAAAATTCGGGAGAGACGAATATCTCCAAAATACGATCACGCGACGGATTTTTGTCTTCGATTTTTCGTTTTCTTTGCTTTTTGCCCACAGTATATACAAGTACTCCGATAGGTACGAGTGTATATATACTTCCGCTCGAGATTTGGGTATAATTTTCAAGTTACAACTTATTATTTATCCAGTAATTTCGAGAGTTATTTTGTTTTTGTTGTTTTTCAAAATTACAATTCCGAACCCGAATTTTACGACGAGTCTACACCACGACATCCTCTTCACCGAACATCTAGCGAACGACTAAAAGGGCTCTTCCGGCTGTCGGAAATTTCTTATTAAAACCGATAATAAGAGCTATTCCTTAGAAATTTCAAGAAGGGGTTACTACGAGCCACCAATCGATCCGATACACGATTGAATTCGTAGCCACATCATTCAACGTGTGAGCTGGGTGACGTAATGTTGGAGAATAATCGTCGAGTGAAGGAATGAAGTTGGCAGAATTTTGTCTTCGATATTTTCGAATAGGTAAAATTTCTCTTCGGCTTTCAGCGGAATCAAAATACTCGAACGAATGTCCGTGGTAATTCATCAAAGTGACTTCCTTTTTTTCTGATTTTCTTGGACGAATGTAGCCAGAAAAACCTCCGATCCTGATTCCACCCTGGAAAAAACTAGAAATCGAAAAAGTATGGAAAAAAAATTCCATGAGTCGGAGGAAGGAAAATAATCGTACAATTCCATTCGAAATTTATACATTTCATAGCGAGTTCCTTTATTTGTCGAATATTATGTATAGGAATGAGGTACATGGACACGACGCCGAGGTAATTTCCAAAATTTTGAGCTTCGATCAAAAATCGAATTTGTAAATGGTCAGAATAGCGAATCAGACAGATCAGAGTAGTACCTATAATATGTTCGTGGATGGCCGCAGAAAGTAAAACGGCGACGACGGGAACTGAAACCGAGCATTTGCGGCTGTGGAAGACGAATAAAATTCAAAGCTGCAGCGGTCGAAATTTTGTATTTTGTTGTTTTTTTTCCTTCTGGTTCCGATCTCTTCTTCCTCTATCACACGGGTGCAGTCAATCTACATGAATACGTGCGTTGCCTATTGAGTCAGCAATTCATTATCTCACTTCGAGAGTGAGTCGTCGTCCATGTTACGTCAAGTTTGAACCGCACAAGGAATGACCCCCGACTCCCAAGCTTTTCGCAAAGCACGTGACGTACGTGTGTACATATATAGAACTCAAATGTGATGAACTATATTCGAATTCGTTTTTGTTGTAAAAAAAAAATACAAATCGTGATTGCATACGTATTTGTCCGCAAACATGGGCGAGAGGATGTTCACGTGTATGGAATCAGTTTCATCGGTAAAATTTATTGAACATATTAATTATAATACTAATGTCTATCTTCTATCGACTAGCATCATTACCCTCCGTAAATCAGAACTCGGAAATTTATAGGCCTTCCTCGACTCGCTACGAAACTGAAATCAGCGTGATTCGATCCGACGCCACCGGAAGTGATCCTTCCAACTCCGCTATCCTCACCGATCGAAGTTACCTCGATGCAGTTAATCGTCGCTTGGGCCGCTTCATACCGAGCTTCTGCGGTCTGAGTGAGTGAGCGAGTGAATCAAAATAATTGGATAATAATTTATTGGGTTAATAATTAGGAGATGGAGATGAAAAATTGACACTCGGAGACATGTTCTTCCGTATTTTACTAAAAAATAGTATTCCAGAAGTTGTATACATATTTGATTGGAGGAGAGAAACAAGGAATAAGTGAGAAAAAAGAAGAAGAATAGCTGGATGAATCTGGATCTTGATAATTAGCATAAAGTGAGTATTGCGATTTGAATGGTCGATGAATTATGACGAGGGTATGTGTGCATGTAAATGTACGATCTATAGGTACCTGAAATGATATCTCGTTGGGAGTCCTGCGTACCTGATACCGCCATATCAATTCTCTGTCATTGGCAGCAGCGCAGGTTCCGTAACGTTCCGTAAGATCGGCCGTCGCCATATTGGAGAGAAGTAGCAGAGCGCAGAAGACGGAAAATGTAGAGCGCATATTATTTTGCGATAACCCAAAGTCGCAACGCGAAGAGGTAGAGAAAATAGAGGAAGATAGAAGAAATATGACCAGAAGAAGAGAATACAGAGATGCACTGCGACGGGTGGAAAGAAGCGACGATATTGTATCCTCTTCTTCCTCTTGTTCGTGTTCTTCGGTGGCGGAGGAGGAGGAGAAAGAGAAGGAGAGAGTATAAACTTTCCAGGAGGAATTCGCAATTGCGACTAAATGCATAATGGACGTGTACATATCATGATGGAATGTATCTCGAATAACACGTACAACGACGTTGGAATAATGAATAAATAAAGAATTGCGTTATGCGTTAAGCGTCAATCTCAATATTTGAAATGAATAATAATATCATGAAGTTTTATGTCCGTGAAACACGGTTACATATATATGTACATTTGTGTAACGTACGCTTTCGCATCAACAATAATCTCTGCATGCATGGCATATTTATAACCGAGATTACCAGCCCCACCCATCCGACTTATAATATCTAAACTGCAGCGGTTCTTAATTAAATTATTTATTATTCAATTATTTGCTCACTTCAGACGCATACGTATACCGCATATGCATATATACAGATAAATACTTCCCACGAGGCGGAGAAATTATTCGAAAAATATATGCCTGGGTGGTACAGAGTGTACAGAGGTAGGAGCTTCTGAACGAAAAGGAAAGAGGCAAAGGGAAGAAACTTCGACCGCTGTGCGAAAACAGGAAACATAAGAGCATCGGAGTACAGGCACTCGTATCTTCGCGAGTAATTTTCTTTGGTTAATTTTTCGCAAAATCTTGAGTTTCATTTTCATTTCGACTGTTTCATTTTTTCATTTAATTTTTGTTTTTCTCCTCGTTTTTGTAGGTAAGCAGCGCACGCTGGATGCAGACTGCATGCGTGTGTTTCGCACATACGTACATCGACCTTACATATACGTTAATAAAGAGCTGAGGAGGTCAAGGTGGCGGCATTTTGATACTAAATTTAATCTATCAATAAGCTCAAACACGTTTTTAATCACGAATTAAAAAATGTACTTAAAACTCATAAGCTGGTACGAAAAATGTATAATTCTCCGATAATTCATGCCTTAATTATCGACGATTTCGCGCGCGTAATCTTTGCATGATATTTCACTACCGCTTGCTTTATATACATACCATGTACATACATGATGCATACATATGTATAACTTGAAAATTTGCGAATGATATCTCAAAATTTATCTAACCCTTTGAACTTTGATACATAATATAGGTATATGAATGTACGTATACATACATAATTTTGATTAAGTGAAACAGATTATTAATGAATTGAAAATAGATGTATGCGAACCGGTAACGGCTCTCCGCGAAGCTGCACTTCATACTTACGGCGCTGCCAAAGCTCACGGCATTCGACAATGAGGAACAATGTATTCAACAATGGGTAACGATGGGAATTTTATCCGTCTTCGGTGGCACCTCAATGCGAGATCTTAGCAACTCCAGCTACATATTTAACACGGTCTATGAAAAATTTGAGAAAAATTTCCTAGTCAATCGTTAATTTGAAATCGCGCCGAGCACGAGCCTACGCAATTGGACGGAATTCAGAAGAACGAAGCTGAGTTGGTGCAACGTACCGAACAGGAAATGGGCAGCTAATGATACGTGTCTGTGTTTGTATTACACGTACAAAATACTCGCGGACAACTTGGCTCGGCGGTATAGGAAAATGGAGTATATTGGTATGTGACTTCAGAGTCAGGTGAATTGGTTCCCACATTCCCGTACCTGGATCCTCGTGGCACACGCTGCCCAGGAGAATGGTTTTCACGATTTTGCTCCGCCGAGCAGAAGGTCTTGAACGGAACCCTTAATTCCTACGACGGTTAAGTACGGTCGGGTTTGACCCGGTTGTAACAAGAAAATAAAAGCTCTGTGAGTACGAATACGGGAAACTGTAATCGTGAAATGAAACTCTCTGTAGAACTATTATTGTTGGAAATTTGTAAATTTGCGGAGAAAATTTTTACGGCCAAATATCCACCGCGATCGTTATGATGTGTGAAACTTTTTTCTCGCTTTGCACAGATCGATTTTGGTAATTATTATCGGTACGACTCCTTGTGGCGTACGACTCCGAAATGTCGTCTTTCTGTAACTGCTCTGTGAGAAAATAACGGTCAACGGAATCTACTGCCATTCCTGCTCTAGGAATATGAAGAAAACGGTTTTTCAAGAGGATGAAGAAAATTCGGTGATTAAAATTTATGTACATCGCGTGTTTCTCTTGCCAGAAGAATTATGTGCCTCGTATATTATATTATACTTATATACCCGCGGGAAAGTGTAGTTTATCCATCGATCTATTAGGTACCGGCTATGTATCCTCGTTGTCAAGGAACTGCAGTATTTCAATATTAATATATTGCATGATAAGATTCTGTTATGCGTAAGTATTTTATTGTACATGCACAGCGTTGTCATTCCATTCCACGGTTTTATAAATGTATATAATATATATAGCTATAGCGTTGTCGCATTCCTCGATATATTTGATTATATGATAATTGTTGTACCAATTTATGTCTAGCTCAACCTATCGGATTTATAATCACATCGGATCTGTCTTTACAGTCTAACGACTTTTCAGTTCCTCGTTGCGTGCCATTTCCTCCCCAATATACCTGCACTCGCCATCACGGGAGGTTTCTGAAATCTACTCAAGCCTTAGGCGGCCGTCGGAGTCGCCGGTGGCAATCTAACCTAGCTAGCACAAGGAATATTCATTCCTCGTCAAACCCGACCAATGTTTGGAAAAAGTGAAATACTTAACCCCTTTCTGCCATCATACTTAATGGATTCTCGAAATTTCATCGAAATCGATCCAGTCGTTTGCAAGAATTTATGATTCTCGTTTTCGAGACGGCATCTGTACATTTGAGACAGCGAGTCCCATTGGGCGGAGTCGCAGATGGAATAATAAACGAAGTAAAACTTGTTGAAAATCAATTTTCGGGGTATGATTAGTTCGCATAGTTTTTGTAAACGGAAATTTATGGAATTTCAAAATTGAAGAACGAGTAAAAACGACGGACCAACTTCTGTACGTTACATCCCCATGTAGCATACAGAAAACTCGAATGAAGAAAAGCTGCATGACAAAAATTAGATACGTTACAACAACGTCGTTACGCTCGTGATATGCACTGAAGCCAAAACATTTTCTGGGATTGCACAATCTGAACACGAAGATACGCGTACCGCGAAGAAATGGAAATACAGAGAGAGAATGAGATGAGGACGGAGATAGACAGGCGCCCGAGTTTACCGAGACCTGCAAGCGCATAAAAGCCCGTAATTAATCAGGGATACCGAAGATCAGAGAAAGAGGGAAGAAGAAGGAGAGGAGGCGATACGTAGTCGTCGCGGGCATCACCTCACGACCCCAGCTTACCAAAGTCCGATCAACGAGACATCGGGCAGTTCTGGCGCTCTGAATATACGAGTATATAACACAGCGCTATATCGCAGAGCTTATGTTGTGCGGTGAATATCATAACCTCTATATATGTATGTGCTGGAGTATGTACATACATCAATAACGTAAATTATAAACGAGATATAGATATATACTGTAATACTGGCATATGAATATAATATTATAAGACTACGCGAACGCCGATATATGTATAGCAGCCATACATAGGTAGCACATTGGAAACGATGTTTTCCCATTTGTGTGCGTACAAATACGTATTTAATGTGTACGTATGTATGTTGTCCATATATTCATGAGAAGGCCTCAAGAGTCTCACCGTCCTTGTCGGATCTTCGTTTATAATTGGATTAGATGCGTTTTCTTGCAACAATAATAGTCAAGTCCAATGTTTCATTCGATTATTTGTTTTGACTCCTTTTACAGAGATAACAAATTTGCCCGCTTGTGTTGTCTGATCTAGCTATAACATATATCGAGGCTCTCTTATACATTGATCTTTACCCTCCATTGATCGATCGATCTCAAACCGATATTACTGCAGGTTCCAACTGCATCATCACGATGCACGAATGCCCGCAGATCAGAGATAACATCAAATTTTCACTACCACTTATAACGGCAATTAGAATCATAGGTTATGAAATCAGTGTGGAAATCATTTCCTCGTGATTAGGTATCTGTGTAGATTGATAGTCGCAAACTCATGGCATAGACACCCCGGCCCGCCTCCCAGCTTGACTATCTGTACGTCTCCGAAGACTTTGAATTCTGGCAAATATTATATACTTCTCATTATCCAAGGACAGAATATGTAGTTCAGTGGAGTTTGTGGTTGCTCAATTCGCGAATATCAATGCCAGCGACCCAATAATTAAAAACCGATAAACTTCCAATCGGCTATGGCTACGAATAATCCTAATAATAACTTTTGTGAGTATGCAATATGTATTTGTAATTATGAAAATAGACATTTATCTCGACAAGATTAATAATGGCGAATCCACTTACTGCAGATTTTTTATTCATACCTACCCTGATCAATCCGGGGCGCCGTCATTCACCTAAATCCTGGGATTCAACGTACAATTTTTTTACCTTTTTCTTTCACAAAACGATGGCAAAAATGTCCGCAGTGAATATTGAGCCGCGGCCGGTGGATTCAATGTGTGAACTTGGAAGAATTTTTGTCGTCGAATTCGAGGACACGATTTTTTTGGAAAACCTTCCGACGGATATTTTCCAAAGATTCGTTTGCTCAAACGACTCGTCACTTTACATTCCGTTTGAACTTTATACAATACATAGTAAGGAGACGGTTGATAAATTGTTACAATATGTAAGTTATCAACGTCAGCTATATGTAGCCAATTGCACTTTGCAATTTATCATGTATTTGTTTGTAATTATAATTACAAACTTAATTGCTTGTGAGAATATTATTAGCTAGTGAACATGATCCAGCGTGGTATGCATGTCCCGTGCATGGTGTTATATTCTGATCTCTATTTTGCAAGATTGTTGTTTATATTAGGCATAGAGAGATATTAGTACTCGTATTTATGGTGCGACAGGACTCGCTATCTTGAATTTATAACAACCGTCTGGAAAATGAGAATCGTAAATATTTACAAGCGACTGGATCGGTTTCGATGAGACTTTGAGAATTTATTGAGCACGATGGCAGAAAGTGGCCGAGTATTTCACTATCTGAAAACATTGATCGGACTTGATGAAAAATTAATGTTTCCTATGTTAGCTTGGTTAGTTTGCGATGATCGGCGACTCCAACGGCCTGAATATAGGTAGAGTGGGATTACGGTACGACGAAATTGAATGAGTAAAAATGAGACGATTTCTTTGTTTATTATTAAAACATTTATATCATTCGGCCTCCGGCCGAAACACAATCGCGAGAAAATTATGTATTATACATTATATTTTGACTCGTGCAATATATACATCGTAAACTATTGCGAACACGGAATAGACTACATAAATATGTACGTACATGTATATTATATGTATATACATTCAAGAAGAATAAAAATGAGAATAAAAAATGAACAGCGAGTCAATAAACAATAAATAGGGAGATTATTTATCAAAGCTATGATAATAAAATGTAAAATATTTATATAGACTATGTAAAACATGTTATACTATACTATAATATTGTGAGACGCGCCGAGAGAGCGTTGATCCTAAAATTATTTGTACATTGTACGTCTCGCTTATATTATATCGTCGTTGGTTCAACAAATTCGTAATAACAAAATCATTCACACTCATATAAAACTCGAGATACGTAGGCATCGATAAATTCTCTTGCGACAAAAAAATTACAAGTTTATCGTTCAATATCAATTGGTATGCATTAGCGTACGTTCGTTGTACGTATAATATTGCAGAATATTTCTTCCAGAGATAATCTTCGAGTCGTTGCATAATACCGTACGTGCCATTATGATTTATTCCCAATACGATAACGTAATCGAAAGTTTATAGATTGCATGTACGTGCAGAGGAGATTGTTTTCTTTTCTTCTATCTCTTCTTTTTCAATATTTTTCATAGTTACCGTTATCGACATACGCTGTCACCAACTATGAACCCATGCACCAACTTTCATCAATATTTCTTTTCTTTCGCCAAATTTTTCGAAAAGAGAAGAAACAGTTATCTCAATTTCGCGTACCCACATACTCCCCAAGTTCAATATTCATTCAGTAATTGCATCCACTTAAAATAAGTAACAGTTCACAACAGTATGCGATTATTGTTATTAACATAACAATCAGATACGTCGATTTCATATTTACAAATATATAACAACAACAACAACAACAACAACAACAACAACAATAATAATAATAATAATAATATATATACACATATAATGATCAATTAATACGTAAAAGAACACCAGGATAAACGATACACAGAATGTCCAATATAATGAAGAAAAAGGATTGGCAACTCCATTCACTCGTCAAACCTTCGAAATCCTCAACGAATTCTAATTCCCTTTCGTCGTCTTCCATCCCCTATCTACCGCACCAATGCCAAGGGCTGAGCGTGTTGACCTGCCGGCTGAGCCCTAATGACACCAGCAATACGTCTGAAGGGTAGTTGAAGATGGTAATAAGCGCAATATGGCAATGGGTCCCAGTAAACGAACAGAGCATCCCGTTTATCTAGGACAGTGCCAAGGAGATGAGCGGCGACATCGGCGCTCGGTCTCTTCAGCGCATTGGAAACAGCTTCATGGAGATTGTGTCTATCCCCGTTGACTAATTGCTCAGAATTGTGCCGTGAGAAGTGTCTACATGGTCGCCATACGAGCCTGGCGTGTACACCCGTGTGACAAATGTAAGGAAGTGCGACACCGACCCGACATCCGATTGAGACAAGATCATTCTCCGAATTAACGGCTAACCTGAAGCTCAAATGGCCGGATATTTTGTGGCCGAATGACCGGGTGAAGAAATGATCGAGCCATTCGGAAACCTCGGGTTTATCTTCGAGGATCAGTCCCCTATTTTCCTCAACTCGGCACGTCACGTTGGCAACGACTCTCGAGTCCTTGACAGTAGTGCAAGTCAGATAATGCGCGCCACCAGGATCTCTGATCACGACCCAAGGTCGCTTCTCGCTGATTTCGTGGAGGGAATTTTCATTTCTAAAATCTCTCGCGGTCGGTGGAAGGACGATTTTTGCCCTGTCTCTCATCCCGGCTGGTCCAGCGGCCAGCATCACGTGTCTTCCAGTACGAAGACTTCCTCGCTCGTAAAGATTCGACACATCCGCGCCAGACTTGAGGACGAAGTGGGACGGCGTTGGCAGTCCAACTGCTCGACAGTGTCTTAAAAGCTCGAGAGGATCATCCAAGGACGTGACCTCGGCAGCATTCGGAACAAAACACTCGCACCCCATGGCTTCTAGGTGAGGTTTAGCCAGGGCGTCGTAGTACGCCGTCGTACCCACACTGACCGGAATATAATACGACGGTTTTTCTTTCTGCACAATGTCTCTGAGTGCTTTGACGTATTGAGCTGCAGAGTCAGGTCCTGGTCTCGGGAGAGTGTAGAACTGCGAGCAGGCAGTGGAAAACCTTGCCAAACCAAAAAGTCCGTCTATTTCACAAACCACAACGCGTGCTCCAGCCTTGTGAAAATTCCTCGCAAGATGGACAGCCTGCACCGTGCTTCCGCCACTTATCAAAACGCAACGTTTATGTCTTCCTCGTTCTGTAGCCGGTGTGTGAACAACGGTTAAAAACCATTTGACCAATATCAACGGCAGCTGGAGTATCACCCAGAAGAAGCATAGCCACGTTGAAACCCAGAGTACTGGAGCCCAGATGACATAGCTGATCAAATTATACGTTGAACGAAATACTGCGGTTATAAATCCCAGATACCAATCCAGGATTCTCATTAAAACGAAAGGCCGAGGAATTTGAGAAGCATTTTCTCCTGACAGTGTTCTGCGATGCTCATGGTGTTTCGACGAATGAACGTTATTATTATTATTATTATTATTATTATTACCATTATTATTATTCACAGCCAACTGAGGCTGCTGACTACGTTTCGATGTGATTATCGTCGTTTGAGTACTTGATAGGTGCGATATACCGGATGAGGTCGAGGCGTTTGATACATCCGATACCATTGATGCCGAACGCTTCAAGGAGAGCAACGAGGATGTGTTCAACGGTGACGTCGAAAGGGGTGATCCTGGCGAGGGAGGAGATGCTGTACTATTTCTTCGTGACATTGGAGGACTCGAAGCCCAGAACCTCGAGATATTTTCACTACCGCATGAAGGCATTTTCCCGACGATATTTTTGTTCTTCTTATTTGGGAACAAATGTTACGACGATTTTGTGAGAAGGTTTTCGTTTTCTGGGGCGGTGGAAGAGCGAACTTTTCACACGTACCTTCAAAAATTTCCCTTTGTGATGAGAAGTTGGCGCAGAACTTCGGTATGTTGAAAAATTTCACCCTTCATACCGGGAGGAATTTGATATTTCTTATATTCCGAAGTATTTCTTTTAGGTGTTCTTTTTCCCGGTTTCAAACAGTCTTTGGATTCTTCAATCGATCAGTTCTTTCACTTTGATGTACGATAGTTTTTATCAGTTTGTTTTCCAGATGTTTTTAAGTAAAGTTTGAAAGTCTTCTCCCATGCGAGCTTGTCGTACCCCATTCACGAAGAACAATATTATGGAGAGGATAATTTTGATAGAATAGTAAATTTCTAAAAACTTTCCTTCCCCGTTGTATGAGAGGAGTACTTCGCCGTCTCGTTGGTGAAATTGTCACAAAACACTCGCGGAGAGATGGGAAGTTGGAGGAAGAGAGAGTAAGAATAGATAATGCAGAAAGATTTAACCAAGAAAAATATTACAATAAAAGTTTAAATAAACGTGCTGTTTGTCGGTTTGCATACAACGCGTTAACTGAGACCGAAACGTTCGAGTCTCTGCTTCTTATGAGCTCTGCATCTTGGGCGCACTATGAACCGTCCAACAGCTATTATCTAATCATTTGCCTCAGACACTGTCGCATAAAGAACATGATGCGCGCGGGCTACTATACATACACATTATGTGTATAGTATATACAAGGTGATTCAGGTCGAGCGTAACACGTTTTGTCGATAGATTCTTCGAGAAATTCCGAAACGAAAAGCCCTGCGGCGAAGATTCCTGTGACTGATAGTTCCCGAGTTGCCGAATGTTCAAGTTCAACAAATCGCAACGTTGATATGTCTGTGTGCAAAGACTGTTTTCACTCACGCATCCTAGCCTACCGCGGTGTCTCGCTCGCGTCCAAGCTCTTTGACAGGTGAACCTGGATTCTCTGTAGCATGATGACCAGAGGTCACAGAAATTTTTCCCGAAGGACTTTTTGTTCCAGAACTTCTCCAAGAATCTATCCACAGAATGCATGCTGCTCAACCTGAATCGCCCTGTATATATATCCCACAATACTCTGGTTAAACATTTGATTATACAGGGTGAGTTTTCTCCGGTATCGCGTGACGGAGGGGCCTAATATGCCAGAGTAAGTGTACATTTACGGACGTAGGTAAGTGTTGATAGCGTGCGAACAGAATAGTACGAACAAATGTACGCATACTCTGACATATTAGGCCCCTCCCTCATGCGATGCCGGAGAAAATTCACCCTGTACATCTCTAGCCTCGGCTTTAGGACGTGGACGTAAAATTTCAACCTGTACCTACGTATTGAATGCTGAACGCGGAAAAAGTGTGAACACGTCGTGATCTTGATAAGATTCTTTTACTCATCCGTTAGAAATGTAGAGATAAAACTTGTCGCCGAACGGTACAACGATCCTCGCCCAGCTCCGTAATTAAACTACAATTTCGATCACTCATCCGGAAAGATTCCGATGAAACGTAATATTTCAACCGGAATCCCTATATTTATTCCGTCTTGTCGTATTGCAGTGGATACTATACCTACTCGTATAGCATGTACAGCCATGTATTCACTGCTCGGGTAGATAAGCTGCTCATGCAGTGATTGACCAAATTTCCCACATCGTACTGAAGCAGTAGACTTAGTAGACTATCATCAGTTTAGTGACGAACCAAGCGGTTGAGGTTTTTCGGGCGGCTCTCTGGATCAATTCCATTTTTATCATTCAATTCGGGATCAGGAAAGGGGTTTGCATTAATTCAACCGGACTCGGAGACGTTGCCGTCCCACAGCCGGGTATCTCAGCTTCAGGCCAGGGCGCAGATAGCAATCGACCTGGCTGTATTTCGGGCGCGGGTTCGCGCTGTACCTCTCCTCGGATGAGGCACTGTTACATGGGTGCCGTATACAGAAGCTATGGGTCGGTTTGCCGGAGCTCTATCTCTATCTAGATGCTGTTATCAGGAATAGATACCGGGCTTCATGGGTTGTGCGGGAGAAAAAGCAGTTGCTCTAATATCCTGACTGTATTCAATACGCAAGTTTTGACTTACGAAAATCTTACGAAAGAGAGAAATAATAAGTCTGAAACTCCAGGTCAGCGGTGTTCGTGTTCGGTACCCGATTACTACAACGAAGTAGGAGTAACCGATCCGATCGGCCGACGATGTTTGCGGTTCAGTTGAAGCCTCACGTTAGATTCAGCCGAGCGATATTTTACGAGAAAAGTAATCTTACAAAAGTGGAGCTAATTTTTACAGCATCGCAAATTTAGGGCTACTCAACCGCGAAGCGCAAATTTAGGGCTACATAACGTCTAATGATCGCGAAAGGAATTCGTTCTTTATTTAAAACGAATCGTTCTTATTGTTGAACTTTCGGGAGTTCTGGAAGTTCTCGCGATCTGTTTGGAATTGACTAAACTTGAAGATTCCATACGTAGAAGCGAATTTCAGCTGCACTTGACCAAGCTCATTCCGAACTTGGATTTGGAGATGAACTTTAGGCCGCTTTGGCTCTTCCCAGTTGGAAATCGGTCACGCTTCTCTGTCCGCGCTGCTCTAGCTCCGGCAAGAAAGAGGTGCCGTCACGAGCCGACGCGTCTCTTTTATAGACTCGCACGTCTCCGCTGTGGTCCAATCTCAGATTTCTGTGCCTTCGGCTGCCTTCGCGTGGCCTCAGGCACGAAACGGTTACAGTAAATAATTTATGTAATTGGCGTAATCGTGTTACTCATTTTTCAATTACAGGAATCTTAGTACGTGGATCAAGATACTCTCCTCCTAACGGGCAATAATTTCAACTTTCGGAATTTTACAATCAAACATATTTCCTACAATTAGTTCAGAAACAACCGGAATCGGCATTCAATTTTTCATTCGCCACAGTCAGTCGGACAAAATTTCTTCGCATTTGGTCTTTCAACTGCAATTTCTCTCGCCTACGCGTACAGTGAGGTAGGTACTGCAATTACATTGAAAACCGATGATCGATATTTTTATTGACTCGATTATATTTTTAACCAGGTAATCTCTGCCACGTTGAATTCCTGACATCAAACCGACATAAAAAAACAGATGATCGTCAGAAGAAAACACTTTTCAACGAACGGATGAGCAGCGAATTGTTAAAATTGTGTTGGCGAATCGTGTCAGCAACGATACGACGGCTGAGAAAAAGAAGGATTCCAATTTTCCGAATCACGGATACAATTGGTAATTAATAATATCATGGTGAAAATGATTCTACGAATTTTTACAAATTTTCGGCGATATGGGAACATTTTGTAATTCTTCATATGAATTCGTCGTTTTTCTTCTTTCGGTTTGTTCCACAGAATCAAGGAATTTTTCCGAATAACTGATGGATACGGATTTACGATTTTGAAGAAAAAAACAAAGAGAAACAACAAAAAATTATGTGAATCTAACATTCTTTCTGATAAACTACAGAAATCTGCAATTTTTTTTTTTTTCACCAAAACGTTCCAATTTCCTGAAAAAATTGTAAAATCTGTAGTATAGTTATTGTTCGTGTTAAAGATGGAAACTGCATCTACAATTCCGAGTTTCCCAATCGACCGTAGGTTTGCGGCTCGGCCATCGATAAGGACGGAAATCGCACGAATCTTTCGGCTCCTCCGTGATACAATAATTCTTCTCTTGTACAAGTGATATAATGATCGTTCTAAAAAAGTGCGGAAACGCGTGCTGGAAGTAATTCCAGCTCATCCTGCAAAAGAGTCCTGAATTTCTGTGCTCCGGTTAATGTTAAGGTACGTTAATTCTCAGCTTATGGATCGCAGATTGTTATGGGTCGTAGATTGATCGAATCATGTGGAGGGCTGCAGATTCAAAAATCCCGAGCTGTGCGTGACGATACCACGTTGTCATACCTTCGAAAGTTGCTGGCGCCATTATTCGAGAACTTTGAAGCTCGGGAGAACAGAGGTCATCGTATATTCGAATTTTGATTTACGTTTCGTGTGCAATTTTAGGAGTAAAATTCCACGCAAACGATTACCGAACTCCGAATCCACGTCTTCCACGGCGATTGTCACACGACGTTAATGCGACTGATGTCGTAATTAGGTCAAAATCATTATGCGCGCTGCTCATCATTAGAAAATTCAACTTCGCTGTACTTACAGGATACGAATGAACTGCACCTCTTCTATACCGAGATCGAAATTCAAACGAACAATGTACTGCGATACGAGTTTTACTCACCTGCAGTCGCAATCCACTTTTCACACCTGAACGCTGCCGCCGATGATTACTATGTATAACACTGTGTAACGTCCCGTTTAAATTTCACCACGAAAAACCAAATAGACGCTTAGGAATTTGATTTGTTACCACTCGAAGCTGAGCTATCGCTATAGCCGCCTCGGCCTCTCAGCCATTTTAATCTCGTTGTTTCATGATTCCTTCGTAAACACCCGCAGCTACAGCTACAGCGACCGAATATAGAACCTCATTTGTTCTTCCTTGTTCAAAGTCGGCAACGGAGGATCATACGTTCCGAGTGTTTCAAGATTTACTAGTTTCTCTTTACGATGCGGATGTGCGCGGTAACATCGTCGAACGGAACAGCGAGGCACGGCAAGGTAGATCATAGTTAACAGTTGGGGCACTCCTCTCACCTGCAGCATTGATCAACATTCACTTTTTAGGCCGCCTGCCTCAACGATAAAGAAGTCTTCTGTTAAGGATTATTGTACCGCAGGCCGCGGTACGATCCGTTCAAGTTGCTTCTAGAGACGAACAATCGCAGTTCTCTGATGAACTCGAATGGTTTTTTTTTCCGAAATTTTGTTCAGTAAATCGGAAGCGAAGCCGTCACTGATTTTCGCGAATTCTGGAATTTCAAAATCGGATCATTCGTATTCGGACAATCATTCATATATTTTCATAGAATCGGTTATGATGCAAAAACGGGAATTGATAAACATTCGGTACAAATAATACGATCTTCAAATTTTACATTTCGTTTGATCGGCGCTAAGATCTCTTCGAATTCACTGGAGAGGATTTTCGAAAAATCCTCTCATACAAGAGAGAAACGCACCTGATTGTATGTCTGTAGAACTATCTTCGCCTATAATTATTTGCATCCTCACAATCGCGGTCCCGCTGTAATAACGAACTATATTCCGCGTCGTACCAATACTCAAAATTTCAATCGATTTTCATAGCTCGTACTGCTACAGTCGATCCTACAAGCGAAATCGTTTTATATATCAATCAGACAATTCGTACCCCGAACGTCAAAATATTGGCGATAGATTACAATCTTTATTGCATACAGGCACTTGATTTCTTCGAGCGAATGCACCGGTTCTATACATACTACGTATGCACGTCGACATACCAACCATAAATATCACGAATATAGTTTCCCCTGCGATATCATTCATTCAACTGATAAGGTCGCCGTGTATGCAGGGGCAAAACATTTGCGAAGAATTGTTATCATACCTGAAATATAGTATATATATCCTGAAAATCAGATAAGATGAAATCAAATGCAAGAGAACTCTGAGAAAGAAGTGCAAGACGAAAAAAGAAATGAAGGAATCAAAGAGCAAAAACTGTAATGCGGTGAAAGTGCTCTCCGTTATACTCGCGGATACTCCGGAGGTTGCTCGTCGTCGGTTCATTACAGACATCTGTATATTATTCTTATCAGAATGAAAAACTTGTGATTACATTTTAATGGCGTATAAAAGAGCTGTTTACGAGGTAGATGAATATAAATGCCGAGATTGGGTGCGGTGAGGCATTAATTTTTCACGGGAATTAAGTACACTCGCGAGATTATCCCAGCCGCAGATCACGACCGAGAAAAAACTAGAGAATGAAAGGACTTTGGGAAGAAAGTTTGCTCGAAGCTCGTATAAATAGTGACGCGTACGCCTCCGTCCATCTTCTTGGCCAGGGTACAGAAATAGTGTCATTTGTTTGTTCCGGGCTGCAGTTAACAGTATCACAAATTCTTTATACCTGGTGTAATGAAGTGGCAACTGAGTATAGGCGTAGGCATACGAGATGATGATCAGTCACTAAAACAACATGCCATGGTCCGCAAATTGGCAACGGAGAATCCTGGAGGATATTGGAGTCAGCGTGGTCCGGTCGTTACGTTAACCCTGCGAAGACCATCGGAGACCTGGACGGCGTAGGATTTGAAGGGAAATGATTGTGTTTGGCTTCACGGAGTCGAGGTATGCTGCACCTATATCTGTCCAGCTCGTAGATAGGCACACGAAAGTGTTTCCTCTCTGAAAGGCTCTCGGAGATGGCTGTTGTAAACTCGGGCTATAAACCAGCTCGCTATCTCAGAGTGGACGGGGTTGGATCCACCCCCGTTCTCCTACGTGCAGTCTACGGGGGATGCTGTCCCGAGAAAAAAGGGAACACAAGAGCCACCCCGGAACCGATCCTCGTCAACGGGTGCGGTATATAGCGGTCCGGAAGAAAGAAGAAGGAAGAAGACGCGGAGGAAAGGCACCGGCACCGTTTCCACGTATCGTTTCCCCTGCGAGAGCCGTATGTACTCGCAGCTCTCACATACAGCACCGTAAAACCCCAATATAAGGGTATTGTTAGGGCAGCCCTGGTCGAGTAAAGGGCTCAGAATTTAATACTGCCCCCTCGGAGTGGCCCCGCGCCCACGTGGGTATGTATAAATATACATACCAGTACCTAGGGGTGCATATAAAAGCCGCGTGTACCGCAGGAAGAAAAAGGACGAGGGGCAATGGGGCGACGAAGGTCTCCCTCGTGGAAGGTACGTCTATAGCGCCTGTACCCGTCTTCCCTCGGCCGGATCATATTGGCAGAGGGGACTTATAAAAGATCTTATTAGACGATGCAGAGAGAGACGAGGGATACGCGATGCGGCTAGGTAACGGCCGGTGGCCCAATAAACTCGGGTTTTTGCACGGGGTGCTACCGTCGCAGGGTGCTAACCCCGGCGATCGTAAAACAGGGGCTCCGAGCCAATGAGGGATGAACACGGACGCGGGGTGCCCCGTTCCTGCAAGCGTCGAGGCCTCCGCCCGTCTTTCGGAGGCGGTCGTCAACCCAACTTTGTACTGGAGTAATGGCGAACATTCCGCGCCACGACCGAGAGATACGCGCTGCCTCGGTATTATACCTACTTCCATCAAATATTAACTCCTCCTAAATTAATATCGTAAAATCGCTCGATCGTCTGCAGGTTCAGCTCGCGTTATAAGATATCGCGTTATTTCGCGTATATTAATAGTTCATATTCGTACCTACATAGGCAAAATGCTACCCGAGAGGAGAACGGAAATGAATAACCAATTTCGCGTTTTAGCTGCCGATTTCTGCGTTAAAATAGTATGTTCAAAACGTACGATATGAAGTATATACACGCGACGAAAGCCGCAGCCTCCTGCCAGGATTTACTGTTTCTGTATCTGCTGTTTAGCTGTTGGAAAAGCTCCTTGGATTTGGGTTGACCGAGAATTTCATGCAGCCACATTCGGCGGGGAAAAGTATCGGGCGATACTCTCATCCCAATTTGTAGATTTCGATATTTTTTTATACCACATGAACCTTGGTAGCTAGTCCCAAATCTGCGATATCGATTGATGCTCGCTTTTCCACATCTTCCCTACTCATGCTAAAATACTTCGTGATTTTTGTCGAAAATTTTCGCCACTCATACCCACGACTAATGAACTCTATGTGTCCGTCAATTCTGTAACGAGTTTCCTCGCGGCGGAGTTTCAGACTACGAAGGCTTCGAAGTCTCAGTTTTTGAGGCATTTGAAATTTACCGGTACGCCTATTCCTTTGGGGGTTTTCTTCTGTCGTGATATCGGGAAGGAGATAATCGGATGAGTGAGCACGATCTTCGACCTCGTGAAATCCTTATCGATCCATCGGATTTTCTATGGCTTGCACAAATTTGTCAATTTCATATAATTTCTATCTGCAATCTTGTCACATTCTTCCGTCTATTCAAGTAGATGTCGTTGAGGGGGTGGCTTGTCCGATAAACTTTATAAAGTTCTGTTACCTTCCCTCAAGTTCCGATAATATCTATGCGGAATGCGGAATATTGTAAACGAGCAGGTACTTATGTATCTACTGATCATCAAGCTTCGGTCTCGATCAAACTTGAGGTACCTGAAACGGAATCGGACCTATGTGTATACTTCCGAATGACCGTAGTCCGTGCAGAAATTCAACAGTTGTTCAAAAATCGACCGAAACTGAATGAAAAAAATAGAAACAAAATATTCGAATTTTGTTAACTCTGTAATTCCGTGAACGGCAACCTGCGGAGAATCCTTGTACCAATTTATTTCCCTTTCAGGCAACTGCAAGATAAATTGAATTATGGAAGATGAATCGAAGCCGTGATTCAAACTGTTTTCCGGTCAACTGTGATTCATTACGCTTCACACTGATGCGGCGAGGCAATTTGAGATGAAAAGAAGTGGAAAATGATTCGCTGTCACGAGTATCAATGACAAATATAAGACATCCTATGCGTGAATTGAATAGGCGTCGCGAGACTTCTTCGCGGAAAAGGATGAAGTAGGAGATATATGAACTACAAGGAAACAAAAAAATGTCAAATTTACATTTTCATCGGTGGTGAATATACGGACGGCACTTGTTTGGAGTAAAATCTACAGCGATTGTGTCAAGAATTACAAAGAATTTGGTCAGAGTTGCAACATGTCACGTTGACTTGACCACAATCGGTGCAGATTTTACTCCAAACAGTGCTGTCCATATATTCCCGACTAAAAATGTAAATTTGACATATTTTTGTTTCCGTGTAATTTTTGAACCTGGCCACAATTTAGGAAACATGTACCGCGCGACCGAAGACTCGAAAATGTATTCTCACAGTTTTCTACGGAGTTCGTGATAAATTTGATAGTATTGGGTATGTAGAAGAGCATGAAAAATCCCTTCGAAAGTATCCGTGACAAATTTTCGTCGTGGTTGTTTCTTTTCATTAGAAGCTGCTCCGAACTCTCGGCCATCCGAGGTCATAAATTCATAAAATAGAGTCCAACTTGGAGAAGTTTTGACTTTTCATTTTTGAAAATTACTCGAACCATGTCGAATGTGGGCGCTGATGACGATGCGGATTCATAATGAAATTCAGAAAATCGCCTAACCGCAGAAGCGGCTATAGTTATAGATCCGCAACCTAATCCAAATAGTTTCCATACCAGATTCGATTATAGTATTATTTCGTACTCATTCGTGTCCGCGAACCGAACTGAGAACTGATCGTCGAATTTGGCGATACACCTAAGTACGCGAGCTAATGTAAACTGATGTAAGAAATTATAAATATATGTCTTCAATTGCTCTGTAATTTGGTCACAGATTTTCGACTCCCGATCCCACGATCAAATTTTTTCAACTCACCATCAGAACCAGAATATAATCGATAGCGAAGCTACTTGAAGATACGGTTCGCCAGTTCAAGGCTCGTTAACATTATCATCACTGTCGTGGAGATGCGGTGTTCAACTTTATACCGATCAAATTTTACAGGAGCCTGAACCGTCTACCTCGCCCGGTGTAGAATCTGACTCGATTTTGAGTCAGAATGATACTAAATACTCGTGTACTCGTAGATTCTGTCGCTAATCGGTGCCGAAAAATCGAAGCTGCATTTGGCAGGTTTCGTTCGCGTGGGCTGGACTTTGATTGACGTTGCAGGATTTGTACAGGGGGAATGATTCACGGCATCAGATGCGCCGCGTTAACACACGAATCTGTATAAATCGTGTAAAAAACTTTCACGAACAGTGATAAAGTGCGTATATATGTAACATGGAGTAATTTGACGAGGCGAATTCTTCGCCCCATTCCATTTCGTATCACGCATTCACTATGATCTATATAATGTGAAAATTATTCTCGACACGTACAGGGCAGGCCGTTACCTCTAGAAAATTGGAGCAGAGCCTTTTCGGCCCCTGAGTATAACTGCGAACTGTAAATACCAAAGATGCTGACGAAGAGCTCCGAAAAATTGGACGCCATTACTTCTGCCTGACCCCTGGATGAACTTCGCAGCGATTCAACGAGGGTGAAGCGTCATCTCTCCGGGTGATGTTGGCATGGAAACACATCGTCTGCCATACTGCCTATGGGCGGGGGGTCGATCCCGGGGTTATGACCTGAAACCCAATAGTTTCTATCAGCGAGTTTGCGCCGATGGCCGTTGGCAAATATCGCGAAATAGTTACACGGTAGGTTTTTCGATGCAATTTCTTTCGCGCAATATCTATCGCCAGAATGAAATTTCGATGAAAATCACGTGATTTCGTACACGCGTCGCATTCGTTTGTAAAATGTGTGTAGCTTGATAGCCAGGGAAATATAGCCACTCATTTTTGGTCGTTCGAATTAGTTTGAATAATCATTCTAGAAATGACGTGGCGCCGAAATTCGTCAGTTTTTGGTCCCCCTTCCAATTTTCCACATCTTAAGTATTGTGAAGATCAGTAATCAGTCCATCGTCATCACACAGCCCGATAGGTTTCTAATCAGAATTAGTTGTTCATCGTTGCGTTAGGTATCGATCGAAAGTGTTCGAAAACTCTTTCTTCGAATACATGACATACCTTGCGTTTCACTTGCGTTCCACACCGAATATATGCGTATCAACACGTATGGAATTTTTCTCAACCTTCGCTGATGTGTTGTGACGTTATTACTGCGACACTTGCCGAAGAATCGATCGATGTATGCGAAAAAGAAAACCCCGAAAGCCGGATTCGAGTGCAACGGAAAGCAGCGTGGAAGCGTAAAGACAAATAACAAAGAAGTGAACAAAAAACAGAAAAAAATTTGCGGAGGATTTGGCATGGTGCGTCAAGTCGAGTCACCGCACGGCTTTCTGACCGTAGACTGAACAGGAATTATAACCGTGTAACTTCTGCACCGCTCGAAGTTTTCAAACTGCAGTAAAACAGCCCCGTCACGAGAAGAAGAAGAGAAAAAAAAAACATTCTAATGGCAGAACGACGGGTAACGGATGCTGCGGCCAGACTGGACCAAAACACAATGGAAACTCGGGGAAAGGTTTTTGGCCACAAAGAGTTAAAAAGAGCAATATAACCATATAACTTCAACTGCACGATGTATCCTCCGCGAGAAAAGAAGAAGAGAGGAGGCCTTCGCTGGTTTGCCTCTTTCGCGCATCCTGAACATTCATTGTGTGTAGAGTACAAACGAATGTCTGCGCACGTACAACAGCTATACGTGAATTCGTTCTTCGTCAACTTCGGCGTGGACCCGAATTTTACGAGTACTGGAAACGCGATTGCCGCCTTTTTTATTCAACTGCGGACTTCTGCGGTCTTCTAACACGTACTGCGTCGTGTCGTCACCGAACCTTCGCGATTCCGAATCCATTTCCTACGATATCTCCACGGTACCACGGATTTTGGCGCTCGGACGTGTCTGATTATCCAGGAATAATCACACGACGAAACAGTAAGTCACTGAACGAGAATAATGTTGAAGACGGAAGGAGATCGGAGAGGACTCGACTTCTTCTCTCTGTATAGTCATCATTACTTTCTTTATTTGTGAATCATAATCATGCAGTTTATCGAAAATACTAGTAATCAATTTCTCAGGATGAGGATGCCGCAGCGCCTCCTAAACCGGGCAGATTCGATATGCCAGGTAGAGCTGGCAGTTTTCCAATATTACCAAGCATCCCAAACATGTCGCTGATCTTCGGCATCGGCATTGCCAAAACTTGGAAAGCTCCCATGTACAATTTAGCTCCGGCTGTGAGAGAACCGGGGGACCCACTGCCCGTTGCTTCATTCGATGTAGAAGAAGGCAAAAATGGCAGGGACAGAGCACGTGTATCCTGTTCTACATTGTTCACCGAATTTCCTTCTGGCAGATGAACTTCGCCACCGACATTTTCCGTCTGCTTTGGCAGATCAACTCCTTCCTCCACACTTCCCGCCCGCTCTGGCGGATCAATTCCTGCATCGACACCTCCTGCCTGCTCCGGTCCGGAACCACCGTCAATTTCCGCTCCGACTGGCGCAGATGAAATGCCTGCGAATTTTTGAAAACTCCGTTTATTACTAAGGAATTGAGGAGAGTCTTCGACGATTTACGAATGCGGTCAATGTTTTCTCGAATTTCTTAACTAACGAACAAAAATCCGTGTGGACATATAGTTCCGGCATCGGTAGCCACGTTTGTGTATACTTCGTAACATAAAAAGCAACTGTAATAATTTATTGCCAATCATTGGAGAGAGAGAGAAAGAGAGCGCGTTTACCACTCTGTAACCGCTGGCGCCATATAAATTCGAGTTAGGTATAATATTTCCGTATTACACCGCGACTGCGTGTCGAAGTTGTGCCTTTTTTATACATATTGTTTATGAAACCTACTCGTGAGTAGTAACTTCAGGTTGAAGGTGTGCAGAATGCTGAATTTGAGGAAAGACGATACAATGCATCGAGGAATTTTGAGTAATTATTTCACAATCACTTACCTGCGATGAAATACGCGGCTATTAACAGCAGCAGGCGAGAATTTGAATTGTAGTAATACATCGTGATTTGAGTATGACCGTGGCTCTGTTCAACAGTGATTTGGCACTGATCTTTTATACGCAAATACATATCTACCAAAATATTCAAATAAGTCACGTTTTTGACGGTCCCTGATACATAGCAAATTGCGATATGGTAAAATTTTGATAGCAACAGTTACGCGAGAAACCTCTACCTGCTCGGAATTAAAAATCAACTGTATCACGGTCAGATTGTGCCCGCTATTTCGTATTCACTCTCCCCGTATGCAAATAATATTTGCAAAATATCGCCGTACCTCAGATATTGTTGATTTGAAAGAGATGGGAACATTTATTGAATCTTACGTGCAAATACATATTATGGGTAACATCGAATCATAGAGCGTGCTTACTGTAACATTAGATCATTGATAAAAGCTTCAATTTTTGAACAAGTCTCGTCGTCTTTTGTGTCCAGGTCGTAAGGGATTTAAATTCTGGACTTCGATCCGGGTAACTATTTCAAAAAGTCGTTGGAGAACGTGGAATTTGTTTCAGAAAAAGCCTGTATCTCTCTCATCTCCGTCGTGCTCTCTGAACGAGATCTTCACACCGTATGTGAGTGTGTCACAGATCCTCCCGTCGTGAAGTTCCCTACTTCGTAAGGTTTGATAGAAAACATTACGAACGGAGCTGTGGTATTCGTTGATTGCTCAAATAATATATTGATCAATTTTTCGAAAAATTGATTTCTTATGTAGACGAGTGTTCGTTTCATTGCGGCGTTCTCGACGCTCGCCGGTTCTCCATCCTCTGTTGCTTCCGGTAATGACGCACCTATGGTAAAATTATGTCCCATCACAAAGATAATACAGATTTCAAGAAAATGGAATGCGGTTTATGAAAACGATTTCTGCGGAGGGTCCAGATTCGCGATCTTTCGATCATTTTTTCCCCTCTTATCGTACCACGTGAAAGCAAAGATGCAACTTATTGCATCCAGCTGAGAAATTTGGCGAATGAAATTCAGATATTTCGTGCGTTCGCTGAAAAAATTTGATATGACGTTACCTCATGCGAAATTTCGTACTCACAATCAGAACTGTAGAGTCCTACGGCGAATAAAATGCAGTAGAAGAAGAAAGCTTCGGGCATTGTGCAAATCGAATGTGAATTGCTCTGCGGATGCATCGGTCTTTTATACATCTTTGCATCCGTGCGAATTTTTAAGTGAACAAACGTTATCATACCCTGCATAGTTTATTTAGGTTACGCAGGTACCTACTACGCTGCTGCACGACGTGTGACGTAACAAACGTTCAATCTTTCAAGTTGTTTTACACTTTATTGATCATAAACTGATTCGGCGATGTGCGAGAATTTATGTACGTATTCGTATGTGCACACATACATACATACATACATACAGGTGCATACTTCCGCAGTGATCGTTTGCATTCAGACTTCTACCTGCGAAAGTTGATTCCTACGAAATCTTCCTCTTTTCCCTAAACATATACTTATTGTACAAGTTGCATCGCAGGTTTGTAGAATTACCACGATTCCACAAATTATGATTTTGAAATTATATATACGTAGTATATGCCTATGGAAACAAGCGAAAACTTGTTACGACAGCTGCTGCATTCGACGATTGGTATTGACCTACACTTTCAAGCAGGAATAGTACAAAGTCCGCAATGTGCGGCTCACCTATTTCATTATTTTATGAAGGTGATAGATAGCTGGCTATATTCGCGTTATCTTCGATGCGGGTAGGTATAGCATCTGTGCCTACTTTCGGTCATAAACGAAGTAAAGTCATATACTATACGAGCGGTAGGAAGCGGTGCGAAATGAAAGCATGCAACGAAATCAGATCAAATTTCGCGTAGGTATCATTTGCTGGTTCAATACTTTGCAATTATAGTATTTCCGTCTCTGAAATACTGTTCGTGGTTTCTCGAAGCAATTCGTACAAGAAATTTATTGCTGCACCTATCGGCAGCCTACTACTTCCTTATATTTTCAGCAAGTTATACCTATAGTTACCTCAATGGATCGATACCTCAAAGGCTTGTCTCTCCTTCTCATTGAAGGGACACGAATCTCCAGCCCTCGCCGAAGAGCCTTTGTACCCTTCCGCTGGGGTGCAGCACCAGACGGATTTCTTCGCTATGTCTGATTGTGAGTTACACGAAATTCAAAAAACGACAAACAGCCCAACATCGGTCGATATCTATTTTCTAACACCGGAGTACCTGGAGGTATCCGTGGCGAAAGTAATTATCACCATTCCACGGTACGACATTGGTCAAAGATCGTTTGACTATTCTTCATCGGTCTACAATTGAGTGATCCACCGATTGCCGAAATCCGCTACGTACGGAGAATCGGATGTCAATCCATTCGGACACTATTTCAGCGGTATAATTACATCACAGAAAGAGCTTTTTCGCCGGTTATCTCGAGCTGCAGCGCGCAGCGGTACCTATCTCAAAAAAAAAAAAAAAAAAAAAAACAGGACGAACGAAAAATGTGAGCGGACGTATAGGGCGGCTTTAGGTAGAACCTACACCGAGGACTAAGACCGTACCCATAGCTCGCAACTTACGCCGGTAATGCTTGATATTTTCGGTTCGTAAAACTTTATGGTTGGTAATAACGCAGAGCGAGCGCTCGGCAGACTCTAAAATTTCTCTCCGGGTTCGCCGATATAGGGAGGTACGCGACATACCTCTACATACTCGCGAGTGTGCAGTAGGTATGTATGCACACAGATAGATGGACGTCCGTGTGTGTCTTGTATACGAGTTATACGTTTATGCATCCGCATTTTCGCCCCCGCCGTTTTCCATCCCTCTCGCCGTCCCGTGCACGATTCTCGACTCCTCTTCGCCCTTCATCCCCGTTTCCCTCTGTTTTACCGCATCTGGATTTTCCCGCTGCCCCAGAGCTTCGCGTACCCAACTTCCTGCGGGCCATTCTCATTTCCCTTCCATGCGTGAGCACCTGGGTGCAGATATATATGCGCCTATAGGTACTTGGTAATTGAATACATACATATATATATATAAATCATGCGTGGGCCTGCTTCTAACCGGAATTTCCTCTGCAGAGATGCACATCAATTTCAGAATCGATCCTTAGCCATTGCCATTCCGGTCGAGAACTCTGACCTTTGATTCGGGGCAATTGACGACCGAAAGCTCCGGGTCTAGGTTCACTATTTTTCTACATTCCTGTGCTTTCGAGCCTGTTCGTTATTCGACGTTATTTTATTGAGCCTCGGGTGCAATCAACACATTCATATTTATGTTACACATTTGCCAAATTTGGGATCTCATTGGATTGCAGCTGGCATTTGAGCCCAGTCAGCGAAGACGGATGAATTATGCGTAATCCTAAATTTCTAATGATTTTCTATCAAATTAAGAATAATCGAAATCCATGCTTCGTTTGATCAATCGAGTTCCTCCTCCTTATAAATCGAATTTGAAATCTAGGGAAACGACGTTTGCATCGATTTTCGAACTATACTCAACATCGGCAAATGAAGCTTCACAGCTCATCTGCATGGAAACATAATTATAGATCGATGATATCAATCACTGCTTACATAGATCGTGATTCTTCGATCAATCAGTTCAGTTGATCCTAATATCGTCTTTTCATATATTATCCAAATAATTTGGCCACATGCTGTGATCAGGATTTTCTTATCCTGAAAAGAGCATCATCTGGTGCAGGCACTGATTTTTAAGCTGGATGATAAAAACTGTTGGCTCTCATACCGTGCGGCAGAGATTTACAGCACGTGAACTTACCGGCTGTAGAACAAGTCGTCGACAAAGCTCACGATCTCTCCGACAGATGGCGATGCTCCCCGATCCACAACGGGCGATAGAGAATTCCCCTCAACTAGTGAGCCGAGTCCATCCATCAGCCATCAGGCGTTTTTTCAAACAATTGAAATCGAACGTGAATTCGGATGCGGATGAGGAATTTTTTCTACACAGTTTCAGTGATTGCCACGAATAATGTAACAATTTATGAAATTACCGTATAATTTCACTTTTTTAGCATTTCTTTCACAAATTCTTTTCCTCTTTCATTGAGCTAATTCTGACTTGCGGTGAAGAAATGAATAGTTCTTATCGGTTTTTCTTTTTGTCTTTTTTTTTCTCGATTTCTGGAAAAGGAGGATAAGATCGTTAGAAGTGTAATGCCACCTTTCTATAAACTATGTATCTTCCTATACGTATACTCTACGTGGTCAGTGCGTGGGTAACAAAAAAGTTCGAAAATTAGTGGTATAAGTGTTTGGTAATTCAAACTTGCAGGTGTAAGTTGTAACACCTCGTTCAGTATTTGAGAATCGGGTATTGTGGCGAGGTACGTTACATATAGCGCTCACGTGTATGTACGTGTAAACCGCTTGACACATTTGCCTCCGCTTTTGCGGCGCCATGTGAGTATAGTTGATGATAAATACCAACTTCCAAATCCGACCACAATCGACTCGCATATTTGCCATAGGCATTCATAAGGATGAGAATTCGAATGACTTCGGTGCTCAGGACCTCGGCTGAGCGATTCTAAAGATCGCGGTGTGATCTCCGTATCTCGATTCTATTGAGTTCACTGACCACGACACTCGGCAGCGGGAAATCTACGTTTTGTAGAAAGAATCATTGATCCGTCGGTCAACGCGGAGATGGAAAGTTGGAGGGATTCGAAGCCGTGGCTGCAGACGCTTCTGAACTCTCGTTTGGCTTTTCTTCTTAGAACAGAGAAATCGTGGGGTGTCGCGCTTTTGTCCTTACTGCAGCCCCAAGTTTAGATTCTAAACGGGCACTTTCGGCTCGGCGTGGAAATAGCCGTGACAAAAAAGAAGAAGAAGATAAAAAAAAAGGAAAAGAAAGGAAAAAAAAGGAAAAAGAAAAAGAGAAGAAGGAAAGACTTCGAAGCAGCGAGACTGCGTACGTGTAAACAAACTGAGAGGCGCGACCAGCCGAACGGATGTGCGCCAGGGCGGCCAGCGAGTAGTCCCTCGACCAAAACGTCCAAACTCCTCGACAGATCATACAAAAATATATTATGCATACGTATTAAGTATACGTGTATATACGCATATTGATGCGTGTGTGTGTGTATAACGTTATAGAAAAGGGGTGATGTGAAAACATCGCGTACGAGAAGATTGTTAAAGAAATAAAATGAGAACGAAAAAAGATGAAAAAATAAAGATATTTCCCACGACATTTGAAAAGAGGAGAGGAAAAATCGTCAACTTTAAGAGATGTTTATTGACAATGTTAATACAGAGATTATATCTGAAGAACCTGCAAGGAACAAGATGCTGAAAAATGATATTATCTTGGATTCATGCCAAGTATATAGGAGTTTCGACCGGCAACAGTGCTGGAAGTTTTTCCCATCGCGAATATGGAAATTTTGCAATGCTCGCCGCGGGACAGAAGCAGAAGGAAGGAAAAGTAGAAAAAATGTACTACAAAAATTTCGGTCAGATTTTGCATCGAGATAAAAAAAAAACAACGGAATAAAAGCCAAAAAAAAATATTGCAGATTTGGTGAGTATCCACAGTTTTTTCTTTTTACGCCAAATTTTATGTTGCAATTAGTGTCACCGAAACAGCTGAAGAGGGAGAAAAAAAGAATCGAAAAGATATATCAGTAAGTATTAGTTCTGGTTAGTTCGGGGTTAGGCTTCAGAATTTGCGTTCGTAAAATTGTTGTAATTAAAGTTGTCTCGGGACTCCGATCATAATTAGACTGAGAATTTATCCGATAGCCGTAAATCTGCAGTCGTCTAAAATACATACACATGTTAATTATAGGCCACACTATAATACTATGTATACCTATAGGTACAGTATATCTTGCAAAAATGCTTACAGCCATTTCGAATTTTGTTCAAGAATTTGCAATAATTTGACCTCAGAAAAGGACAGAGTACGGATACAGTGTGAGTATACACCTCAGATGGCATGAATTATGAATTGGATCAGTTACAAGGATCCTCATTCGGATGAACAGCGTTCACGAATTTGTTTCTCTAATTATATTATACGTTACAGTATCATGATCATATTTTATATCCTTCATTCACACAAGCGATTTTCCCCGGTGGTAGCTATGGGGACGCCTTGCTCCGATACTATCGACTGACTTATGGTATGTAGGTAGGCCCAGTACAATCCCCGTGATCGAGTAATAGTAATAAAATACTGCGGATCCCCGGAATTGGACAAGTGCCACTAGCCCGATATCGATCAATCGCTGCATGAATCGAACCTCGAGAGGTTTCCGATCACCTATACGAGTTCAATCTACCTCCGGTTATTTTTTGGCGAAATTACTGAAGCTTCCCGTCGATTTCTCGTGTTTTTTTTTGCATCCCGAAAGACACATCCGGATGACGAATCCCCGGCAATCAGTACTGCAGCTATTCGTATTTCAACCCCATCCGAATGTCTAGTACACCGAAATAAGCTTCTTCAATAAATATCATGATCTTTTCATTGTTGAAGAATGCATGGAAAAGATCTGGAAATGGATGTCCCAGAATTCCAGTTTACCAAACATTCTCATGTTGCAGAATACACAAATTTTCAACTGAATGTTTTTCGGCCGAAGGATACGGGCGAATGGAATAGTACTATCATATTTGAGACAGTATGAAATTCTGCGGTCAATTTATAACGGAGAAGGGTCCAATTGGAACAAATTGAAAGCTCCGATCGACGCGAAGCGTGCGCATATATCCATGTTCGTGTAATGCAGTTTCTATTCCTGTACATAGTACTACCTACATACCTACGCGAGTGGCATACAGGTACCCGAATAGCTGCGCACGTTCAGTATACACCATACATAGAGCTGGAGACAAATCTATCTATTAATGTAAATATAAACTAGAAAGTGCGCTGAACTCCGAGCTTCATGGTACACGATACGTTCGAGCTCGGTTGTCAAGCACGCGGTTATTCTTCAAAGTCCTTGAAAAAAATCTTTCGATCCTTTATTTGCCCGGACTCGTAGCCGTGGAGGAGTTTTGAGACTCATGGCATCGAAGGAGCCTTTAGCCGTTAACCGATGGCTCAACCTTCGGGTCCGGAGCTCCGAGCTCCGAGCTGGTATGCCAACCGACCTGAGAAATCTACGAACGGTGGATACACGTAGTTTGAGGAATTCTCCTCAGTGTTTGCTGAGGAACAAGTGATAATTACTTGAGCAAACGTGAGGAAGCGCGATCATGCGACGGCCGTCGGGACGCCAACAGCCTCGACATCTCTCATCTTTCTACCCATCTCTGAAATTCTCATGCCAGTACGCTGCGAGCTGCAGGTGCAAGTCCATTGCATCTGTCCGAGAAGAGTAAACTTCCGTGGAAGAAAAAATTAGCCGATCGATTTTCAACGTCGATACGAATAGTTTTCCGCCGTACAATATCGAGCGATCCAACGAGTCACATATAGCAATGTTATAACCGGATTTCTAATCACGAAACGGCTATAGATAATCCCGCGAAAAATCAGTCTTCAACACGAACTAGGGATGCAAGTTTTGCTCGGCTGTTGATTCGCTGCCAATTTCTCGTGCGAGTGTCATTTCTTCCTCTTTTCGTTTCTCCTGCCATTCCTCCATCGATTCCGAAGGGCGCAGGAATGATGGATCGAGCGAACTCTCTGTTCGCGAAGGATATCCCATCCGCGAGCGTATAATGATTATCGATTTGGAACAGATTCGACCGTGAAGTGTAGGTGAGTGGTATCAACGGGGTAGAATCTAGTAGCGGTACATACATACAATAAAGTTTGTGTGATCGAAGTGACGTGAAAATAGTACCTACTACTGACCGTTAATGTCTTGTTCTACGGTAGAAGCATACACAGAAAGGTTATAGTACTAGGCGTCTGTGTATACGTATATACAGTGGCAGCATATACCAATATACAGTATATAGGTACATGCATGCATGTATATAATATAATATAGTATAGTATAATATAATATGATATAATATAATTATACGTCAACGTTGAAGGGAGTCACCTACTTGTTTTTATAATGCACGTTAAATAACTTTACGATACGTCTTATGCGAGTTAGTAGTATGTACGTATCTACTATCGGGGCAAATTGATTTCATAACGACAATCGTTGAATTAATGTACAATCAAAATATAATGTCGGCAATTAAGTGAAGCAATTGCTTAACCGCGAGTATAGTAGTAGTATAGTTGTAGTAGTCGGGAGGTAATGCTCTTCGGCATCATGTCGCACCGCGGCAGTCTTTCTTTGGAGTTAGGTACCATACTAACGCCGCCGGGATCGGCAATTCTCATTTAGCGGTGATGCCCGGTTTTCTCAAACGGAGGAGGTATACGTCTCCGATCTTCCGGTCGTCGGTATTTTCGCGATGAGATGTTAAATTGCAATTACAATTACGAGGCAGGGGTTTCGAGTGGCTTTACAATCGGTACTTCATGCGCGTGAACGATCTTCTGCAGTTGGACAGGAAATTCAAGTGTTAATGAATATAAATTCTTCACGGTCAGTGAGCAAACAGAATAACCGTAACGAATTGAGCTGGGAACGTGAGAATATGATCGTCTACTCATTTTCCTCTTCGGCCAAGGTGTGCGATCTCCGCTCATACTCACGGACGATTCGCCGGTCCAAGCAGATCGCACTTCAATGAGGGGGGGGAGGGGAAAATTGAGCGAACGAGTAATAAAGATTCAAACAAATGAATCGATAAATCAAAGAATAATCGGGACGGTGGCGCTCCGTGAGTCCGATTGAGAAAGGACTAGGAGGGCTAATTGGTAAGTGATTGGATGATAAAATGAGAAATCATAAGAGTGGAGATTGGCAATGGCTCGAGCTTGACCGACGGGACGGGACGGCGACGAAGACGGTATCGGGGTGAAACGGGGCTGAGAGCGCGTGCGCCTGTGTACACAACTATTAAGTGCTTACATTTATGCCTGTCATAATTGGCTCCGTTAAATGAACAGAGAGGAGAGGAGAGGAGAGCAGCGAAGGGAAGAGAAGAGAAGAGAAGAGAAGAGAAGAGAAGAGAAGAGGAGAGGAGAGAAGAGAAGAGAAGAGGAGAGAAGAGGAGAGAAGAGAAGAGAAGAGGAGAGGAGAGGAGGTCGAGAAATTAGCTTGTGGGTAATAACCTGGCTATTTATTAACACGTGAAACAAGACGCTCGCCGGCCAGCGAGCTCCAGTGAGCTTCTCGCTCGCGGAGCTTTCCGTCGGACAACCGCCGCCATCGCGGTCGCAACGAAGCGATCTCGTACAAATTTCAACGATATTTTTATCCACCCAAATTCAGTCGACGAGGGAGAAGAAGGTATGCCGCCTCTTCTATGGTGAGTAAAATTCGATTGTCCTTCGGTTGTGTTTTCTGTCCGTTTCCAATTTTCGCCAAAAATTGCTCACAGAACGTTCGCGATTACCGAAATTCATACAGATACATTCATCATTCATCGATCTTTCTCGAATAATAAGAATGATGGTATACGCGTAAAGGTATCCTTCGCATCGATCGACTTTGACAATTTATTGTAAATCTAATCCAGCGACGATGAAAATATACCTGAGTTTCTAAAATACCATTCAACGACCTGAAGGGTTATAATCTATTGTGTTACGGAGAGGTCCAGAGGCGATCATTAATTTCATTCGCTCGTTGCCGATCGTTCAAATTCAAATTCCGTGCGATCGGTATCTCGTCGGGGCTGTATGCTGTACGACATCACCGCGGTATGACAATAAAATGATAAATAAATCAATATAAATTTACATATTTATAATTTATGAGCAATGTCCTTCACCTGTAAGGTGCGTGTGGATCAAGGATCCCTTTTTTTTCAACATACGTGGAACCTTGTGTGATATAAAATGGTCGTATAAGTTATTACGAACATGAGAAATGCTCATCGTTATTTTTATATTCTTTTCTGCAAAAGCTAAAAATATTTGTCAAAAATTTTGATCGAAAAGAAAGAAGAAGTAAAAAAGACTAAAAGAAGCACAAAAAAAATGAAAAATTGGCGCAGCTTGCACAGCGGCGTCTTTTTGTCCATGTTTTTTTCTTTTTTCTCTTTCCTCGTTTTACTACGATTTTGAGATTGTTTTTCGTCTTGCGCTGCGCGCGTATGTGAGCCACGTACCTATACCTACGTTCGCGTCTCGCACTCGAGTCCGAAGGCGTTGGCGCTGCAACTTTTCTATTTTTGAGAAGCGAGAAGGTTGGTTAGGGTTGCGCGACGAGGGCAAGATGCAATAAATTCCTTTGGTCCGGGAACCCGAAGCTCGAGATGGCGAGAAGAAGGCATGGGCGAGGAGAGAGAGAGAGAGAGAGAGAATGAGAGCATGCAGTGCCTGCACAAACACAACCCGTCCGGTCAGCTGTATACAACTAATAATAACAATAATAATTATTTTTATGACATACCGCCTCTTCGCGCAAAGGATCCCCTCGTGCACTGTATGAAACGGGCACGAAAGAAAAACAAAAAAAAAAAAAAAAAAAAATACTCCGAAAATAATCTGTGTAAGCTTTATATATACAGTCTACACAATTTTCACCCGCTTATACCTGAAATTCGCTAAACGCCGCCGAAACAAGATGTGAGAAAAAAGCAACGAGGGGAAATTGAAGAAGAGTGGATATTGGGACGCGAAGTCGCTACCTGAAATCGAGTATTTTGATCGAAATCCAAATCATCGAATCTCCAATGAATTTTCAATAACTGAGGAATGATGCTCGGAGTTCTCACGAAGAGAAGAAGCGATCGAATCATGAACCCGCAGTTCACTATTTCTGTGTATCAATTGTAAGCAGCAATTCCTTTATTTTGGTGACCCGTCTCGATCGGAATCACGAATTCGAAATGACAAAATCTGTAATCCATCGAACCGAAAAATGAATAGTAGAATATCGAGGCAAGCCGTCCGTGAGCCAATATTCAATGACATCGCGGTTGGGATAGTCGAGTTAGAGACATTTTCGAATCCCTCGGGAACTGCGTCGAGACCGGACGACATTTCCTTGGCGAGGGCTGAGGGCTCGATCGATCTCACGCATGCAGACACACCCACATAGCCTAGTTGCGGAGTACGCGGGGCGTCGTGACAGGTATGAGTCCTGTTTCCAAGGGAATAATACAATATCTTTCCACACGATCACCATTGATCGGTGTACATCGACGACAGATTTCCAATTTCCCTGAAAATGACTAATCGTGTACGAACGAGAGGTTCAATTTCGTCGCCGCCGAAACCGGTATGCCGCTCGGCGGTGACAGCCCTCGATGATCAATCCGAAATACGAACCGGCTCCGAATCAAGAGCAGCCAGTGTATTTACAGTGCGTACACACGTCATCGTACCGATATTACAGGTACTTAGGTACGTTTCGTGCCATGCCTGAACCGAACCCATCGCGTATCTCTTCCACGCCCAGGATACAATCGAGGCAAGCGTACATACGTTACGTTCGCATGTCTCGTGACTCAAATCTCACGATACGAGGCAAAAATTAGAGCAAACGAGTGCGAGCTCGAATCGACGTCTTTTATCGATAATCGACTTCCGCCAGGCCGTCGGATCCTCAAATATTTGTACGGCGGGTCTCGAATTGATGGGTGTGCATGTCGAAATCGTTCTCCGTAGAAAAAAAAATGCTGCAAGTCTCAGGATATGTTTGAACGCGAATTATTTTCGGGATTTCGGCGCCCGGCGCCCGGCGTCCGTCTCACTCTTCCCTTTTTTCGTCACGTACTTTCTCCGCTTTTCTCTGATACTTATTCTCTATAGGTACGAGCAGTGTCCAGGATTCTATATACAGGATGTACGTACGTACGTACATACATGTTTGTGGCCATCATATATAGGATGTATGTCTGCATACGGGTGTCTACTGTTCAGCGTCACCTCACCTCACCTCACTTATCCTTATTTCCTAACCCGCGTACGGCGCTACTATTATGTAGACAATAATGGACGGCACATAAATATTCACGCTGGCAACGGCCATAAACGCTACCGTCGCTGCTCGCAGCTATATGGGATGGCGGAGCCGTATAGGTACCAGAAGTACACCAGGCACTAGCTCTCCGCTGCACGAAGAGAGAGAAAAAGAACAACCAGCACTCGGCAACAAAAGAGCTGCGGTACGTAGAAGGTCTGCGGACCTCCGCGGGTCTCTAGGAGTGATTAAAATTTTTCCTCTGTGCATGTTATCCCACGATTTCGATCATCCAATTGGCCTTGACGACGGGTGGAAAAACGAGCGACAGGAATTGGAGAAATTTAGAGGAGACGCACTATCAGAATCGCTGAAACAGTCGAACGAACGTTTTCTCAGCGGATGTAAAGAATTCCAAAATTCTCGGAGAGCCGTACGCACGTTCGAACAGAGTTTCCGATGTTTTTGCAATTCGTTGGGATTGTCGTGTCGTGTCGAATCTTCGGCTATGTTTGGTCTCTGTCATTTATTCGGTGCGCCGGTGCTTCGCTCGGATTGTGTAGAACGTGGAAGTCTTCGCAAAATTTTGTCTCGTTGGCGTGGCGAAGTGGATGAAATTACACTGCCCATTCGTGATGATGATGTCGGATACAGGAAATTACTCGTATCAGTTTCATGAATATCGAAAATTTCTCAATGATGGGGAATCTTTCGATCACGAACAGACAACGACAAAGTGTGAAAGTGGGAAAGTGGAGAGAATTCTACATCTTTTCTGCATCCTCGGAATGTTACATCGCGCGGAGATGCGGATGAGAGTTCTGAAAGATTGAGCCTGATTTCAAAAGCGTGGAAATGACTGGTGAACCAGAAGGCGTCGCGACGCTTTCACGGAGGTGGAGCTCGGAAGGGGATCGGACAAGCAGGCAATCAATTCATCGTCGCTGCAGCAACCGGTACAGGCAGCCACTGGCCAGCCATATCTACATTTCGCTTCTCGACCACCAGGAGAAACTGGCGACGGAGAGGGTCCACTTACACAATTATCGGCGCGCGGGATCTTCGTGTCGGCCCGTACTGCACTCATCGTTTTATGACCCTCTCCTCAAGACTCGAGCTCGTCCTTTCGAACTTGTTCTCTCCGTCTTCGTGGACCTCCTCCTTCTCCTCCTTCTTCGTCTTCTTGTTCTGCCTCTTCTTCATCTTGTTTATCGGCCTCACTGCCCCGCGTTCCCCTGTACGAAGGTATCCGTGAAACCTGAGAGATTCTCGCCTTCTCATTTTATCAGGACCAGATTACCGCATATCTACGTAACTTTGAAGTAACCTGATGGTGTAGATGCGCGCTCCTCTCTGCACATTCTCGTGTGTGTCTCGGATTATAACTCGCATACCAATAATATCTGTCCGGGAGTGAAGTGGATGCCGGGTTAGGAATTCCTGCTGTGTATTATGTACCACCTTGCGTATATCACGTCGTCCCGTACCTCCTTTTCTTTTTTTTCCCTCCCTTCCTTCATCCTGAGGCTCATATTGTGGTTATATTACCAACTCGACGCTGCGGCACGACTAGTCATCCGACGAACGAAGACAAGGCGAACTACCGTAACGCTAGGCAAAAACCCGTTGCGAATTATGAATTACGTGACATTATTGTAATACGAACCCTCGCTCGCTATTAGAAGTGTGAAAATCTCGTATAAAGTCTGCGAGAGATGATTCTGCGCGTAGAATGATTTTCATTCTGAGGTTAGATTTTGGGAGACGGATTCATTGTTCACTTTTTGGTTCGTACGAAGAGAGGTTTCGGGATTTATGTGATTGGTGGAAAGTGAAGCTCGATCGCGCAGGGAGAATCTCGGAGAATGCGAATATCATGCTCGTCGAATGAAGATATATCCGAAACGACCGGAGAACAATTCTGAAGTATGTCTCGGAAATAAACGCGGCACGCTTTTGTGCTTTTATGAAGAAGAGAGGAAAAATAGAGGAGAAATTCCACAGAGTTTTAAGGGCGCACTAAACATGGGTGTGTATCTATGAATGTAAAATGGTTTTTTAATTTATCGACTTTCGACCGAAACTGACAGCACCGACAGCCCTAGCTACGGCAGGCAAGCTCTTGAGAATCACGGAGTGAAAAGTCGGAGGCAGCGTGGTCGTTCGTCCATTACAAAGAGTTTTTTTAAGGGGGGAAAAAGAGAGAAGGTGTGGCTGCGCAGGGTATAAGTTGCCCCGTGATTTGTATCCACGAAGAAAACTGGTTTTCAAATTCTTCTCCCTTTCTCCTTGCTCTCTCCTCTTTCTTCTTTTCCTCTCTCTCTCTCTCTCTCTCTCTTTCGTCGTCGGCTAAAGCGGCAGCTCCCCTCGCCGCAACGAGAGATGCGGGTGGTTTGAGTGGGTGGGATTTCTTCTTTTCGAGAATTTGGACCACCGATGCTGCGCCGTCCGTGGGAGTGGCGAGCCTCGGTTCTTCAACCGATCCCATCGGCTCGACATGGAGTCCATTCCATGATATCGGCAGGGAGTTAGTTAGCTAGGCGATATTCAACGATGGACGTTCTCACAGGTCGGCCATAACTCGAACGAAATTCAGATCGGCTTTACCGAGTTTGAAAAGAGAAGTATTCTTGTATAATTTACTGCACACCCTTTTCGAGATATGGAATACATCATCGTTATTTCGTCCCTCGTCTTCTCGTCTTCTTTCGTTCTCAATTGCAATAAGATAACCAGCTCCCGACCCGCCCATCTCCGATACCTAACAGTAGGCATAATCGAACGTCGAAAGGAAGACTGGGAAGGAGAGAGAAAAAAATGGAACGAAGTGAAACAATAAAAGGAGCATGAAAAGAACCAGCAAGCCGGATGGGTTGGTAAGTGTAGCTAATAAACGTCAGCGAGCGTGCTAAGTGTTGGGGAAAAGACTGCGGCGAACTGCAGAGTTAAATTATTCTCAGTGCAGCGCAATTTAGTTAAGTTGTGCCTAACGTCTCGGACATTAAGCTGCTAAATGCAAAAGTTCCAGGCTCCCTGTGCCTACTATACGCAACTCGTGTCAGCTCGAAACTTTTCAAGCTCTCCTCTGCCTCTGGGCGGCAGCTACAGAACTGCAGAACTGCAGAGGTACGGAGGCACAGATGCACGGAGACCCGGTCGCTGCACCACGCCGGGTAAAGTGCAGGCTGCTCATAAATACACGTGTAAATATATTGCAGCCGGTATACTACCCGTTGTAAAATGGTAGCCGAAAGAAAAGAGCCCCTTAAATTCATACGCCAACGACCCATATAGGTTCGATTCAACTCCCATTTCGTCCTGGTATACCTACACACCTTCGAGATTTTCGTTTGTCTTCGCTTGTGCCGTTGCGTGAAATCAGCCGAACGATGGTTTTTGTATTTTGAAAAACAATCCTGTAATCGTAATTACGATAAAAAAAAGTATCGAAAATCTGAATAACAAAGAGTGAAATTTATGTTTCGCGGCATCCCGAGGTTATCTTGGATCGAGAACCGGGATAGATGTGAGGTACAGTTGTATCCACGTCTCGTTTTTCACTCGTTTAATGGTACTCGGCTCGTCGCATCCTCGCTCACAGTTTTTTCTCTTTTCTCCTTCTTCTTCTTCTTCTCCTCCTTTTTCTTCTTTGTTTCGTTTATTTTATCTCGACGGTCTCTGGAGAGGTGTACGTATCTCGAAGGATACTCCGATGCATAGTTTTAAGGTGACGCAACGTGGACGGGGTAAAAAACTTGAGTGAGCGAGCGAGTTTTTTTTTCAGGGCAAAGGGAATTGAGCCGTATATGAATCATTTTGGAATGGGGTTGAATTCCTGGTCGATAGATCGCTGGGTGGGTACAGGTACAGTTGAAACACTGAAACACTGCCGATAAAAATCTATCCCTTGATTAATTCCCACCTGCAGTATGGCCGTCGTCTCTCTGCACAGTTCGTCTAATTAGCGCCGAATTCGAAGAACATTTTTTGGTATTCTACTGTCACATGAAAGGAGGAAAAAAATGGTTACCGGGCTTGAGTTCACCCGTTTCGAAGATATCTCGACATTCCTACATCTATGCGTTACAGGTACAATCCTCCAGCTTTCGAATAACGTTCGTGAACAAGTTTCCCCGAAGCCCCTGTCCCAGTGTATACGTAACGACGAGGCAATCTTCTCTGACCACTAGTGAAATCGTCTTCGCGGTTGAGAATAATACCGTACTATAAACCCGGAAGAATTTTTTCCCTCAAAGGGTTTCAGAATTGGGGGAAAAAAAATAGGAAAAATATGTCTGTTTAGACTTTGGGCCAAACTATAATCCCGTGCAATTAAGGTCAATGGGAATTTCTCGTCTAGGTATACGTACCTCCACCACCAACTCCTTTATGACTTCGGGGAGCCGAGAGAGGTAGGTAGCTGGTAGGTAGTGGCTCCATAGACCGTCAAAATTCTGCCAGATTTCTAAACTTCCGGGTTTTCGGACCTGGCAGATAAAAACTCGCAGTTTTACGGAAGATCTTGTCCGACGGAGACGCGTGGATTTCCCTCGGTCCGAAATTTCCGCGGTTCAGCCAGCTCGAGGCGATAGAGGCTCGACAATGTCTCGAGAATTTGAAACCGCGAAACGGAATGTGAGAACTGTGCTAAACCGTCGAGTTCACTTTCTGCAACAGTATCGCGGGCTTGAACGACACTTGAAAACAGATTACCACTCACTCGCGTGCGGCTATGCTTGTGGGGGGAGAAGAAGGAGTAAGATATCATTGAGACGTGATAGTCTCCGGGGTGAAATTGGGGGTGGTAGTTGTCGCGAGGATAGGTATTGATGCACTCGAAGTGGCGCGGTTAAACGGATTTACGACGTCAACAAAAATAATCGTTTAACAGAAGAGAAAGAAGAAAAAAGAGAGAAGAGAAAAGAAGAACAAAGAAAGTAGAACGGAGAAAGAAGAGAGAGAAGGAGCAGATGAAAGGACGTTCTCCTCACGTCGTATTGCCCATCAAATTGGCCGGCGCGGCGCGGCGTTACGCTACCTCCGATCTCTCTGCAAGTGCAGATTCACTTTAACAAAACGACATGTGAAATACGCTGTACGCTACGTACGTAGTGTGAAGCAGGTAGTACCTACTTCTGCACTCTACGAGCTGATCGTGAGCTAAATTCAAGTGTAACTTTATATTGTGCCTTCAAGGACGCCGAAGCAGTAAGGAAAGTAGGTACCCACTTTCCCTTAACTTCCACCCGCGATTATTCAGACTCTTTCGGAGTTCGGTAAACATCTGCGAAACCTGATTATTTCCCATTTCGGTAAGTTCGCACGTGGCAATTTTTACGATTAAAGGTACGCTGCATGGAGGGGTAGGGTGAAAATTTTGGAAGACTAGGAACGGGGTAGGTCGAGATTCCGAATTTCAGAGATACGAATTCTGAAGTAGCGAGAGATCATGACAGCGAAATTCCCGTTTTTCATGTATAACTAAACCGAATGACTTCTTCAGCGGAAGGCTGGTCATCCGAACGCCCTTTTATCCGAATCTGTATTTTCAGATAGTTCACATTTCGAACGAACGTAGCGTAGATTAACAAAGTTTTGGAAATTATTATTTTTTAAATTGAAAGTTCAGAGCACCTAACGTTTCTATCAACCGATGACCCGAACGGAACAAGCTCAGAGATAAAGGTTTAGAAACGGTAAAACTTTGATAAGCAAAATTTCGCACGATCAGAATTCCGAACGGCGGAAAATTGCGAAAAAATGGAAACCATTCGATTATTTTCGCAGTACAAACGATGAATTCTCATCTAATGTCACCTGAGTATCCGCTTTCTCGGCCCTTTTATTCCAGTGGGCTTCAGGATTCTGACTTATCGTGCTTTTGGTCTTCCGATTCAATGAATTCGGATTCTTTAACTTTCATCGTAGGCACGATCCTGACTTGCGAACACTGGATATTCCGACCAGTCTAAAGTGAAAACGAATAGGACAGAAATAAAATAACGTAATTGAGAATCAAAATCTAAAAATCTACGATGCTTTGTTACCGTCAATATGAAGACAAAGATCTCTCCCCTGGAATTAGGTCAATTGATCTGAATTCTGAAGCTTTGCATGTTAATTGGAAGGAAGAATTACTGGAATAAAACTACGGCCTGAAAACCTGAAAATTATTGGTTACACTAGTACTTTGTCATACTCAATGATAGTGAAATTCGTAACTCTTGGACTCGTGCTTTCGAGACAATTAGGAATATTCCTTTTCCTTCATCCTAGTAGTACTTAGAACCAAAGTAGCAGTACGTACACTGGCGGTAGGTAAGTATAGGCATGGAGTGGAATGCAAATGTGTAATCACAGCGGTCGTTTCCAGAAGATCCTTGCGACAGGATACGAGAAACGGGGAAAGACGGGGGATATATACATATATATATAGGTACACATATATACATACATATATATTCTGGAGGTGGTATTCAGGGAGTGGAATTGCGCTAGCGTCTCTCTAAAATTCCGTTTGTGCTGTGCTATCTCTGTAGTTTCAGTTTTAACGGCCACCCCGGCCGAGGATTCACTCGACGATAAGGCGTGCTGGTGTCACGCCGTATTTCTGTACAGCGCGTTTCATACAGTTTTTGGTCCCTCGTTCAATGATGTGAGTAAAAATGGAAATTCAGTGACTATGGAAAGGAATATTCTCGATTATTCCCAAACGCCGAGTGCACCGTTCGCCATAATTCGGGAAAGCTTTCGTTCTATAAATAGAAAAAGAAAACAGAAAATTTTGAGGAAAGGTCTTAATTGACTCGACTGGATTGATCATGACCTAATTCCCTGAGAATTTACAAGTTCGAGTGTTAACTTCCATAAGGATACAAGAGAGAAAAATGCAATTCACGTATAGTGCCAATAGAAGTATAGCTGTCCTCAAGCCTAGTCGAGCTCTCTTCAGGAGAGCTCCGATGACGATGAAGCTTGGAAAAAAAATTAGACTCATTATAACCGCGACCGAGTGACTGTTATGGTCTCGAGCGAAGGTAAAGCCGAGCTGAGGTTAAAATGTGGTACAATTTATCCCGGGAGACTAGTTTGGCGAAAGCGGATTCTCATGAGACCCTTGGACTTTGTATCACCCTATATCGTCGCGAAAGAGAGGGTCGTCACAGTGCCATAACATAGAATCCGTGTGTCCTTCTATACGGTATTCACGTATGCATGCATGTATGTATGTATGTAGGTATGTATGTATGTAGGTAGGTACATAGATAGGCAGATAGATGCAGTATATACTCTGACACGAAAGTCGGAGCTTAGCGCGGATCTCTCAAAGCGCGCATCGCGCTTTGCCTCTCGAAGCGACTTCCGCTGTTTTACGACCCTCTTCCCTTCGTTTCCCTTCACGATCTTTCTTCACCCCTCGATTCCCTCGCCCGGTTATAGTATAACAACCGCCATCGCCAGCTCGCAGAACTGCGGAGATCCCCTTTCGAGATGCGGGAGATGAAGGCTGTGCCTTCGATAGGGGAACCGCATCTCGTTCCCTCAGCCCCCTTCCCGCCGAAACTGAAAGACATTTTCTTTCTCTTAATTCTGAAGTGGACTCACGCTCTCAGCGTAAAGTCACAGCCGGTACGAATCTTCAGTTTTTCGTTTCGAATTTCAATCGGCGCGATTTGATTCCTCAGGATTCTCGCAGCCCCGCCAACCAGGTTCGCTCGAAGTCTACGTCGCGTCACGAGGTAGTAGATAATCAGACCAATCAGATTCTCGAAAGACGGGATATAGCCGGGGGTTAGCGAGGAAGAAAGGCGTTTAGTTTTATACCGCTCTGGATAATCTCTGTGATTCAATCGCACAAAAGGATCATGAATTTGTAACTCTATTATAAATCTCAGGCCTGACTCACCCTCGTGGCACAAGAACTGGAGTCTAGGGCGGTGACAGTTGCTTTCGGTACCTACGTATCGGGCGAAATCTACCGCTTATACAGTTGGATATACAAATCCCACCCCAGTCGCAGGCCACGTCCTCAAATCAGCCCCAATATTCCCGCCACCACTCTGCCTGCAGCTATGCGCCACTCCGGCGAAACTCGTATCTCGTTAACGAGATGTGCGTAATGGAAGGGCGGAGAGGCGGAAGGGGAAGGGGAGAAGGAAGATGCGAGGAAAAAAGTGGGTGGAGATTTAGGGATGCGGAATAGAGATTATTCCGTTCCTTCGTATGTACCCCGACTCTTTCTCTTTCCTCTCAATCCCCACCCAAGGTTCTCGCGTACCTATAGAAAGTATACTTATGTACTCACGAGAGAAGCGAGAGAGGCGAGTGAATTAGGAGACAAATCACCAAATACATCTCTATATCGTACGTAATTGGTGTCAACCACCCTTCTTCTTCTTCTCTCGCAGCCTGAGGGGGTTTCCGGTGGATATATATGTATCGTATATATGTATATGCATGTATATATATTCCAAGATATAACTATAAAAGCGACCGTTCAGCATAATAAACTCAGCCGTTAATACGGTACAATCGCTAATAGAATCATGGGGTCCAATTGAACTGAGGACTGTGCTGCAGTGGGGAGCTATTGCTGCAAAGTTGCTCCGGAGCTGCAGCTAGCTGGCTAGTCGCTTCACAGTCGGTACATACGAACGTATCTACCATTTCGACGTCAGGACGTCTTTCATTTGCATTTCGTGCATCGTACTGTAGCAATGGTGACGGTGAAGTCGTAACCAGGTGAATTTCCGTCGACATCATCATGTATGAAACTTATTCACTTAGTTTTCTTCATTTCTTCATGTAACAGTGGGAACCGCGCATCTGCGCATTAATAGGAATCGTTTTTACATTGCATATACCAATCAAGGTATGAAGATTCAGAGCCTGTTCGTATTTTGGATTGATCGTTTAGATCGGTACCGCCGCACACCGGTTTCGGTGGAGACGAAAGAAGCTCTGTCGATGAAACTGGAGTACGTGACAGCTGTCACCGATGCGTAAGCTCGGAACAGGGATCGGCGAAACGGAAATTATTAATCAGCAGCACAGCACGTTCGTGCGTAATGAATCATTTTCACGGAAATTCGAGATTTATTCCGCTTCGAATCGATGATTAAAATTATTGGAAAGTCCTGCCTAGACTCCATGCCGTGAAACTATTCGAGAGGAAACAGACCGATCGCGTCACCCGATTACCATAATACCAATACCGATTGTAAAAATTTGAGAAAAATTTCTGCTGCAAAAATGAGGAGTAACATTTTTGGAGCAATCCTTGGAGACGATGAAAGATGAGAGTGATAAAACGAAGAAGAGAAATGAAGAGGAAAGGGAAGGGGGAAAAAGAATAAATCGAGGGATCTGCACTCGCCTCGCACTCACAGTGATTGCCTCGCGTGACTCAACGCGGTACGCGATAGACTTTATACTACATCTACCTATCTATGCTACAGATTAAGGCAGGACGAGATAGGCGAACACGGCCGCTCCCTGTGCCTACGCGTACCTTATACGTATACATATAGCATGTATACCTATAACTTGGATAGAAAGACGTCTCACATCGACGCCTACGTCGCGACGTCGTTTATCTGTTGCGTGGCGACAAGCAGCACGTGAATTCTGAGCGGGGTAGCAATTAATGAGAGAGCGAAGAGCAGCACCGCCGCGCCGTGCCTGGCCGTCCTCAAAACCAACGTATGCTGTGGACGGTTTTTCTTGTCTAAATTTGATTAGCTTCACTAATCACTTATATTCGAGTGGCTTAATTGGCCGAATAAGAAAAACCAACGTTAGCTATAAAATTACAAATACATCAGAGCCAATTATCCGCTCGTCTTATCTCATCTCATCTCACTTCATCTCGCCTACTATGCTTCCCCTGTATGCGACTTGGACAAAAACGCATACGCCGATTACTCGCGGCGCTCGCTTGAAAATAGAAATGAACGAAGAAAAAAAGGGAAAGGAAGAAAAGGAAGACTGAGTACCCATACCGAGAACAAAACCCTGCGGAGCTCTTTCGAACGATGTGAAATTCGTTTCCTTCTCTCATAGAGATCGGAGAAAATGAAATAAGGAAAGGGAAAGAACCTGGTATCCGACGAATTGCCGAATAGTCGAATTCGGCAATCAGAAATTCTCACACATCGATCTTCTGTCCCCCCGAAAGAAGAAAAAGCTGGCGGTATATCTCCGCGGCTCCTTTGGGCTCCGCGTGTATACTACGGTCGCTTATTAGCGCGCAAACGACTCCATCGCAAGAAATTCCATTCTGAATGTTTAGCCAAGCGAAAAGCTACCATTATAATTTCGGGACTCTAATCTCATGCGCAATGGAGATAATAAAAATCGAAGAATCTCTGTTTCCATAGAATGCGAGTAATTCGCCTCTTGAACTGTCATGGCCGTTTGTTCGTGATCAGAACCCAACAACGGCGAGAAAACGGATAGGCAGTCGGAGTCAGACAGACTTACATACTTCCGAATGGACGGGACGAGGAGGTATCGAACCGAATCTAAGATGGCTCTGAAAGCGTAAAATAACGACTACCGTAATTTATGGCTGAAGGGTGTCGTATAAAACGTAGATACCTTCTGTACCCTCCCCTCTCCTCTCCGCCCCGTGCACCGTGGCGGAGGAACCGGATACCTGTGTGTACGTATATACACACATATGTATATCTATCTATGTACGCCGTATACTGTATATTCATTGAAATGCATCTATACTTACAGGCTTGTCTGGCTAGAGACAGCCGCAGCCTCCATTTCCATCTATCTGTTCCGTTCCTCCTCGTTTCTTCGTGAAACAGGTCCAAGTTTAGGGGTTCAATCCAATAGTAGACGAAACTGTGCGAAGTCCAAATTTGAGGGCTGGATGTGGTAATAAATGAGAGTATTCGAACGTATGGTTCTTTGTCAGCTATTTAACGGATTTCCAATTACGAGATTCCACGTTTTTCTACTCAGTGACGCAAGAATTTCCGCCCTCATCAAAGCTGACGTGTGTAGTAGGTATATAGGTACCCATCCACACAGCTGGTCTCGTTGAAAATTTTACCTCGAAGCAATATTTTTGTTAGAATTACGCGACGAGCTCGTTACGTTTACTTTTATGAAGGTGTTATATTTGTACAGTCAATATTTGAATGTCTCGTAACTTTCTCTTCGGTTAGTTGCCGCACAATAAATATGTTATGAGTAACTACGCGTCATTAAAGCAAACCGTGTAGTAACTCTAATTCCGAATTCCTAAATACCATTTCCGTCTGCGATCTAATAAATCAATCCGAAAATTTTGTTCGCACTGTAGCACGTACCTGAGTGTATATGCAGATGTATTCCTCAATCGAGGATTCATTTTTGCGGAAATACACCGCATTCGCTGATATTCGTGATATTGGAGTCCGAGCGAATACCTAACCAATTTCACGAGCAGAGTTCGATCACCCTGGCGAGTCCGGTAACCTTGAGGTCCAAGTCGCAAGCTGTCTTAGTCTTCCAGCACAAAGAAACTGCATCTAGAACCTCGGAGAAATCTCGTAGGCAGGATATGCGCACAGCGAAGGTACTTCGAGTGTCAACGTGAACGAGCTGTCACCGCAAGAACATGTATGCACGAATGCAGAACTCCCCGATAGGTAGTTGGATAAGGATTAATCGAGGGGGGCTCTGATTCGAGAATCGCGAGTTAACGGAGACACATATTTGATCTGACTTAACACTTTGAATCATGGGGATCCTTCAGCCTTGCGAATACTCGTAAGGTGTCCGCGTCTCGAGAAGCAGGTAGTAATCATTTTTCATTCGAGCAAGCCTTCGACGATCTTTATATTTTACAGCGTAGTAAGAACTCTCAGGAGGTAGTTATGTACATACGTACGTAGGTATGTGTATCCGATTTTTAAAACCAACGGAGAAAGAAACATTGTATGGTCGTGTAGGCGCTGGAGTGAGTCTCGGTGGTTTCTTCCTCAAGCACAAAGTTTAATAGTTGCAGTTTATTGTAATAGACTATTATAAATTAGCGAGAGAGAGGTATAAAGTACCACCACGTACCTGCCTACCTACCTAGTTCCTACGCGCAATGAACAGACGACTGAATCACCAGGGATCGTTAGGTCCACTTTGTGTTACCATTCTCACATTGCACAAGGATACTTGGACCTAGAATGAACTGCAAGATGGCTTCTGCGATCGTATAGAAACAATAATTCCTCGTTTACATGCCCGTCACTTCCTTGGTGTGTAACTGTATGCATGAGAAAGAATTGATGGGTTGTAGGTGTAATTATTCTAACCGAATTCAGGGGCAATTGGTGTGGCCCCAGGCAATCTAACCTAGCTAACACAGAAAATATTCATTTTTCATCGAATCCGATCGATTTTTCTGAAAAGTGAAATACTTGGCCGCTTTCTGCCATCATACTCAATGAATTCTCAAAGTTTCATCGAAATCGATCGAATCGCTTGTGTAAATCTACGATTCTCGTTTTCGAAACGGTTTCCGGACATTTGAAATGGCGACTCCAATGTCTGCCCGAAACTTTATCTCTTCTAAACTTCTCTCTGCTTCAATGAAGATTATCATTGAAGCATTATGCTGAATTACGACTGACAACAGGCTACAGGAAACTGTATACAAGCGCCTAAAGTATAGAAAAATAATTTTCAGACGTCGTGTGCAGGCCCTAAAACTGTCATGGCGTAAAAGAAGGAGGATAATAACTCACGGGAGGACGATTTTCGAGCTTGAGGGGCTACTTTTTTTCTTGGACAGCTAATCTCGCGGTTTGAGGTTCGTGGTCCGAGGACTCTGACACGAGGTGTCAGTTGGTCGTATATATATCGAAGCAGCCCACAATGATTTCGCACTTATCCTACACCTCAAGCTGTCTGCATTGGGAGGACAGCTCATCGAGTGTAGAGTTTCAGGTGGCTTTATTTTACTTTTAACGGCGCCGTAAGCTTCAGAAGAGCGAGGGTTGTCCTGGACGCGAGGTGGGCTAACTTTTCAAGAAGAATTCCATTCCGCGGTGTGGATCGCTCGTAGACATTCAAAGTTTAGGTTAGACCGTGTCGCCGTATTCTCCTCTAACCACTCGCATCTCCGAGGGTGAAATTTCGGTCTTTTCGTTGTAACTATTATCATGATTATCGTCATCATTCCTTTATTTTTTCTTCGTTTGTCTTCTCCAAGCAGCTCATGCCTTATTCACGAGAAGATCAGACTCTCCTCGGTTCTCCCGTTCGCCGCACCGTGTAGTTCACTTGTCCACAGCCAAAGCCAAAGCCAAAGCCAAAGCCACGATTTTCAATTAATGCTACTTTACGACGTGGTCTCGGAGTCCGAGGAGTCAAACCTCACCCCATCCACAGAGTCAAAGCATCTCTCACCGTACCTCTACTCTTCCCCCTTTCTTCTCCTTGAATATATACATATCCCCGACGTATTTATGTATACCTACAGGACTTTGATTCCCGTTCCGATGCCCCATGTTGCCACGGAGATAACTCTCTGGAAGACTCCAGCTAAGCCGGCAATGAATTAAATACTGGGGTCTTATACCTGCCGAGCACCCATGGCTTCGGGCTCAAGATGGACGTCCAATTCCAAGCTCAAGGAATCCTTTCAGGCCGCGCGCGAGGGCTCGGTAAAGGTACACGAGTCAACTTTGATTGCTCGTTGATGTTGGTTATGGTAGTCAGAGAATCTGTAATATCTTCTTTCTTTCCGCGTCGAGGAACGCGGCTTGCAGGACAAATAAGAAACAAGCTCTCTCTCTCTCTCTCTCTCTCTTCTTCTCATCCTCCTTTCTTCATTTCTCTCTCTTCGTCTAGTTCTCTCGCGGCCGCGTTACGAACACCAGATCGGATGGCTCACATTGACGGAAAAGTCGGGTACTACCACAATCCTGAACAGGAGGGTGGTTGACGTGTCGTTATTTATGCCCTCGGCTTCCAATTCAACCCTCCGATGGCGGCCCGGGCGAGGATCTACCGCTCTCTCTGCTTCCCTCCCCTATTCCGGGTCCGCCCTGTCCCTCTTTCTGTCCCTCTCTCCTTCATCCCACGCTCCATCTCTCTCCATCTTCCCTCTCCCTTACCAATCATGGTTCCTCTGCTCCGTTACGCTTCATAACAGCATCGCCGAGCTAACCCAACATCGACCCGGCTCCAGCCTCCGCCTACGTTATCGGGTACGGAATACACACGTATAACACCCGCGATGCTCGAGCAGGTCTGACGCTCTTCGTCAAAATTCGAAATCCCAGATTTATCTCCGTACCAACCCTTTTCGTTTGGGCTTCTTTTTCGTTCTGACCAAAGTCTCTGGAATACTGTAAGATTCGAAAACGCAGCCTCACAGATTTCGGCGTTTTGAAGCAGATATATATAATAGCGCTAGATCACAAGCTAGAGTCCAAAACCCGTGCCAAGTATTTCTGCATTTGACTTTTTCCGATTTTAGTTCCGGCACAGAGGGTCAAAAATTCTCTTCATCAGAATTTCGGAAGCCGGAAGAAAAGATGGAAAAAAAAATTTAATGACGAGGCACTTGATTGGAGTAGCTTATGCGACAGTCTAGTTCGATCAGTAGCCAGGTATTCGTTGTCTCAAAAGACGAGATGAGCGGAGAAGAGAGAAGGACGGATAGAGAATGGCTTAAAATGTCCTGACGACGTAATAAATCGAGGTATAGAGGTAGGTATGTCGTTACGGGGGAGGGCAAAACGTCCGGTGAAACGGAACGGAGAGTTCGGAGAGTATACGGATGAAGCGGTACAATTCGACAGTCAACTGAATGACCGGTCAGTCGGGTGCAGAGAGAGGCACTTTCCTCGAAACAGCGTCGTCACCATTATCGTAGTTCCTACTCGGCTAATATCTGCAGTAGAGTGTAATATATGTACTTATATACGACCTGAGAATGCCCGTGAAAACATTCACACCCCGGTATAATATCGTTCGCTATCTCCATCAATTCATCCCTTGGTGATATTTTGTCCGTGTTTTTCCTCTCTTCTCTCCTTCCGCAAGACTGCCGAGGGGTGAGATGAAGATTTTCGCGACTGAGGCACATCTTGTCGTAGGTTACAATAATCAGTGCACGCAGTTAGACGCGTGTGTAATGTATTGAGAATTAAAGATGTCGAGAGTAAAGCGAACGGGAAAATGAAGAAACGAAGAAGCCCGCAACGGCAAGGCTCGTCTTTTATTTCTACGGGACGCAGGGGAGGGCGGGGGGTTAATTCTGATTTCGGTTTAATTTCCCGCCGAGTCTTATACATAGGTACCTACCCAGCATTTCCTCCAGCAAACATTGATCCGAAGAACGGGACGGTGAGGGCGAAAGTACTGAAAGAAGCGGGATCGGAGTTCTAGACCAACCCTGGAACTCGGAACCTGGAACCCGGAACGAGCCGCAGTTCCCTCCGTCAAAGTAATATCTCCAGGATCCCCTGCGGCCCGAACGAATCCCCGTCTATGTAGCCGAGCTAATTAAACGCGCAGACATCACGGGATGCGGAAACCTGCAGAACCAGGGTAGAGGATTGGGCGGGTGTGCAGGGATGAGTGACGAGAGCCTGGAGCTCGGCCGCCATATTGTTTTCGATAAACTATTCACTTTTCAGAAACTTTCGACTCTGTGTGTAGGTTTCCTCGTTGTTTGCTGCTCCTTTCTTCTTCAACTTCGTTTCTTTTTTTATCCTGCACTACGGTACAGTTTTGCAGCGAGGATAGGTACTTTTCCCGAGGACTGGAATATAAAAGCGGGTTGGCTGTGTTTAATATTCATTTAACTGCTCGCTACGTTCTGCAGTGCGAAACATCAAATTATTGGCAGGAGTAAAAAAGGCTTCGTATATTATAGCTGCTGCTGCTGCTGCTGCTGCTGTGGCAGTAGATAAAAATTTCGAAAAATTTCAACGTGCTCACCCTCGTCCTCAGCCCTCACCCCTCGCCAGGTCAAACGTCCTGAAACATCGCTCAGGCGGCTTACAGAACTCTGTAATTTACCTTCGTAAAATGTTGGCGCGCTGCACAGATAGCTGCAATGTATGTACCTCGTTGTTGCACTTGGCAGAGGTTCCTTTTCTTCTTTGGATCTTTCTTCTTTTTCGTTTTCGTTTACTACCAGTGCCATTAACTTTACGTGAATTTATTTTCACTCGGTTAAAGCGGGTACCTGCCGATAAGTGAAAAATTCTGCCGCAAAATTATTCAGCCCTGAATCGCAGCTGGGCATATTTTATTCCGCTTTCCGCACGTCGAATTTCATACGGATACCGACACCTCAAGAAGCTTCTACTTCGGTTCCATATAATTATCAAGCACGACGAGGAAGATTTTTCCATTCCTCGTTCTATACTAACGAACTGAGATTTGTCACGCTCCGTAATAATCAGGACTTCGACAGCGTCAGAATGCGGTGCCAAGAATTTCGAGAGACACACATGCACCCGTCATAATCATCTTTCGAGGAGGCGTTACTATATGTATACAACGAGGCGGAGGGATGCCTTTGAAAATCACGTGTGGCCAACGAATGCGAAAGCATCTGCTGTAAATCTGTCCTCAGCTGTTAGATATGTTAACGCACTGAAGCGACTTCGTCAATTCGCACAAACTTGTTACAAAAATTCTGCAACCGTAGATCTAGGCTAACTAAATTAAAATGCGAGTACCTACAGGTACATATTTTCGTTGAATTAGGTAAACACATTTTTCCGTGGTCACGTATATTCGATATATGTATATCCCGTATCTTTGGGTATGACAGATTTTCAATTTCGCTGCAGTATACGATCCGATCGAAACGATCGATCGTGACATCGTGTCGCACTCGTTTTGTCGGATGACGAAATTACGGCACTCAAAAGAGGAAATTCTTGTCTCACTGTGGCTTTCGACGCGATCGTTATGCGAATATATCTGTACTACGCGTTTTGTCGATCGGTACTACCGATCTATATCCGCCTTTGATATAGCGAGCTGTATTCGAGTATAGATTATTTATACGTGAACTCGTATACGCGTGTACCTACAGTGTTAGTTTTCCGTGATTCCGTTGGTTTTCGACAAGTCAACTATAAACATGAACCTTCAACCTGCATCTATCCGTTTATTATGCATAGTTTATAGACTGCCGTTTCTTTATATAAAATAACATGCGACTCAAATATACTGACGCCGCGTTACTATTCGGCCTGCAAAACGATCTTCGAGCTCTGCGGTCATAGTAGTAATAGACGCATAGGTATAGGTATACCGAGACCCGTAATGTAAATAAATAAAGTTTCACTGTATGGCGACCTAACAAATAGACGGCTTAAACCCCCTTAAGACTAGGAATAATAAATAAACTATTCTTCGTCTTTAACACGTTGAATCGAAAAGACTCTGCAGCCCGACCGGCAGTCTGTTGTAGTATTATAGCTGGAATACTGTGTGGAAAACAAACGCATCCCCTTCCTCGCACCCATTCAGTGTGATCGGTATTCGGATTTCACTGTGTGGATTGCAACTCAAACAATAAATACGATCAGTATGTAGAAGTGAGCAAACTATGACAGATCCATTCATTCAACTGCGATAACTTCTGTAGCAGTTATTGTATTTTTCCACCTCACGGTGAATCCGTGTCAATTCATTAACGGATGTAAGTATATGCAACTATTCAGTCAGTTGCGCCGTTGGTTTGCCTGTATACTTACATTCTTCTACTCGCGAGTGAGATAAAATTTGCGCCAGCCTTACCGCAAAACGTGAAAAACAAAAGAAGAGGAAATTCTAATTTTCTTTACAACCGATGCGAAACACTGTAGCATAAAAATTGGTACTAAAATTCGCAATATAGGTGAATGCATACATCAATTTGAAAAGTGTTTTGCAAACTGGCAAATCCCTCGACAAACGAAAATGTGTTTTGTTTTTTCTTTCTTTTCTTTCTGGTTTTTTTTGTTTTTTTGTTTTCTTCTTCTTTTACCTTGAAGGGAGTGGCTCTGTATCCCTCGTCGGGAGCCGACGATGTGGATAAGGGCGCGAATTCCCACTACCACCACCACCACCACCACCACCAGCACCGCAACGACACGAGAGTTGGTACAATTGCCTTCAAGGTGGTTGGAGAGAGTCTAATGGGAGGCTCGGGGGAGGCTGGAGATATCAGGGATGACGACGTATCAGGGGTAGCGAATATTCGCGTCGCGACGCCCGCGCATGAGCGTCGGAACGCCGACGCGGAGCACACGGCGCCCGGAACCAACGACCCTGGCGTCCTGAACCCCATTCGATTCGCGAGGTGAAGAACACTTTTACTTATAGCAAAGCACTTCGCCCTCTGCTTCCGACGCGACGGTCTTACGACGATCGCCGAGGAGGAGTAGCAGCACCTCGAAGAGAGAAGAATCTTCTACAATCTCTGTGGGAAACTTCAACCGCCAGGACTTCGTCCTGATCTAACTTCGCACCGTCGATAACCTACGACGAGAACCTACGGGATATACACGAATCTTTACGAACGGTAATCGACGAAGCAAATCGGCACGGAGGATAGCTGAGCTTTTGGAAATCGAGAGTTTTTTTTTTGTTTTTTTTTTTTTGTTTTTTCTTCTTCTACTTTTCTTCGACGAACGAATATCGGTGAGTCTTTACCTGAACACGATTATTGTATGTTTGTATCCTATCCCGATTGTTGGAATCAATTCTAGAATACAGACGCGTGGTAACAATGCTTCAGTGAATTCTAGAATCGACACATTGAGCTAGCTATAAGAATTTGATAAAAAAATATTGAAAGCGGATTTTTTGGGAATTTTGAAGTTTGGGATCGGGTCAGCGAATCTCTGGAACGGATTTTGGGAAGAATTTTTACCGGTATAATACCGGAAAAATTGGTTGTTCCTTAGAGGGAAAAACTTGTTTGAAATTTCCAAGAATTTCGATGGTTTCGTGTCCGGTTGGTTTTGAGGTTAGTGAATAATTTCGGCGTCGTTCGTAACGTGGGGTAACGATCAGTTAATTATTCTGTTCCAAGAGAGTGTTCGGTTGCACCGTAAAACAATTCAATAAAAATTCATGATGCCCAGGCCGGAGCGGACGGAACCGTTCAACGTACGCAATAAGTATCGTTGTCCGACGCGTGAGCGAGCGGTGTGTTTCACAAAAATATCTACCACATGAAGGGGGGGGGGGGGGGGGGGGGGAGGAATCGAAAATAAACTAACACTATACTTTTCTGAGAACCCGGAATTTCTATTCCAATAAAAAAAAAAACCTTCTCGAAGGAAACTCTAGCATCGGTTGATTGGTTTTCGCTGTATTTCTTAGAAGGAAACGGGTCGTTCGTAAAAACATGCCGCTCCGGCTTCTCCTACATCTGGTTGCAGCAGCGGATTGAACGCAGACTAACACGAATACGTCTGAGCGTTGAATTATTTTCTCCCTCCGGGTTCTCATCTTACGCAATGCACACCGAGCAAGATCGTTCAGACATCTTCGTCATTCTCTCTTTTGCAAAGAAAAACGCGGATAGAAGATGAAACTCAGAGGATTGATATCGTGTGGAATTCCGCACGCGTATGATTTTTGTTCTTCAAGCAATGGAAATCGCTCCAGCTCACAAATCCTGCTGAGGTTTATAACAATTCTCGATTATGGCTTCGCGTAATGTTGCATGGCGCAGCGCGACGGTGCAGATAACACGGAATGCATGCCGTGCGCCTCGACGTACGTAGGTACACGTACATACTACCTAGAATACAGGTATACGACAATTAACAACGATTGATAAGTAAGTTCACCTGGCAATTGCGCCGCATACGTATTCTCATACTCGCCGAGTGCGTCGCGTATCGGCGGACAAGGCCAACAATCCCCTCTTTCAAACTATTCGAGCTCAGATTGCGAGAACCTAAGCGAAGACCTTCGGAAGACTGTTCAAATACCGTTTCGCGTGTTCTAAATTCGATATCGCAAATATACCCATGGCACTTCAGCCAATGAATTTTCACGCCGATCCCCCACAAAACGTCATAATATCATCGCCGATTTCCGTGTGTAGGAGCTGCAATCGGCCCCACATCAATTATTTTCTAATTTTCGACTCGAAGATCGGAGTACACACACGCTGCAGGTATCACAAATTCGGAAGATGAAAATGAACGTCTCATAAAACTCCATCCGCCGCGTTGATCGAAAAACGTAATCGACGTTGAGACGACCCGCTGATTTTCAGCTCTATAGTACAGGCACTCGTAAGTTCACCGTCAGTGTAAAAATATATGTATAAATTAGTTGCAAAAATCAAACGGTTCATTCAATTTTCATTTTCATTCCGTGGTGATGGCGATGAGCGGGTGTAGTAGTACGTGTTACAGATGTACAGACGGACGAGCGTGTAAATCGTACGTTTGGGTATAGACCGACGCGTTGTAACGAAGGATGTTGTTTCTTTACGATCCGATACAATTGAGCTAAGTTTATGCCGAAACCAAATTCACAAGCATGATAATTTCTCTTTTTGGCACGAGCGTGCGTATCGGGCCATTGCGTATACAGCAGATAGATGGATGGATGGATGGATGGATGGGAAGAGAGTCGCGTGGGACGTTAAACTTAGAAAAGAGGCGGGGGGCAGGAGGTGGCGGTCAGGGGGGTAACGAGTGTAGGCAACGTTAACTTTTACAATGACGATAACTCGGGTGCAGTAGCACCAATTTCATTCCACGCTGCCGCTGTATGTGCCTATAGGTTACACACACGCACGCACGCATGCACATGCATATGTATACATACGTATACTATATATAACCGTTTAGTTTGTACGGCTTGTAAATATAAGTACTAAACACGTTCGGATCAGCTGACTATAGGGACATGGGAATTTAATTGGCTGTATATATATGACCAAGAGCTTATGTTTTATTTAACGAAAAAACAATTTTGTTACTCGGCCATGTGTACCATACGTCCGTATGTACCTGTAGGTATAACTCTCTGGGTATACGTATAGTAGATATTATCACAGGATTGTATTTTGGGTACTTTGGACACAGGCATACATACTGCTATAACTAAATGTGAGCAAAGAATGACACACGTTACAACATTATACTGCCACCGGCACTCATACTACTTCTCTTTTACTGTACCTCAAACTGCGCTAACGGTATATTGAGAGAGTTGGAGCCAGTTATGTATCACTAAAACTAGTCGTGCTCCGCCAGAAGCTAGTGCTGGTGGAACTCACGTTGTACGTATCTACGGATACACGTACCGTAGCAGCTCCCATAATCGCCGACTAAAATCACGCGACCAACAGGTGCAAACTTACCGTTTACATAGGTCAGGCTTAAGGCAATAACAATCCAGGATATAGCGCCGCTTGGATACCTGTATCCACACCTATACTCCGGAATAATTCAGGATGATTATTGTTTGTAGTACTATATGTATGATTTTTAACTTCCGTTTTATAATGTACATAATGGGCGCGAGGAATCGAGTAGCTCTCGTTCACTCTTTACGACGGAACGTCACTGTTCCTTCACATTCTTCCGTTCCGTTTCTCATTTTTTTCCAAACCGGGTCGGTCGTCGTTACATCGTGTCACAGATGCTCAGACTCGCAGTGATTTTTGACGAGAGTCGATTGTTTCTCGCTGTCTTCACTCGTACTTCGTAACGGGAATCGTACTGCTCCGTAGACTCATACTCGATTGAAGATTATTCACATCGCACTCCAGCCTGGAGAGAACGGAAAATGTCAAATTCATACGATTCGATTTCTTCGATCGGTTCTCGCTTCTCCGTCCGTCCCGAATTTCTCGCGGTCAATCGTTGGCGTCGTTCATTGACTTCTTTTCCCAAAACGATAGCCAAATTCGAAGGGAACGGTTGAAAAACAAATATGAATATGTGATTATGGTTAAACAAGAAGAAACGCGTGAGTAGAATATCGATGACATATTCTCGTTGTACAGAAATTATGCATCCAGCGACTCGAAGATGTTATGACGATCGCGGGCTCGCTCCTTGCCACCGAACTTTCGGGTTAACATTTTATTGAGGGAGCAACAGTAGGCAGTAGCCGAGATTTTTCTTTTCTCAAACCCAAAATGACACAGTTTCACTTTTCGGTAGCGCTCTTCGGTGCGTTAAGATTCTTTTGGCTGTTTTTCTTCTTCGTTCTCTTCATCCCTCACTTTTTTTTTACATATACAATTTTGAAGCACGGAAGTGTCCGAGTTTCACTACTGATCCTTTTGTCTGCAGGGTCACCCGCAAATAATCCTTCGACCTTCACCTAGATTTCTAATCCCTTCGGTAGAGAGATAGTCCTTGCCCATATATTCGCCTTCTTTTTTCTCGCACTTTTTTCGCTTCTTCTTTCTTGTACCTTCTCTCGGTTTATACTTCCGGCAACATCCTCACCGCAATTCTTTGTCGATATCCTTGCGTCACGGTTGCACTCAACAATTCTCTGTTCTTCACCCTTTAAATTAGGGAAAAGCCTTCCGCGGTCAAAACGGTCAGGTCAATACGGTCAACGCTTCGGCCATACCCTCGTTTCCGCATGTACAAAATCTTTCTGTATTCAGGGAGCGGCTGAACGATACAGCGCAGTAGCAGTAGTACTACAGTATCCTGTTCCTCGTAGAATCTTCCACCCTCACAATTGGCTGTGAAATAGAAAATACAATCTTACAGATACGCGCGAATTCGTAGGACGAAAAGCCAAAGAGAAAAGGTGAAACGCGATCCTGTACATCAATCATACATTTATAATTGATGAAAATTTGTCAATGTGCAAATTTATAGCCGATTGTGAGCCGCGTTTCACGCAACGTCGTTTCCGAAGATGTCGTTCCGGAGTTCGAATATAGATCGCATCGTGAGATTCATAGTCTTCGCGGTGTTTCGGCATGCAGGTAATGGGATATTTTAACGCGCGTTTGAAATTAGTTCACCTTGTTAGCAAAATTTCTTGAGCCAATGAGGTACGTGTGTCGATACCTAGATATGTACAATATCTGGTACGGAGCGTGGACTCGGGCTGCATCGTAATATTATGTTAATAGCTGCACGTATGACTTTCACAGTAAATGTCAAGCGAACCGTTGGCAAAAATGTCACCCTCTCACCTTTGGCAACGCCACGACAATGTCTCGCAGCTTTTTCGGTTCCACCCCCGTCTTTGACTTTTTTTTTCTCATTTTTATCGGTGTCGACGAAAGTTAACGCCACAAATGTTTCGCTGAGGTGTGGATGAAAGAAGTAAGTATTCGAGGAACACCCTCGAGTACGTTTTCACTCAACCGTCGCATGCGGTACTTGCGAGGAGGCTCGCGTTCGCGTCTGTAAGGGATAAACTTGAAATCCCTTGAATTCAAGACAAGGACCCCGAGAACCTTTATGGAACTAGACGGTGTCAGACATCGGCCGCATGTTGGACCAGCGCGAAGCATTTCGCATGGTGTTTAATAGATCGTAAACTGTATTTGAGTATCTCGATAAATATACGATATAACGCAACTCTTCGCGGAGGATCATCCTCCGCGTGTCGATATGAGTACCTACATACCTAGGTCTGTGCAGGTGCGAGTATCCAGATATATTACACACGCATACATACATTCGGAAATATATTCGGCGTTATTCGAACCCCTCGTTCTCTCACCTGCCTAACCCTAACTACATCTACGATTCACATTCGCGTATAGATTCGAGTGAATGACTTGAGATTTTGGCAACGCGTTTAGATCTCGTCGTAATTATCGTCAGCCCAATGAAGTTAAAGACCCGACAAAGTTTGAGACCGAAAGTAGATACGGCGAAATTTCGTTCAGATTGTTGTAATTACGATCGTCCAATTCACTTCGTTATATATTTGAAATATACACGATTAAACTTCTCTTCTATCCCGGCAACGGGCTGCTCTTCTCAGTTTCCCCGTTGTTTTTAGTATCAAACGAGAGAGAGAGAGAGTGAGGTGTAACGGGGGCTGAACAGAGGGTTGAGAGATTGAAACCAAAGCGGGAAAGCCCGGGCGAGACCGAGGCTTTGCCCTGGGCTGTGCTCGGGTGATCGATTCGGTCCTCGCGGTCCTCGTCCGACCTCGGAGACGACCTCTCGCTGCCTCCTCCTGCAAGAGAGAAAATATTCCTCCGCGGCGTGCACAAGCCTGCGCAAATGAAAAGGCCGAACGAGAGAGGAACTTCGTTTCCGTTTCGTTCGTTTCCTCCATTGATCAGGGCAGAGATATTTACGTATCCATGCGGATGAGCCGGCGTGGCGTTGCTCGTGCAGGCCAGCGGAATAGAGATTTCTCATTTTTGCCTCAAATTTTCGGCATCATAGTTTCTTTCGGTGTCTTGATCAGCTCCCGGTCACAATGGACAATGTAATGTTCCTCCCAGGATTCGGGTTATTCAGGGTACAGGTACGTTGTATATCAAAATGTCATTTGATATATTCTGAGAATAAACGCTCGCAGGGGATCGTCTCGAATGTTTTAGGAGAAGGTGTAGGTGGGAAGTTAGGTATCTATATAAGTTACGACGGTCCAAATATAGGTATATAGACGGAAATTCTGTATAGAGAACCTGCGAGTGGTATATATATGCACGTGGTATACGATCGTATACGTAGGTGGATACGTGAGTAGACGTCGGTATATACCTACTATACATAGATAGGTATACGTAGGTGCGGCCGTCTTCGCGGATGACACGAGACAGAACCTGCAGCTCGTATTTTAGTTCAAGTGTCAGTTCGGTCGGGATGTCTGGATGTCAGGATGTCTCTGTGCTATCTTCGACTCTGCGTGAGAGAGCGAAGCTGTTCTTGAGATTCCGGAAAACAAGAAGGAAAGAAAAAGAGAACAAAAATTAAACTACGAGGAAAAAGCAAAAGAAGAAGAAGAAAAGAGAATGGTTGGACAAAATTCTACGGTAACAATTCCTCGGCGGATTTAGGGCTCCCTGATTTCGGGATGGCGAAGATGTTGAGGCTATACCTAATACACATCGCCGCAAAGATTTGGATCCGCGAGGTCCTTGGTAGAGTATTTGACGTTTTAACGGTCACCACATCTCAGGATTTAGGGCCTTCGATCTATTGAATGTCTGGCGATTCGAAAAACGGAAGTGGCTCACTCCACAGCAATTTTGTATGTTCAATATCCCATACAAAGAGCCAGTTTTCATTTATAATAAACTAGGGATGCTCGATTCACGAACCGCACATTGATCTCGCGGTCTTTGGGGGATTTGAAAAAATTGAGTTTCCTTCAAAATCGTTGCTCTAAATTTGTATTTCTTGTAATTGGGGGGAAAAAAATGAAGATTCGAAGAGAGACGGTCTTCCTTCCGATTTCCTGTATCCTCGCAATTCAGTTTTTGATGATCTCAGACCATTCTTCAGAAATCATGCCATTGCCATCCGATTCCTTGTCTTTTGTTCAATGAAAATTTGTACAGAAACTCTAAATTGGTCGATCAGATCCCGAGATACAAGCGATTGAAATTATGAGGAAATGAACTTCGGAATGTCATATACTCCGAACTTGCAATCAATCGTACGTTCAAAAAACTTTTCGTCACAACGCATCGATCCTTTTACGCCTGATCGACCCTGTTCTGTTTCGTCTTCATAAATTCACCTATTAGCGTTCTATACCGGATTCGAAAATTCCGATCAATGACTAATACAGATTGACGGGAGCAAGGATGGGATGATTCGATCGTAAAACGCGTAAATGAGTGGACTGAAGTTCGGTTTTTGGATGCTAGGAACGAAGATAAATCTACGAAAGTGCCTATAGATATAGCAATTGATTCGTAACAATAACGACTGTTGGCATGCGACACGAAGCATGCAGTTTTATCTCTGTTCTAAAAATCTAAACGGTCCTTGCCTACCAGTGTAAAGTGTCTAGGTAGAGAGAGAGAGAGAGAGAGGGAGAGAGCGAGAGAGGGGGAAGGGGGAGAGTCCTCGAAAAGATCTTTACGGTCAACTCTATACAACTTTATAAACCTGCAGGTACTCAAAACCGAAAGAATCAGAAGAAAGAGAGAGAAAGGAAGAAGACGAAAAATGGTCTAAGAACTACCCGCCAATTGGTGATTTGGAAAAATAACAAAACCCTCGACAAAAGTGGCTAAGTAGGGGCTGCTACCCGCCGCAAAAATCTTCCCCCGAAATAAGAAACCTGAGCGTTCCAGCATTCCCGTTGTTTTATTGTTTCTTCTCTTTCTTCGCTAAGCAAAACCTGCAACGAAGACATGTGTCTGCAGCTAGGGATACTCGGGGGAAGAGGCCACACCCAAAAATACACCCCTAAAAAATCAGTGGAAAAGGATCTATGAGAAAAAATCTCAGGCAGGGCCGAACGCTACCCGGCATTGCAGTAGGTTTAAAGAAAGAAGAAAAGAAAAAAGAACGGAGGCCGGCATCGGCGCCGGCGAAGGAGGTGTGCAGTGAAAATCTACAGCAGAGAGGGAACTCGGAGGAGGAACCAACTACGTGGTCGGTAGCTCTGCTAGGCGGAGGACATGGACGTGTAAGGGGCCGGAGGGGAGAGGGACGGGTAAAACTTACGCGGAGGGGGGCGGGGGGAGGGGGAAGGCGCCGGGGCGCGCGTCGCGACGGCGTTTCTCAGTGCGCGCGGCGTTCCTATCTCGCATACTCACCACGATCTAAGTCAGCCCTGTTTCATCAAGGTGGTTTTCATTGTTGTATAGTACGCTACTTATACCGTGATTATCGTATACGGGGGCTTTCTCCGCTCGTTCAACGTTCCTCCTCGTCTTCTCGCATTCCATTTCATTCTTGACTCTATGTTTGTATGTATGGCTCAGAGCGGATCGCCGAGATCCTCATTTCACTATTCATTCGTTCGCCATTGTATCTTTGACGCTTGCTTGTTCACGAAGTACGTCGGGACCGCTGCAGACCTTAGCTTGATTATCAGTGAACACGGTCGTAACAGTTCCATATATATATCCCCGTCGCTCGTAGAGTCGTCGTATTGATCGGATAGTGCTGCACGGTCGATAAAAAAGAATTAACTACACCTAATTGCCATGATAATTTTTTACCCATGAGTTAGAGCGGTAAATGTTTCACGTAATTAATCGTGCCGAAGGATGTCGAGGGTCAGAGTTTTGTATTCAATGAATTTCAAGTGACGATCTCTGCCAATCGCCATCGACGAAGTTTATATTCATCTACTGTTTCGTACTCTACGGCCTGAACTTCATTTCCGAGGACCAGTGATAAGTGCCATTTGATGCCGATCAGTGTCTCAACAATTTATCGATCATTTCAACCGCAACGAATCATTTTCTGCCGATGAAAGGTAGGCCAGAAAAATTGATCAATTATTATTATTAATTAATAAGGAGCATGATGTTCTTCGTACGGAATGAGAGAGGCAAAGGAAAAATTGAAACGCCGACAATTTATTGCTGTTGTCTAACGATAAACACTAATTTTCCAAATTTCATTGAAACGTTTGAAGAGATTGCGGAATTCAAGCTTTCCCAGATATATATTGTATTCGACACTTAATTTCCGCGTTTCAGTAAATACACGTGTATATTTATGTATATACATGGATGCTCGTAAAAGCTATGAAGCACGCCTGTTGGCGATAAAATAGATAATCTCCGGTATTATTTGTGGTCTGATTGCGTGTTTAGTTCTCTAGTTCAAAATGCGAAGGCGTGTATTAGATTTGCTGACTAGTTCACGTAACTCTGACAGCTGCCAGGGTTCAATTAAATCGTCAATGAAGGGGTTCAGACTCGGGTTCAGGTTTGGGTTCAGCATAGATTTGCGAATCGAATGCCCGATCTTTGGTTTCGTGAAAACTAGACGACATGTATTTCTAACCCGGTTAGTTTTTTCACCGGATGAATCGCGGCAGGTACGTGCTAGACGTAGGTGTGTATGTACCTACTTACGTTAACGATTTTTTCCAGAAATTTTTTACAAATGAAAACACTATCTCTCACGGTATTAATTATGACGGGATCTGTAGCACAAGCTATGCAATAAAAATGGGAAACGAGGGGAAAAAGGAGAAGGAAACAAATGACCCCCATCTGTGAATTAAACTGTATAATTAAATTGAGCGAAAGTTTATTATATAAGTAGCTGTATACGCGGGTACAAACTAACGCGCATTGTTTGTCTCCGGACTCATAAATGTAAATTCCTGTTTCTCGCATTCTCAGTTAGGTGTGTAGACAGACATACTCGTGTATGTACACCGCGAAACAATTCGAACATTCCGCCGCTGCACCTCTATAGTGCTGCTAGATTAACGTTCGGGGGGAATTAAAATTCTTCAAATTCTTAACAATATCTAAATTTCTATGTTTAACCTGAGGAATTCTGAGTCGATAGATCAATTCGCCCGCCAATACACGAGCATGACGTTCCGCTGAGGGGTCTAAAACAATCGACGAGGTTGTGCAGTTTAAACAAAATTTTCTCAAAGCTGACTAATCAGATCGAATTGATTGATTGATTGACGTATTTATTTGCTGATAATCGGAAAACAGTTTCACGTCACCTGAAGCACGTGATCGTAGAAAAAATTGTACAGAAAAATGATATACAAACATATTTCATTATACCGTTGCGGTCAAATTCAGATAGCTAAGCAGCTAATTCCTTTAGCTGCAGCATTGTTGCTCCTAGTACTTATAATATATTGCATGTATTATTACTTCACGTGTTTATACTCATATTCGAGCGAACGTGTGTGCTGCAGTTGTCTCTCTATCCGCAGTGCAATCTCTGCGACAGCTGCAGTGTAATAATCGCAGCACGGTATAATAATAATAATTGCAATTACGAGCGATGCAATGGCGCTCGCTTGTCAAGCTCCATAAAGCTTCAGTTATTATTATTATTATTTCGCACATAAACACCTGCCCGCGTGTGCTAACGTCCACGCGTAATTGTAACATATATTCTGCAGTATTTTCGAAGCCAAATTCAACGCGCCCCGTACCTAATAAGCTTGCGCAGCTTGTAACCTAATTTTGCAATTTTACAATTTTCCCATTTTTCAATTTCTGTTAACTTCAGGAAATGATTTCTGCCTTTTCTTATCTGAGGAATAAATTTGTTCTGCACGTGCCAAAGCTCTGTAGATATGTACATCTAACAATCCGCGGTGTAATGTATCTATTTCAACAATTTTCAAAATACAAGGATCCACTTATCCACCAGTGAAAAATTTGGAAATTTCTTCAACTCAATTGACCATTACATAAGTTAGAATGAGTTTTATCGTACTTTGCATTTTCACGAAAGGAAAAACCAATTGCGAGAAAGAGAGGAACCGTACAGAATTGTACGTCACATAAAATGGACGAGTAATACTGCGTATGGTACCTGCCTATTGTTTAAAATTGAAACAAGCTTCCCCATGCCTGATACCATGAGTTCATTATTGCGGGGTTTTTTCAATTGAGAATACAAATTGAAATTGGTACGGGCGTATTGTTGGTTATAGTTGATGAAAGCAATAAGTGAGGCGTTTCGCATGGTTCGAATTAGGAAATCGCGTGCCTGAGGATAGCCAAACTTCAATTATAGGAACGATAAATCTCGATGAACAATATTCGACATAATTTCGATCCTCATTTGACCAAACGGATTCCAATTCGCATTTATTGTGCCATAAATTTTGGGTAATTCGCACCGCCGTGTACTGTACGAATAGAAAGGAAAATTTCTCAAAGAATCTGCAAGAATGAAAAAACAGAAAATAACAGAAAATAACGACAGAAAACAATGAAACGAAATATATGTATACCTGCGTGTATAATTTTGACTCTTTCTCCTCCACTCGTAGAATTCAAAAAGTCGGCTCACGTGTGAGGTACCTATCTTAGAAATACTATTATCATTATAAGAACGTAATGCGGTGTAGGTATTGTAGTAATAAAAGCATTATCTCTCAACTCTCGGCAATATCTACTCACCGGCTCACCACTCGCCACTACCGTATACCTACTATAGCGTTACTTTAACAAGTTTGTAACTTTTATAAGTAATGCGCAAGTTCGTAAAAAGTAAAAGCCCAATAAATTTGTTAAACTCACCTTCGATATCGCTGTTATACCGTACAGGCACGTCGAGCAGCAGCCTACTATCCGACCGACGTAGCAGTACATACCATACCTGCGTACGTACATATACATACCATTTATACATCGTGATAGATACAATAAACTATAAAGTATTAGTGGCAGTTTCAACTGTAATCTCCACTTTATACTCACCATTGCAACTCACGGTTATGGTGTGTTGGTACGAGTAGGTATGTACCGGAAATTCCATAACTATTAGCCTACGGCTGTAAACGAATTTTTATTCACTTTCATTTTCCTATTTCACGTATCATACGAAAAGCTGTTCAAGCACGCGAATATCTGTTCCGTCCTCTCGGGTTTCATGGATAGAACAATTTTTTTCCACGATAGGCCGATGGTGCAGCCGGGAGATTTTTAACGGGGTGATCTCTGTTGGAAACGGGAACGAAAATTCCTCATCAATCCTTTCCCAAAATGCGTAGACTGCTCGTTAAGATCGTTCGAAGATCGGCCGATGAAGGCGCCTTCGTCCGTTCCCTTGTATTTCACGCATCGACGAGCCTCCGTTCGTGGAACAAGTGTCATCGGCTGATCTTCGACCCACTACAACAACAAACAAAATATCTATCGCATTCTGGAGGAGAAATCGATGAGGAAATTTCGGGACGCTTTTCAACGAGGAATGTCCGCGTTAATTGCGAGTAGCCTCGTAGATCATCAACGCAATTGCGGAGAAAAGGAAAATACGTTTACCTACATCTATAATACATATATCTATCCAGCATATGCATATATATACCGTTGCGTTGTATCAAAGAATAAGCTGCGCAGCGTGTGTACGTATGTCCGAAGATTTGTTTATGTGAAAAGAAGTTTGGCGTCCCGTCTCACAATTAGTGTACAGAGGATATCTACCTAACTCCATCCCTGCACTCCGTCCGAGGAGGTTGGCTGGTAGGTAGGTAGGTATAGGCGCATGAGAACAGAGCGTCGGCCACGTGGACAGAGATTTATGACGCGTTTCTATCCCATAATAACAAACATGATAGTAATGAAACCGTAGCTGTAAAAATGCCTTCACGCGACTTTATTGCCAGCGAATTATTATTGCCCCTCGCGTAGGTATAGCTGTATGCATTCGTATTCCTATTCGTATTCGTACGTATGTAGTACGTCTCTATGTATGCGTGTATCTGCCTGATACCAGGGAACGCGATTTTACACTGCATGCGTAGCTTAGGCTTCGCGCGGATTATAGATAGGTATGTGTACCTCATAGGTACCTCAATTTCCGAAGTATTCGCCTATCTTTTCTTCATCGAAATCAAAATCCGGTGCGTGATGCAAGATTTTATGAAGATATGTAACACTCCGAAGGTAGGCGTGCTGTCGGAGCTAGATGCTCGGACTTTTGTTGTAGGTATACCTACCTACACCAAGCTTCCGTGAACACAGATTTCGCTTACAGTGGATCCGCGTTTCCTCAAATTTTTTCACATATATAGTACCCATAGGATAGTATATGCCTATACTTGAGCAACTGTCAGCTCTTCATCCAGCCGAATTAAGAGTAAAGATCGTAATACTGGCTTGATGGGTCCCGGCGCTTGTCTGACCTAACCACTGCTCATACTACTATCACGGTAGCCGCAGGCTGCCTGGAGGCTCGTTATTGCAATCAGAATTATGCGCTCATACAAACCTAATACAGTGATTATTTTTACAATCTTTTTATCAAAATTTGTCTGTTTCTAACGACAGGAAGGAAACGTCGTAATCGTATTTCCCACAGTGCTACATGCAAAATCGAAATCCATCAAGGTTCGATAGATCGTCTCTCGGTAATCGCGCGATACAATTCATTAATCGTCGCGTGATACAGGTCAGTTGGTGGATCGGGATCATTATCATTCAAAACCGAAAAACTGTGAGGGGGGGGGGGGGGGGGGGGGGGGTAAATTTCAATGAAATTCATTAAAAATACGAGTAGGTATGTATGTACGTACACCGCCGCGTGTTATATAACAGATACGAGTACGTAACTCCTGCGGAGGGCGTATGTAATTAGGCAGAATTTACAGCGATGTTAATTTACACCGTATACGTTTAGGTACCTATACTAAACGGGCTTTTTAAGCTCCTTATCGATCATCCTCATACCGAAATTCACCATTGCATTACACTTGCTGAAGAGTATCAGGTTCGAAACTGAATGAAAGAAAAACCGGTTATCATATAATGTATATCATATATGGCGAACCGGCTGTGTACAACATACATACATACCTACACCGGTGTGAAAAAATTCTGGTATTTTATACAGCATATTACATAAAAAATGATTATGACCACAATAATTAGTTGCAGACGTGTGGGCATAAGGTGATTACTGCATTTTTAACTGTTTGAGCTGGTTATGGGTGAGCGAAAGGTGAACGTACGTTCAGCCGGTGACTTTAGTGATTCATTGAATAAGTCAGTAAGTCAGTAAGTCATTCGTTCGTTCATTAAGTGTTTCTTTAACGACGATACTGTGCTAATATTGTATTTGTTGGTTTACAACCTTAAATAGACCTTATATAGTAGGTATTATATCTGCTGTATACCTCTAAAGTCACATAATATAATATATATACACACACACACACACACACACACATATATATATATATATATATGCACCTAAGTGTGTTGGCTTGATGAATTGGCCGGGCTATTATATTCAACTAAAAAGTTATTTATTTATAATCTTAAGTTTATGGACCAACAGTTTAACTAGCTCGTCAAATATGTGCTCCTTATTAACGTCGCCGTTTCACTTGGTTCCCTAAACAAACCTTCCGGGCATCTCGTCTCAGCCTCCTATACCTTACCTTACCTAACCAAACCATACCAAACCAAACCAAACCAAACCAACTCAACCTATACCTGCCTACTCGCGTGTATGAGTAGATATATGTATAAAAATTCTCATCTCGACTTCGGCTATACTCGTGTATCTCTAAAATATCGGAGTCGCGCAGTCGCGCGATCAACCAACGGGGAACGGGTTGTCTTTTGGTCTTTTGGTCTTTTTGGTCTTTTTGGTTTACAAAGTTATGTACACTCGTAGTGTTATACATACATTTGTATATATATATATGTATATGTATATAATGTATGTGTGTAACATCGACGACCGTGTGTAGATGTATGAAATGCCAATCTACACCCGAATACTGCAGCGGGTAGCCAGCATCTACTGTGTGTGGAAACTGTACAGAACTTCACCTACTACCTCACCGGCGCGGCCTCTGGCAGCATTTATATACCAACGCTCAGCGGCGGCCATATTGGAATCCATGATGGCCGCCTGCGACCTCCGGTCCACGTAGCAACGCCTCGCCCCATAGGAAATCCTGCCAATCAAGTCCCAAGCCTGAAACCCATTTATCCCTCCTTGGCTTCCATAATTTCCTTCGACTTTCAAAGCTCAACCTCTCAACGGCACATTCTATCGGCAACCATCATTGACTCGATGCGCGCGCAAGATTTTTCAACTTCTTTTCAAATCCCGAGGGATGCAGCGCGTACTCGGATCAATCAATCCTCAGCTTGTTTCCGAATTTCAACCCGATCGTTCACTGAAGAAGGCAAACCAATCGCATCCGGTTTTTCGAATTCAATTTACCTCCCCGGTATAATATTGTCCGTGATAAAGTTTTTAATTACCATTGACTCGATAAGTTATCGATGCAGATTTATGATTATCGCGAACCCGACGATTGTTGCTAATTATCTGTTCAATTCACCGATAAAAGCTCCATCTCCTTCGTCCATTCAGTCCGTGAATTACAAGTCTCTTTTCCACCGCATTTCAAACCTTCCGCTCTTTCCTTAACGTCACGGAAGTAGGTGAATTCTGTGAGAGGAATCACGTTTCCGCTGCAATGATAGACGTATCTACGTGAACCGGAGATGATTCAACAGGGCGCTGCATTGCCGATTGAATATGGATCCGTGATGTGTGTATGTATGTATTACATGAGACGAAATTAACTCTTTAGAAGAGTGTATGTTACAAAATTGTCATTTTAGCTACGAGGATTAATTAAACGTATGCGGGATATCTACTAACGAAAATTCGTCATTCGTCACGTACAAACAAGCTTCAATGTTATAATTCACAAACATATAGGTACACCTCGAACTTACCATTCACAGAGACCTGCACATACCGCGGTTACCAAATCTCATGCAACTCAATTGGATGGATGCAATAAACGACCAATCGTCGTATGTATTCGTATCCATCCTTCCGCGTTCGGTAACGATGTAGGTCAGAAGGCCAGCATTTCGAAACTTTAGATAAAACTGATTTCTTGTTGTTCAAATCAAGAAAACTTCTGTAAACTGGTTCAGTCATCTGAAATTCAAGGCTACGAAGATTAGCCGAAAATTGTATCGTTTCCTTAATTTTCAACCCGTTTTGGTAACGTTTGACATCTAGTACGGACAGACGGTAGTTGATAAATGACTGTTCGAGGATAATAGTCCGGCTGAGCAGGCATCCGCCGACTTACCAATTTTCGTTAAGAGCTGCGAAGAAAGGGAAACCGGTTGCAAATTTACCCATCGCAAAGCAACGTTACCTCCGGACAGTAAGAAATGTATTCCGAAGGTAAGGTAGGGAGTCGCGAAGCATCCCTGCGTGACGGAAGATACGGAAACAGGGGGTTGTAGCTTGTAGCAACCGCTGCATCCGCCGAGATGCTGCAGCACGCTGCATGTACCATTCTATTGATCTTGAGAAGATTTGCTTCCTCCGTTTCTCCTCGGTGCTGAGAGGAAAACGACGGATTTATTATGATCCATAACGCAGCTAAATGAATAATACGGATGAATAATTGTTGAACAGGTTGCGTTGTAGCCGCTGAAATTCTTTGATGCTGTTTATTCCAGCAATCTAACATCGTAGTTCCTTGATACAAAAAAAAGGAGATGAAGAGCTTCACCTCCATTAATCGCGTTCGATTTTATAATTGTAATCTTCATCTTGAAATCTGTAATTCGCGTCAAGAAAGCTATACATTGGAAATGTTTGAAAACTCTCCGTAAACGTTTGTCTCTAGTTATTCCGACGATTCTAGCCTGCGAGTGTGTATAAAGTAAAAAAGTCGTAGGAATCAATTATTTTCGGAGTTTGATTATACATCCGAATCCTAATCACAGCTTTCATTACAAATCGATCGTTCAAAATTGGGGAAAGATTCGAAATGAAAATCAAATACGATCTCAGATGGCCGTGGTGCTATCTAGAGGTACCTACGTTATACCGTAGTACTTACGCAAACCTTATACGCTCACGGGGATCAATTATTAACGACGACAGAGCATCGCGTGGATCTGCGATCAGCACGCAAAGGTACCTACATTATACTCAGGTAGATAGTTAGGTACGTATAGTTCCACCCACGCAAACCACTAGTCCGCAGTCCGAGGGACGCCGGGTAATTACGGGATACCGCGAACTTGCAAGGAGAGCGAAAAAAATAAAAGGAAAGAGGAAAAGAGAGAGAACGATAGAGAGAGAGAGAGAGAGACTGCCTGCAGTGTTATCAGGCATTCGCCCGACTGGTTGAACGGATACTGTGACGGGGGAATGGGATCGCGGAGGGAAGGGAAGAGAAAGAACTTGCCGGCGAGTCGCAGTTAATTTGAAGCCGAGCGAATGTGCCTTGGCTCGCGCGCTCTTCTCTTGCCGTTTATTCTGTAGGTATTCGTGTTTCCCCATTTCGCTGCTCCAGTATCCCCGGTATCGCGGGCCGCACTCATACGAGTACACACGTACATATACGAGTGGGCATTGCGTCCGTCCAGAACCTCCCTACGGTTGCGAGTGTATTCAAGATTTAGACGTACGCACACGTAGAGACAGTTATACACGCGGAGGATACTTAGCTGTAGATTGTAGTGAAAGAGCGTAAAAGTTCGACCGGGACTTCGTCTTCCCCGCGCCTGCGTTCACTGCGGGGACCACCCAAGCTTTATTCCAAGCTCGCCTTGCACGTACGTCCTTATACCTCTTTTCCTTTCTCGCCGCAACTTTGAAAGTATGTTCTCGTAATTCGAATGCGGTTAACAGACGTAGGTATGTGTGTACAGACCCAAATGTATAATCGGGAAGTATGAAGGGCTGCTGACCATAGACCTGTAGACCTGGACCGCGCAATCGCGCAATCCCTATTTCACGAGGCTCAGAAAGTGGTCATGAAAAATATGAGAGAGACAGAGCTTGTGAGTGCCAAAGGGTCTAATACTCTTTGGCCCGTACAAGCTCCATCTCTCTCACTTTTGACGACCATCTTAAAGTGCGGATTGCGCGGTCCGGGTCTACAGGTCTATGCTGCTGACAAATTTCATATCAATCCATGAACCCGCCCGAGAGCTGAAATCTGCATGAAGTTATAGCTATGCATGGCTCCCGGAGAACGGCGTTGCCACGAATTTCCCTGAATTATAAACTATGCTCCCGGCTCTCCAGATTATAGTATCGCAGTCGGTAAGACAGATTTTTCACTTCATTCACAAGCCTGAGATACTCCGGGAAGAGGAAATTTCGACTACGATTGAAAAGCCTGCGATCAATGTAACAAGAATTGACAGATTTCTCGTGATTTCCGAAATTCGGATATATATTTCCGTTACCCTCGTACTGTAGATGTTATTTTGAACTCTGAAACCGCGAGATAATACATGAAACGACGGACGACTATATTAGCGTTGTAAAATCCGTCCCAAACGTATATTTGCTGTCCCGTGTCGGCGCCACCCCGGAAATTCCGCAGCCCAATTACTTCATTCCATGTATCAAGCATCCCCCAAAAGTATTTTGCGATCGGGGAAAGGAGAACGATTTTTATATTATCGATGAAGCACAGCGGATGAAATCCGATTGGCGGCATGAGAGTAATTTTCGTAAATTATGATTCTAGCCCGTGCGCCAAGTAGCTTTAGCAAAAATTTCGAGTCTGGCGCAGCGGATGGTGGCGACGAATTAAGGGAGTGAATTTCGGTACAGGATTAGGTCTCGTGGCATCTCTGCATATTCATCCGCTCGCATTCTTCTCAGCATCCATCTCTTTCGCACAGTCGGTCCGTGGCGCGGCCATCGATCCTAACGAAGTAGCTTGCGCTTGCGCGGGCACGCCGCGCCGCACCGATGAGTATTCGGATTGGTCGCCCGGAGCTCGCACACAACATGCGCACGAGACTCACTTAGCTAGACTCACGGAAACTCACGGAAACTCACGGACAAACTAATACTTGAACACCCTGAAGGCACCGTTACAGCAGCGCATGGCAACTCTGAGGCCCTTGCGGCTTATTTAATCCAACGCCACCACCCCCACGTAGACCTTCCCTCGGCTGCTCTCGTACGCCCCACGCCCCACGCCCCACGCCCGGCAAGCGTTCCATTATCTGGCCATCTTTATTCACCCCCTCTGGCCAGGTTGGGGTTGGGTGAACGGGGAGTTGGTCCTGGGTCCCGGGTCCTGTGGGATGGGGCGGGTTTTGTCGGTTTTACGGCCGCGCACAAATCTCCTCATCAGGCTCCCGCAGGATCCGGGGCTGCCGGGCAAAGAGTGAGGAATGAAAGTAGGTGGAGGTTGAGGAAAGAGAAGAGTGAGAGGACACGGAGGGAAGGTTCTCGGTTTGCGTCGGGGGTGGCCAGGGCCAGCACACAAATGAGGCAGCTTGATTCCAATTATTCAGTAAATTAAATACAGAGGCTTTACGGCTCTCTGCTACGGTCCAAAGTTATTGTCGAGGGTGCGCTCACCGGGCTTCTTTGGCCATGCGAAAGGGTTGAAACCGCATTCCGCTATTCGAGTCTGTACTCCCTAAACCAAGTACGGGAGGGTTCGATGAGTTATCTAGCTCCGAATAGCTCTGTCTCTCCCACATCATACCTATAGCACAGTATTTATACAGGGGTAGCTAGTATACTGTAACTACATAGTGTACGTACAGTCGTAGAGGATGCTCTACCCTCTGCACGCGGATGAGTGCCATTTCCGTTCCTCATTCTACTTTCGCCGTAGGTATATCCCATCTGCAATGTCCCTCCTAGCAACCCTTCGCTTTTATTCACCCGTAGTCCTTCAATCAAGGGGAATTTTGCTCACGGCTGTTGTTTACTCTCCCTTCTTTCTTTCCCTCTTTCTCGCACTCTCTCTCTTCTCGTTTCGTATTCAGGTAGGTATAATGTAGATACCGGTACGATGACACCGGATCATATGATTCTTGCTGTCCCCTACATATTTCTGGAACTTTTACCAATTCGAATTCCTCCCCATGCGATCGTCAGAGTTCTGTGGACAACGATTCATCTCAGAGCCTAAAAGCTCATCCTCTTACCGGATAGTTTATTCATCTAATCCATCACCGATATTGTTATTCGAAGTAGAAAGATGATTAGTTTCACGTATTGGCAACTCGGCAGTTCCTTCTCTTTATTCATTTCTTCTTGTTGTTAGTCGAAGACATCCCTCGATCACGTCTTCCGTATAATATGAAACGTTATATACTATATAGGTGTACATAAGTATACCTATGTATGTACTACCACACCTATACGGGGTATTAAGCTCCCGGCGACGACGTTACGTTACGTAGGTACATACCTTATATACTTATACCGCACATACCGCGAGAGATATAGATAGAGGGATAGATAGATAGACATATGGATGGATGAGCTTACGCATCCCTCCGGCTATGATTATATACGGAAAGTTTCTTCCCGCATCCAAGCTACGCGGCGTAGTCCACGCTGCTTTAATTCGTATTTTCTTTGGGGAGTTGGTACCGGGCGCTTTTACGACCTAGCGTCTTCCAGTTCTTCCTATGTACTCCGTAGACATTCGCGTCTATGTGCCATCCTATATACTTTCCCACATAGGGGACACACGCGCACGTATTCGTACCTACCAGGGCCAGCGTAGGCGCGTGTGATATCTTAGCTGGAAAAACTCGTGGTTATCTTCTCTTCTCTTCTTCCATCTATCTCGACCATCTTTCTTGTTCCCTTTATTTTCTTTCTCCCACGACGCAGAGAGAAGCTCTAGAATCTATAATACGACACCCCCCAAGCCTGAGACCAGGCTAAATCTTCGTTTACTGAAGCTCGAAGGGCTCGGTGCCATGAAGGCCTAGGCAGGCCTAGAGCTAAATCTTCTTATGTATACGGAGGAAAAATAATTGTGTTCACATGTGCAGCTTTACAGCTAGATTAACTAAGCTGAGGCCGGGTCGGAGTCGTGCAAGTTAAACCCGTGAGCCTCGAAAACCACCCTTAAAAAAATTCAAACAGCATTGGCTTCTTAGCTGAGCGATGGAATTTATACGACACGGTGTTTCCGGCTCGAAAATTTTCTCGGAGATCGAAGCGTTAGCTCGGCGCGCTCAAGGATAACCAAAATGGCTTGAAAGATCACACGAAGGACCAACCACTGCAGCCTGTGCCCTATCGCTGTTGAAATCCTTCACCGAAAAAACTCGGAGGCTCGCTCCCGTAGCAGCCTCGACATAACGTAACTCAGATTTCATCCTTTTACACTCGGATTATCTTGCACTCGTCGGTGGTCCGATGCAGGAGCCCAACCCATCCCAGCTTCGTCCAGACCTCTGGAGTTCTCCTCTCAAACTCACCATTGCATGCATGCGAGGCCAAAGTGGCTCGTACATTCCTTGCAGATGGTGCCCAGGCCCGAGGCTTTCGCGTTGGTAGTGGTGCTCGTGAATATTGCATCCCTAAGAAGATTCCTGTTGCCTGCCAGCCTGCTGCACTTTGCACCGGCGATATAATATTCTCGTTCATTTTTCTCTCCTCCCGATAACGAGGCTTTCCTCCCAAACTGCCTTCAAAAGCTCTTACGATAAAATATACGAAAGAGTCTTCCGTACCAGTCCAAGCTAGAAAGAGAAAAAAGCTAGAAAGAGAGAGAGAAAAAAAAAGACAAATTGGTCGACGATCATTCCCAGACAATTTATCACTCGGACATAACCTATCCCTGCGACTATGAGCCGCCGTGGATCTAAATAAATCCAAATACATGTTCCACAGGGTTTCACACCAAGCTATTGTAAATTTGCTGCCTACACGTCTGGCCGGAGGGATAAGATCAGAAGGTGTGGCCCTTCGTCTTGTCGCCTCAGCTTCGAGGTTAGCTTCGAGAGCGCTTCGTTAAGAGGGAAGCAAGATTCTCTACGTCGGTGTATCGCTTTTCCCAATCGGTATATAGTATATACATCTACTCGATCTACGTATGGCGCAAGTTTTGTTTTCCGACTGCAGAAACTGCAACTCAAATGAATACATTATCGCGAACGAGGTCAACCTAAGCGCAAGGCCATGAAAGAAGCAGGAGCAGAAAGAGCAAAAGCGTCGAAGAATATGTATAAATGTTTTCATACTTTTACTACCGGCTTGACTTGGATTTTTCAAATATTCCATCAACGTACGGAAGTCGTATATTATAGACCAAGAACGTACGCTGGCAAATCCCTACGGGCGTGCCTCGAATGCTACCGATTACTTTTCCTACCCCCTAGTTCAACTTCTTTATCCCTTTTCTTCCGCCATCCTTCTTCGTCCCTCCGCCCTCCACCCACCGTCCTCCGCCATGCACCCTTCTTCTTTTGACTTTTTCCTCGTCCCCCCAGTTTCTCGGCAGGGAACCAAACGAGCAAACACCCTTTTTCCTCTGACCCGCGTACCTTGGTTTTAGTGCCTGATCGATGTGCCAATAATTGGAGAGAGCCAACGGTTTTGGGACAAACCTACTCGCATATACTACACGTACGTACGTGGATGGAGAACGGAATGAGGATTGTCGAGGCCAAGAAAATAATCGCTAGTTTAAAATTGGGGTAACAACACTACCCCGGTTTTCTTCATACCCGTAACTAGCTGAACGAAACTTTGCCCGCCTGAAGCTTGGGATCGCTATTTACTAATTTATTCATTTCTCTTGTTTTTATCTCATTTTTTGTTTGCTCTATACTATTACCCGCTACATGAGCGAGGTGAAATTACTCTTCACGGGGGTTCAGGGGTTTACGGGAGTTTGGGCAAAGGGCAAAGGGATGTTGGGCGCCACCTAACGTCGCGGCACCGTTATGGCTTTCGATTTATGACGTCACGCGGAAGGATGATTGCTTTTCTGGATGAAGGGAGCCGGAGGGAAACCAGGAGCGAGCCGTGCCACCAAGACGCGGCAAAGACCGACGACGACTACGACGACGAGGACGAAAAAGAAGAATCTCGTCAGGAGGCGAATCTTCGAGTCCGTGGACGCGGTTTGCGGTCGCAAGCTTCACGTATGACCGAGTAACAGCCCTTATCAACCTACCGGGCTCCCATCAAGCTCACGGCTCCGTGATATCAGTAAATTGCCATTTGGCAACCACCGCTATACCCGGATTTGACCGGCTACAGAGAAAAGCTCGCGCTTCTCATACCTACTCGATAAAATACTTCCGCCTCCGCGCTTTCGCATTCTATCTTGTTATATTCTCTCAAGCAAGAATAAACACAAAAAATACGCGAATGTTTCCATGTCCAGAGCCGAAGAGTTCGTTGGATTCTCAACCATCGATTTCGATCGAATGCTTTCTCCGGAATCATCATTCATTGAAACAAAACTAAAAAGAAAAACCAACGACTAACAGACGAAGCAAACTTTGATTTTTGATCAGTCAATTAGGAACCGATAAACGATCACCTGAATTCCATCATGTAGTTATATATCATTCAACTTCAAGTTTATAACCGCGAATTTGAAATTCATGAAGATATATATCAATTCGGAGGAAACGGCTTCGAGATACTCGTTCCGATCTCTCTGAAAATGAGGTAGCGCGATTTATTTAACAAATTCTTATATCGTCGTTCAGGTCATATTATCTATGGCCTACGGCCAGCGAGCATCAGAATGTACCTATAATACTTATCGCGTTAATTATCACCGGCGGGGACGTAAGGCTTGTGGAATTTATTTAAACCAACTTAACGTATGTATGAACTTGAGGGGAACGGACGTACACACACATACGTGTATCGTATTTTAAAAGCTATCACTCACTTCTGTAACTTGCGGTTGACATTTAGGGTACGTTTAACCGCGCATAAATTAATTTGACAACTTTCAAGCTATAGTATCTATAGTAGTATAATCTGCACTTGAAAGTCGACTTGGAATCGGTGCTATAAATATCGACGGTTGACGGACCAGACCCAATCGGACTCACGGTTTACGGAAATGCGTGCTTACGGTGGTCGTCCAAATTCCAACCCCATGTGCCAAAGGGCTCTAGGGCCACATTCAAAGAAGAGCGATCTCATTCGGTCAGCTCCAGCTCTTTCTTCGCCAAGGTCGAGCTCGAAACTCGACCAATTTTAAAGCGCAAAGGGTTCTTCTGCTCTTTCGTCTTCCGTCAATACTCCAATTTTTTTTCCTCTCCTGCAGCGGGCATTAGGCACACTTAACTCGGGTGCTAATAGTGCTCCAAGGTCGTGCTTAACGGCTCGTCTTCCTCTTTTCTTCTTCTTTTTTTCTCCTCTTTTATGTTTCCTCTTCTTCGGTTTGTCGACTTCTTCATCCTCACGTTCGACTGTCTCTTTTTTCCTCCGCTCAGAAATGACCAGTCTCAGTTCTGACGGCGTCCTAGACTGACGGATTCTTTAATTTGTAACTATTCCAAGACCGATATGTGCGACGAACGGTCTCACGGCGTTTTTCTAGCGACGGATCAAAACTTATCGACGAATCGCGGCCGCGTCCCGACGGCCGACGTTCTACAACCGGAATATGGCCGACGTCGCGTATCTTCCGGCGGCGGGTTCAAAGTTCGTTGCTTCTCTTGTGTGAAACTCATTCGAAGTCAAAATCTACGTGAATCGGGTAAAATATTATCAGTGAAACGTCGGATATACGGAGAAAGAAAAAGACAACGGGTCTCAAGAAGTAGAGATACGTTTTCATGAACGTATATAAACTGGAACGAAATTTTTCCGTCGGAAACTCGGAGGTAAAAGTGTGTGAAGATATAAACAGGATTTCGGAAAAAGAAAAGCTCACCAGCTCAAATTCTTTCGTTTTTGTATTTTTTTCTTACAAATTGCGTGAAGTCGAGGACTCTTACCGCGATGGTTTCACATTTTCTTCCGATTCGCACGATCCGTCGCGTCGGCGGAGGGAGTGAGATTGTTGAAACGCAAAATTCTACTTCGGCACGAGAGGATCTCCGTATGAAGCGGAGCTACGTTGGATAGTACATGCACGAATATATTTTCACGCCGGTTGCCAAAAAACTGCAATTTCTCTGGTCTAGTCATACAATAGCATACCCATACCCATATAACTACGTGCCTGTACTCACGCGAATTTCAAGCAGAGCATGCACCGCGATATTTGCGACTTAGACAGCGGCGGAGCGGCGGATAGGTGCGAGAGAGGGTCTCGTGTCAAAACATGGATGGCGAGGCGCGTCGGACCGTGTGGCTTTACGACGTTGTTGTTCATTGAATAATGGCGGTATTGTGTGCCTGATAAACGCGGTCTGCTCACTATGAATATGCAGTGATACACACACGTTGGTAGACCGAAAGCTCTGCATTACTGCGAGCCGGTACGCAATATGTTCTCGATTTGTAAGCTCGCCCCCTTCTCCCTTCCCCCTTTGCCGTCCACTCCGCATACCGCAATTCTGTTCAACATGATTCGGGCGCGCTTGCCCAAGAATCTCACCGAATTTTCGTGTTCGAACGGAGACAATTCAGCGCACATATATAAATACCCGATCTATAAACATATTAGGAAAGAATTAGGCAGAGAATTATTGAAACAATTTTTTTGATCGTCATTATCTTTTTCAGGATTCCTCATGCGGCGAAGAGGAATTCGCCCCCTTGGCTCACCCCCGCAGCAACGGTCAATCAGAGGTGAGTCTAGCTCAGAAACTTATCCATATATACCTCTTTCGTCGATTTGCGTATGAGAATCGTGGAGTTCCACTGATCAGAGACACGCGGAGTATTCGATGCTGGTCCGGCAATGCGCGAATCGTATACATTTGCGTTAGCGTTATAAGGGGGAACAAGACTCTGGTCTTGCAATTCTGCTAATGAGAACACAGTTTCTCATTTCTTATCGCATTTGCACCGATAACTCGATGAGGCAATAATTTTGGCTGTCATGAGGCTGGAAGCGACTCTTCTTCTTCGGCAATAAAGACGCGCCTAATGAGATAGATCGTCAAGATTGATTCTGTTTTTTTTTTTTTTTTTTTTTGCAACCGGGATATTGAAACCTCTGATAAAACCGATGTCTAGCATTCCTGCTGGGCTAGTTGTATGTTAAGAGAAAAAATGATTGAGCTGTCCGGAGGTCTGAGAGGCTCTGGATATGATGTTCCGTGGAATGGATATCGGATATTTAGATTATCGACTACGAGGAGACCGCAATTACTGACAAGAGAAAGCGAACGAGCGATAGGTACGAAGAAATGCGAACGGAACGATGAATACGAAGCGGGAAAGAGAAAAGGAGAAAAAGAAAGGGAAAGAGAAAGACAAAGAGAAAGAGAGAGGGAGAGAGAGAGAGTTGGAGAACAGTTGACTCTCGTGCGGGAGCACCGGCACTTCGGTACTTCGGCATTATATGATGATTCTTTTATTGTCGTAATATTTCATGTTTATTAGACGCGTTAACCGGCCGAGACCAACAGCTCATTTAAACGCAACAAAATAATACTTAGGTATTATATGGTATAGCATGTACGTATGCATTGGATACCTATATATACAGAGCCGCATATGTAGGTAAGACCGCGGAATCATTATTGCCGGCGCGAAATCCTCTGGATTCAATTTGATTCCATATTTTCATATTCGCCTTTTCATTTTTTATTCGCAATTTTTCACCCATCCGATCGAGCTTGGGCTGTCACTCCGATGGTCCACTTTTACCCCAAAATGGAAAAAAACAACTTTTTTGTTTCGCCGGAAGCTATTCGTCGGGTTTTTCTTCATTCGACCGAACATATATTGCTGTTTCGGCAATACCTTGTTCAATGCAGCCGGACGTATCGCGGCGATCTGTCCGCCACCAACAAAACCCGTCGCTGTTGATAGTTCGCTATTGCTGGTGTAGTCAGAAGTATTATTTCGAGAGGAATTCCGAAAGAATTTGAAATCGGTTCGACTGATGAAAAGCGCAGAATTAGATCACGGTTGAACTGTCAGATTAGACTTCGAAAGGCTGTCCGATACCAATTCTTATTTCGTGAAATAGTACAATTTGAGAGAAATTTGCCGACGATCCGACAAAAATATGGACAGAAGACGACCGTTTTTCAGGTTCGTTGTAGTATAATGTAGTAAGAAATGAATTTTCCTTGGAAGTTGACTTTTGAACGTGCACGGTACGGGCTGCAGGTTTCAAGATGCAGATATACATACATATGTAGTTCCCATGAATTTTCACGACTGCAAATTGCCAGGTGATTAAAAGTTTAATTGCCATACGCCCGAGGAGAAGAAGTATGCGAAGAGTGGGCAGGTATGCAAATATACCGTACAGACATGTGCATGATACATGTACGTACATATATAGCGAAAGTTTTTTGTTTTTCGTTTTCGTTTGTCGTTGTTTCTGTTTTTCTTTAGTTTTTGCACAAGGTAAATTTACGTATCCCTGGAGCATGTCCAGGGAAGTTTGATTTTTTTTTTTCAACCTACTCGTTCACGAAAGACAGCGAGGCGAGCATCGAGAGCGGGCTTTCAATAGCGAAAATAGTTTTATTCGTGAATAACACTGCGGATCGTAATCTTCGTGCAATTATAGTAAAAATTCAGATTTCAGCGTAAAGACTCTCCGCTTTTTCTTTCATTTATTTCGTTCGTTTTCATCTCGGTTTTCTTCTCTCCCTTCTTTCGTTCGTCGGATGGAGAAGTAGGGGCCGTATCTACGCGGCTGCATGAAACGGTGAATAATTATATATCCCGAAGGGTGTTTTACACATGAAGTTCTCCCACAAGAGAAGTTAATTACAACTCCTGCGGGCTTTTCAGCGATGAGATATTATCGAATTTTATACCTGCGTACATAAATGCCTACCTATATACTGTGTGTGTACGTTGAATTTCATCGCGTACGTTCTACCTATGCACGTACGTACGTACGTACCTACCTATACGTTGCTAAACTTACCCTCGGCGTTGCGTACACATGCGTATGTGTTGTAATTATAATCGTGAAGTATTATCTGACACGTGTATCGCTGGGTTCATACTATCTATCTATCTATCTTTCTATATATGTACAATAATTACGAAGGAACAAAGAAAAGGCCGGTAAGAAAAGTAGAAATTAATGTATACGTGTAGACGATCGGCCTGGATATTGTATACAGCTACATTATTCAAAAAGTACACGAAACGGTAACAGTCGCCCGATCACACTCTCGTATCACTCTTCGCACCTCTATGCGTATAAGGTACCTATGTACTATAATCTATAGCATAGATATATATACCATACATAGGTGTATACAGCGTATGTACGTGTGAAGCAGGTTTACGGCGAGGGATTATTGGATCAATTTAGTAAATACTGCCAGGAGTCGTAATAACATATTTATAGCTGGCGGGGTATCAATCCTTGTCGCGCGTGATCGCCATCCCTATACATATTATACATGGCTATATCTCCCTTCGTTTCAATTAGGAATCTCTCGATATTTAACCCCTGTGGCTCGCGAATTCCATTCCATATGTAGTATATATACAATACACAAATGTATATATATAGGTGTACACATATTTCCGTCATTCCTATAGGATGGCAGAATATATACAGTTGGCGGAATTCTGAGGAGAGGCCGAGTTAACGGAAAGAAAAGAGGATTGCCTCCTCCGTAGGCTCATGGCCCGGGTCCAACTCGGCAATTTCATCATCGGGGACAAATTTACCGAATGATCGTCCTCTAAATCGGAATTGAGGAAAATACAATTATAGATTATCAGGATATCGGTGTATTCGTGGTGAACCTACCTACCGTAACCGACGAACCAAACGCGAGATATAGACAGTGAGCACGATAGATCAGATAAATTTTCAATTGAAATTACGTTTGATTGCTGGAAGGGTTGACATTCTAGGGGCAATTTCCCACCGGTTTGAATACGGTTTCTGTGTTTAATGTACGCGGATACCTACTACAGCCTTTAGCCGGTGGGCTAGCTGCGGTCAATTTCCTCGGGGGCTGATTAACCGTGGCAGTTAGATTTAATGGTATACCTATACGTATGTACGTATCTACGTACATCTAACAACGGAGCAAACGGTGTACTTCCACCGTTTCTCTTCACATACACGCCATGTTACACTTCCCCGCTCGCCTCGAATAATTCATGAAATATAATTATCCCACTCGGATGCTCCGAGTTATTTCATTTTCTAACGCATGCTTCAACCCCTGCGTGTACAGAAGACTATCGCAAAGCACTCGACTGTTTTCACGCGTCACAAAATTGAATGTCTTCCATTGGGGTGGTGAATTTTTGGCATTATTTTTGATCCCTTGTTCAGGGATCAGGATCACATTCGTGAGATTCTGACAGGGAGAAACATTCGGTTGTTTCTGCATTTCTATTCTGATTTCTGCAACGCAGAAGCGTGTGTCGGTACGTTGTACGTACGTAGGTACATTTGTACGTAAGTCGGTGTTTCGAACGACTATCATAAAGCTATTAACTTTATTATACGAAGCCATTAACTTAAATATTACGACTCGCGTGTCGCGCAACCTTGCTCTCTGATTTATCGCTTGACGAGAGGATCACATGACGCGAGGTGCAGAGTATAGGTAGATGTTGCTACCTGTAGGATTCCCCGATTATTTAAAAAACATTTCATCTCCCCTCTGATCCCGCACGAAAATGAAGGGAGGGATGAACGCGGCCTGAAGAACGATTTGTCCAGCTTTATATACCATTATCCCTCATACCTTACACCTTCTCCCTTTTATCCCCTGTACCCAACGCATTTCCTACACATCACATGCAGTTGATTCTACACCCCACATCAAAGGCCGACCGACCGAAACTCGACTTTGCCAAAGGAATAAATTGGATAGGGATAGGAATAAAAAGAATAAGAAGTGAAAAACAAAATGAAAAAGAACTAGAGGGAGGAGGATAAGGACCGAGACGAGCTCCTCCCAGACGGATATTTTTTTTATATAACGGAATACATTTCGACTCTCGCTCCACGCGATCTCAGTGAAGGGGATCCGGATGAGGATTTATTGCGGTCCTGCAGAGCGACTAGAAACATTGTTTCAAATAAGACGTCTTTTCGAGAGACTCCTCCAGCCCCGTTGACCATCCCCCTCCCCATTTCTGCCATAATATAAACCTTTCAAGATGAATCTTTCCATATCCAAATGTTCAGAGAGAGTCAGAGTCTAAGGGAGAGCGCGAGAGAGAGAGAGAGAGGGAGAGAGAGAAAGGAAACTAAGGAGGCTGTCGTCTGAAGGACCTTCGATCGGACCCTCGTCGACCGAGACGCGGACGGACCAACGATGGTATAGATTGTGGAGTTTAGGTTACCCGCAACCTCCACTTCGGGGGGCCTCCATGCAATGGTAATATTATTCATAACGTTAGACGGTGCAGGGCATGCGCTTCTGCATCTTTATGAACTTGTTATTATACGAACCTGCTGCACCAGTGGATATAATCAAAGGGGCAAGGCTCCCGCGGTCGAGTAGTAGGTTCTCATCTTTCTTTTTCCCTTTCCTTTTCTCTCTCTCTCTCTCTCTCTCTCTCTCTCTCTCTCTCTCTCTCTCTCTCTCTCTTGTGTCAGACGCGTATCGACCATCATGCCTAGATCTCTTATTCTCCTTTTTCGTTTTCCTCTTTATTTTTCTTATTATCCTTACGATCATTATTATTATTATTCCTTCGCCGCTCCCGCATGCATCCCTCGTTTTCCCACACAGTATACGTATAATACACATTCCGTGGTCGACTAGGTTATCCTACGCCCATTTCTGTAGCTCGGTAAATCCTCGGCTCTTCACATTACGAAGTGGATGATATTCGAGGCTCGACGCAGCTATTGGCCGAGATCTTAATTTTCCATCAAGGAACCTGAAATTTCTCAATCTTGTGGGATTGAGGCTGTACCTACCTTCGTATACCCATCCATTTTCCTCTGACATTTGTGGCTGCGCGCGGCTCTTTCCCTCATTTTATTCCTCTTCCTTAATTATTGTTAACTTTTATATTTTTCATTTAACAACTTATCGCGGGCACCTGTCCCGTACGTAATTTCGTTCGTTCACCGGTTTCTTCGTTATATTACGTGTGTGTATACGCCGCGTAGGTGTGTACCTACTCACACACATTGAGCTTGCAGGTTATAGAGGTACATACCTACCCCGGTTGGCGGGGGCTCCGCAAGAGTATATACATATAACTACAACCCCTGCGAGTGATTACGGCCGGCTAACTTTCCTTGATGAGGAAACTTTTCATTACATACCTACATATTGCGTCTGGAGTTAAAACAGACTCGCCTTTCGGCTTGGTCGTGGATTGTCGTCATCCTTTGTTTCAAAACCCTGTTCACCAGTCGCGTCGGTTCCGGCAAAGTCGCTAAGTGCATCATTCGAGTTACAAAGTCTATCGCGGATCCCCTGCGGAGAGCCTGCGGCGACCGCGACCTCGTGGGGGGGGGGGGGGGGGGGGCGGACGTCTACGATGTCGAGGTTTGATATTAATCCGTATACCTGCGCAGGGCGGCGCACCGCGTCGCAAAATCCTTCGAGTGAAGACAAGAGGTAGAGAAAAAGAAAGCGGACATGACTTCCCTCTCCCACGATCCTTCTTCATCCTGCTCTCATCGGAGTAAATAAAACCTTGGCTACCTTAAAAAATCCCACGCTATCGCGATCGCGATCGGCGAACGCTTCGAATCGTAAACCAAGAAGACAAAAATTATCTCTCTCCGAGCAGCTGTATAGTGGGTAGTACTTCTTTAATTGAGATACAGCATGCGCCTCGAGAAATCAACGTTTTTATGGCGGTCGCGGACAAAATGAGCCCAAAGGAACAGAGAAGAGGGAAGAAGGGATAGAAAGAGAGGAAAAAGGACATTCGGACATTCGTACGAGAATTACAAAAAAATAAAAAAAGTAAAAAATAAAAAAAAAGAGAGCGACCGAGACGAAACCACGAAATTCTTCACCGAGCTAATGACCCATTCGAGAAAAAGTTCTTTATCCACCGCGTCGCCACATCGCGCTTAACTACCAGATATATTTCATTTCCCTCTATTCCGTTTCCATTTCATTTTCAGCTTATAGGTACCTTTAGTTTCCGGTCTGACTATACCGAAAATACTCGCCTGGTTGCATCATTTTGTTACTCACGTTACTCTGGGTTCTGAGGGAATGTCCGCGTATTCCACACTACTCGAACTCCTCGCCGCTTCAGGGTTGGGCGTATAGCGGCGGCGTCGGCGTTGGGGGGTTGCCGCGGTATTGATCCGGTCGTTGGGTTTCTGGGTATAGAGTGGGGTTGTTGTCTCCACAGGGGTTGTTTCCTCCCTTCTCCCTTCTCCCTCCGCTCTCTTCTCCAACCCCTCTGACGCTTTTGCCGCCGAGATGCAGGAGAGAATTCCGATTGGTTGACGGCTCTCCCATCCAAGATGGCCGCGGACACGTAGCGTGGACGTGACGGGGAGCCTGGGAGCCCCATCCGACTCTCCCGCTATCCCGTTCTCCCGTTTTCCACGGTTCGATTTTTCTCCTTTTTCTTATTTACCCCGCCATCTTCTTTTTCTCTCTTATTCTTTACCTCGGTCGAGCAGTGCCTCGGCTACGCAAGAAATAAGTTTGCGAACACCCCGCTAGCACTCTCCGCTCCCGCTCACGCTGCCGCCGCCGCTTTTTGCTAAATTTATTGCCGCGATATATTCACATCCATTAGATATAGGTACCTACCTCGCTTCTTTCGTCTCCTTACCTCTCCTCGCCCTCTTTCTCACCCTGCAGGGCTCCGACGTAGGTATGATACACACGTACCTATAATACCTACGCATCTCTCTGCACGATTCTCAAACCGTTAACCGAATGCACTCAAATGTACGTTGCATACCTACGTAGAGGAATATGGAAAGAGGGAAAGAGGGAAAGAGGGGCAAAAAATGAGACGGAGAGAGAAAGATCCAGGTTCCAAGAACTCGGCTCAGAATTCTGCAGACAGATCTCTGCTCTATCTTTACTGTATCGCCATGCAGCGTCGCGTCCCGTCAGAGCCTCTTTAGCCGAATTTCATTTGTACACTGCGCAGTCCGTCGTAGGTATATAATACACACATACTGTATGCCAGACGGGAGATGTTACCCCGAGAGATTAGATATGACTTCATTTTTCTATTTTTATTTCACTTTTTACTTTTTTCACAGATTTTTCAATATTTCAGCCTATGCCCATCAGCCACAGTTAATGTTTATGACTCTTGTCTGATGCTGCAGTTGGGATGCTCATAGTTTTTCCTTCCCTTCCCTTCTCTTCGGGACCGCCCCTGCGCGACCAACCCCGGAGATTAACGGATACAGTAATAACTGCGAGTAATGCTTCACCACCGTTTTGGACTCTCCGCCGCATTCCTGCTACAACCTAAACCACCACCCCCGAGTCCAAATCTCATTTCATACATTTTTAATAACAGTTATACACGTAATCCTCCCTGGCTTTATTTTAGAGATTAAACGGCATGGACGGTGCACTTTTATTTTATCGGTGGGAAGCAGATTCGTAGATGATCTCAAACATTCGCTCGAGTAGTGTACATGCATACGTAGGTATACGAGTACATAAGATGAAGAAATAGGAACAGACAAAAAAATGAGTGAAAATTCATGCCGCTGAGAAATATTGAGAGGAAAGATTGTAGTAACTGCAATAAACTTGACGGAAGAGATTTCGATTTGGGTCAGGAATATGTCCGACGGTCAGTGAGCGAGGCGACACCTCGAGTTTGACAACCAATCGAAACTAATGGGCGAAGCATTAGCGATGAATTATCAGCGATATACAGGCAATATAACGTTGAGAGACCGTAAACTGGTCGTGCGGGAACCGCTGCGTACTTACATACTACGTAGGTGTAGTAAATACGTTTACATATACATACGCATACGTGCACACGTACGTATATATACCTGCGTGCCAACTAAATACAGAAACCATAACCTTGCAGTGGTCAAACTTCCGGATGCCCGATAATAAAATTCAAACTAATTGATACGCGTCTGATAATCGCGGATTTTCACCTACCCACCTGAAAATAATTTTCGGAAAAGAGGGAAACAAATATTTCCCGAAATCTTGCAAAAGAGAGAAACACAAAGAAACGGAACACTATCTAAGGCGCGCTGCATAGATGCAGAAAATGATGTTTTCCTGCATGCTTACCTAACGAATTCGTTTTATGCGCGTACCTATGCATGAAGGTACATACATACCTGCACCTGTACCAGGCTCCCGTTTTTCACGAGGAAGTCATAACCTCCCGCAGTGTTCAAGGCTGAGAATAGCTGTCAAAACTTGTAAGCTCTACCGAGATTAAATTATCGATCTACGGCCGCATGTAATACTTTCATGGGCTATGGAAACGAATCAAGCAGCCAAGTAGCCGAGTACGAGCTGATCGCGTGATCCAATTTCGTTCCTGATCCTCATTCCCGATATGCCGACTGTACCTATACCTACTTTTTCTAAACTTGCTTCCTTTGTAGGCATATATACGTATTAGGATATCTATCTACCTGCAGTTATAGTCTCAGGTCAAGAGCTAAGTGAACCTCGAGGTATAGAGTACTTATGTTAGTATATATACTGCAGAGAGTTTTGGCTCGGTGATGGTCAGTTGCACACGCTGTTTATTACGGGCTGTATATACGGCGGCTACATTTTCCAGGCATGGGTATAGCTCGCGGTGTATACACCTATTTTCCTCCCCGTACACCTGAACCTCATTGTTTTATGACTTTGTGTACAACCCCGGGGGAATGGTGCACGCGTACGTAAACGCGCCACACGTATATGAGTACGAAATATGCTCGTGTAATTACGAAGTTGTATTTCGTGCAGCCTGGTTGGTTACAGTCAGGGATATTTTCCGTCCCATTGATTCATCGGCTGCATTATTTCTCCCGTATCTTTCACGCAGTTTTTACGAGTATTCGCCGATTGTTCGTTCTTTCCGAAGGAAATCAGGCACCGTCATCGATCGCGGATCAAACTATTCTCGATTACGATCCGCGTGAAGAGGGAATACTTGATCGAGTAAACCGCGCGTTAGATTCGTTATACCGATACCGATACGGCACGCGAGTTTTCTTCGTAATTGAGGAAAGCCGTGCGGCTAGATGCAAGGGAAAGAGAAATAAGCGATGAAGGGAATAGGAAGGAGGAGAGGAAAGAAAGGTTGGATTTTCCCCTCGGTGAAGAATTTGCATATAATTGGCCGCCTGCGTGATCGCGCGCCATGCCGCTCCGAGATGGCTTTCGCTTGCTTCGGCTTAACGTGCACAGATATTGTATGCGGAATAGCTATGCACGGAGAGAGGAATAGCCATGCCCGATGCTGGTAATATATTGCCGGTATGACCGGGGAGCAACACGACACTCAACTTTGCCTAGGGATGGGAGTTCGACCGTAATTCTATCTCGATTTATTCCGTCGACACGCCGTATAATCGCAAGCACAAATTTATTACCTCATACATATGCGCAGGCGGAAACATTGTCAAGCCAGAGAATTTTCGCGGACCGATCGTTCGGACACGAAGAAATTCGAAAAATCTTTTCCAAAGTTTTCGAACACGTTTTTTTACGTACGAATGGGATATAGGTGCTCAGCTTTTACTCGGGTAACAATTTGCCGAAAGAAATACACCTATTTCCGTCGGAATATCATGCGAACGAACGACGTTTCAATCGAGTAAAACGATCGCCGATGCATTTTCCGGAATAGGCATAAAAGCAAACAGAAAAGAGCGTGCAAGAGGTGAACACGGAGGTGGAAGAGGCTAGTTCAGTCCGCCGCGCCGCGCCGCGCCGGTTCGTTTTGGTTGGATAGATAGCCGGCCAAGGAGTGTACGCTGGTCGATATTTATGCCTCGCCGAAGACGAAGACGAAGACGAAGAAGAAGAAGAAGAAAAAGAAGAAAAAGACGAAGAATGAGAGGGTGGCGTGCGGTGCGGTGTTGCCGACGAGCGACGAGATCTTCAAGTCTGAATTTTCTCTTCGACCAGCCGAAAACAGGGGCTTCGAATTATCCAAAATTTCGTTTCGTAAATTTAGCAATTGATATTCTCCAATTCAGTTTCGCAGCACCTGCATTCGTCTTCGCCGCGATAATTCGTCAGGCATATAGGCGTGTACGCGCTGTATACGTACCTAAAACACTGAAATCATTCGCGATGGCTCATTCGGGCTTGCAGTGACTAGGTACCCGAACTTTCACAACACACAGCTCTCCAGATTTCTGCGGGTAATTAGAATAATTCAACCGAAGAAAATCGTGGTAGAGCCTATTACTCGCTAGCTTCGTGATCTCCCATTTCAAAAATCTATTCGTCCGAGACTCGAGGTGCTCATATTCACGCGCCAGATGCGATAAAAATTAGTCCAATTGTACTATTTATTGCTACGTAACACGATTTTTATGTACATGAACTACCCGCAGCTAGCCGGCTGCAGGTCACTTCCCGTTCGACAATAAGCCCGTTCCATGTATACCTAGACCAGTTTGGAATGGTCGAAGGCCTTGTTGGAAATAAAGGAACAAAACAAAAAAAAAGTCCAACGGTGTATTGTGTATCGTGACCGATTCCAGGGGGACAAACAGCTCGTTTAGAAAGTATATCAACAAGGTCGTAAGGGGTTGAAGATTCGATGGATTGTGAAAATTGTTTCGTTCTGTCTCACCGTTTTTTGTTTCGTTTTTTTTTTTTTCTCTTCCCTTCTCCTTTTTGCTCCCTTTGCATAGCCTTGAAAGTGGAAAGCAAAATTACCACGGCCTGCAGATATGTTCGACCATTTTCTCGAGCCTAACGACGCGGCGTCACGGCGCACACATGGAAATCCACAAGTCCAAATAAACGCGATGCCGTTGAAAAACAAAAACCTGTGAGAAAACCGGGCTCAAGTTTCGAGAGGTCAGGATAGACGAACGAAAAAAGGGTAAAAACGAAAAAGGAAGGAAATTTTACGAGTATTCTTGATATATTTATCAAAGAGCTTGACGATATTTCGTTTTCATTTTTCTCCCGGTTTTTTTGATTGCTCGGTGTTTTTTTTTTTTTTTTTTTCTTCCAACGGGAGAGAATTTTTTCTCGAACGACTCGAAGTTATCGACGCCCGATCGGGAATTGGGATGTAAAAAAATGATAGAGTGAAAATCAATCTGGCCCCTGCATACGGCCGCTCACTCTCGATTTCAATGTGTTTTTATTGCGCCTCTTAAATTCACATTTATGAGCTCTTATATGTTCTTCCACCACGCTTCGGGGACCGCGAGGAGGAAGTGTTAACGTAACGTTATTCGGGCACCTAAGACAGATCGGCATGTCGAGTTAAGTAGGTGATAAATACGTGTAATAGATATACATACACGTAACTACCTTCGTATACCGCAATTGTAACAGCGAATCTCCTGTTTCCCTAATGAATATATGATCGAGAAATAACACGTTATTCAAATTTTGATTAACTCTCAAATAACATCGCACCTCACACTTGTTATATAACTACCCACTCGGTAGGTATACGATCACTTTTCGACGGGCAATAATTTCATTATGTCACCATCAACACCAGCTTCGCACAGGCATAATCATGGATCCACAAGCTTCTCGAATTATACGCGCGATCCATGTTTCGCTTTCGACCATCATTCCACGATACCCAGAGGATCGATTCGTTCTCAAAATCTCATGATATCCAACCTAACTCGGTGATGAATACGCCATACTTATGGTTGGATGCTGTAACGTAACCGCTGCGGGGTGTCTAGACGTGCGCGTCGAGCTGATTGTGAAAAGGACGTGTTTTTTCTTGAGCGTGTACGCACCAACCTACCTCCCTGATTCGTGTTAAAAAAGCAGTTTGAAATAGTATCCAAAGCCATATGGCTCGCATCTAAGTCTCAACAAAGGCTTCCGATGAACGATAGTCAGAGATAACTAACGACTTTGAATCTAAAACGTCGCATAGCATGTGGCACGGCGTAGCAAACTCTCGACGAAACGGTGTTATTTATAATTGTGAAGGCCTACTTAAACCTCCAACTATCATGGCGGTGATGGACTGCAGCTAGCCTGCTATAAAATCATAAATGTAAAACGCAATTCCATCTATACGCTGCACGCATACATCCACATGAACGTTCTTCGTATAACCGTCAGGTGCGCATGTACCTGGTCAGACCTATGCTGTACCCAATACCGATGTTTGTTAGTTTCTTGCACGCACTTCGCACCTACTTAGCCCCGTTAATCTCTACCCTACCCTCCCCGTATACCCGAACGTTGTAATTCTTAAGGGTTTAATAACCGCCCCGTATTTTCTCACTTGGTAAACTGCCGGGGTCTAATTACAACCTAGTAGTATAGGTCCGTGCGTAGCTATCCGTAATTTTTCACCGATGAATTTCCCGTTCCGCTTATTCTTCGCATGCTTCTTTATTCTTCCTCCCTCTCCGGAGATGACGCTCGCTAGAGCTCTGGATCGGAGAACAGATTCCGTAATTGTGCTAGGGAGAGCCGGGAGGTTCGGTTCCTTTTTCCCTTTCCCCGCGCAGGTTATGTTTCTAATCGGGGGAAAAAATGCCTCTCCCCGCGAGGATGCTTGTGTCTGTACACGGCCCACGCGTTCGCCTGAGTTGAGCGACCATATCTCTCGATTCTTGTACCGAAATTAAATGAAATGAATTGAGATAAAACGGGAGTATAGATAGCCAGCCCGGTTGGTATGTCCGAGGCAGGAGAGAGCCTGGTAGGAGGAGGAGGAGCGGTTACGAGAGATGAGAAGTAAACCGCATCGGGAGCCCCGAATTGGGGAGAGTCAACCAATTAAGATATCCAACCGGGTTCTTAATTCGTGGGCTGGACCGAATATTCCACGACAAGGCAATGTCGTGAGCCAATCACCAAAATTAACGGTAACCCGCCTTGGCCGGCTCCAAGTCACAGACGTTTTCATAGCTGTTTCTCATACATATATATAAATCCCTGCTGCTTGCCGCCGGTATTCATAACTTGTAACCGTCGTATGTGTACGTATGAAGTATACCTATAGGTAAATAAGCTCCCAGAGTTCGTGATCCCGCGGCCATTCGGCCAGCCGCCGACCTTCGTTAGCTTTTCTTTTAATTAAATATTTTTCGACTCCCCAATTTCACGTTTTAGAATACGCATGGCATCTAGCTGCAGGTATGGTAGATAGTATAATGTGTAAAGTATAGTAGGTATATTCCAGACACCCGTGTTTCTTACACACGGGTAAAGTTCCCCCCCGCCCTTTTTCTCTCCATCCTCCCTCCCTTCTTTCGCTTCTCACTCCTCGGAACGATAAACATGTTTGACATTTTTATCGACGTAAAAGTAAATTTGAGAAAAGAGACGAAAACAAAAAATGGAAACAGATAGAAAAAAAAAGGCCACGGAAACAGAAAAGGAACGGGAGAGAAACTCGTATATATTATATATGTATATAGGTACCAATGAGAATTTTTTCTCTACCGATCTTACACACACGAATACTGTACTCGTATGAAAAGTTCCCAATATCGATCTTACCCGGCCCGGACAGGAATAATGACAAATAAGAAATTTTATCCGTACAAAGAATATGAGGATGATGACAATAATTATGGATCGTCCGCTAGGTATAATTTATAGACAGAGCATTATCGAATGACGAGCACCGTTACCAGTAACCGGAATACGTATCATACTACGTAGATACGTGGCGATGTGTCTATGTGCATAGACAGTAGGCAAGGGATTTGGTTAAACGCCGGAGAGTCGCGGTAGCAGCAATCAGCCTTGATGCCCAGCAATGAATGTTTTATTGTCTTTTCCCGGCGGGCAATTTCAGTAAGTGGTTAGATGCCACCCATACACCCCGTGGCGTGGCATGGGATCGTATGGGAAGATGGGGCTCGGTTGTCCCCAAACTGCACGGAATAATATAATTTACCTCACCCGGCACCTACGCTGACGTCGACGTCGACGCGGAAGCTATTCTATCTAGCTATTCCCTGGAAAAGATAAGCGTAAACTAATTTTTGCCCTCGCGTGTGGAAATCGACGCGATGCGACGGTCTCCGGCCATCCCTCGCGAGCTCAAACGCCTACCTTCGCGTACATCATAGATAAGTACATACCTATATATGTAGGTATATATATATGCGTGCGGGCGTACGACCGGAAGTCGTATTCTATTCTCAATAAGTATAATATTCTAGTAAAGCAGAGAGCAGAAGATAGCGCATACCTGCATAAGGATGTAGCATACGCGCCGAACGTTGAACGCCGGGCGAAGACGCGAAGAGAATCTTTATTTCCGGGAGTTATTCCCCGCAAGGCTGCTGTTCTTTCGTCGGCATTTTCTTCGCCGCGGCTGCTTCCAGCGCGCGACGTTTCGTACGACGCAGTTTTAAACGGTAATAAAATGGTACGTTGCTAGGTGAGTCTCGTTACTTTAACATTTGACGAAAACAGATTAGATTTCTACTTTCGCAGAGACTATTTCAGCCAGGAGAAGAAGAAGAGTCCGAGAGCTTCCGTACGTACCCCATAAGAATGATTACAGGGAAACCTACCCTTCTTTCGGTACATAATACCTATACATCCGTCTCTATGTACATAGTATATATACTTTGTAGAATTACATACGAAAGGAACAAAAAAGAGGACAGCAGCGTTCAATTGCTTCGATCTGAATCCCATTTCCGCTCAACCACCAATCATCAATTCCCCTTTTCTTTGTTCGGAAACTATATTTCATACGATACCACGCGTACCCCGCGCGTGTCACAGATATTCGTCAGAGAATCCTTAGCCGGGATCTGAAGATAGTTGAACCCAAGTAACACAGTACGCACTGTGAATTATTCGGATCCGTGTGCCAGGACGACTGAAATTCGACGATGAGAAGCCGTCCGATGTCCTTTTTCGAGTCAGGAGTAAAGAACGGAGATTCGTCGACCCCCAGACGTTTTTGAGTCGCCGCAAGATTCGAGTGCATCGGAGAGCGATCTCGTGCAACCTGGGCAAGTTCTTCCTCAGATATTGTGTTAGGTATATGCAACTCTTGTGGGTACCATTATTTCGATTATTTTCCGTCAGAATCCTTCACTCCCGCGACTTCCTCTTCTTGGTCTTCTTGTTCCAGGGGTGCCGTATTAGAAGGGCGCGAATTTTAGATATCTGGTTAAACTTCCCTCTCGTTGTAGGGGTGGAACCGGAAGATGTGAAGTCGTCGTGTTCGTGCGGCGTACAGTGTACGTTCCGCACGCTCGTACGTGTCGTAAATCATCGGGCTGCTTTGCAATCTACAAAGCAAACTGCTCGGCGATCCTTGAGGTCTCGTGAATACATTGAAGAATGGGGAGGAAAATTCCCCTCTTAGATGTATACATTATACGGTATTTGTATGGAGCAATCGCTACTAGTTAGATGCCGAACAATGAAGCAACGCGGTATAAATTTCACTCTCTGATTTTCCTCCGTGAATCCTCGATCTGCCCTCGATCCTAGGTATGCATATCATCCTCTTTCTGCCTCCCCCTCTCCCTCCCCCGCCCTTCCCTTCTCCACTTTCCTCTTCATCTTCCAATTCTGTGAGCGAGGGGTAGGATGGCACCCCTGCCTAGCCTGTTCCAGAACTAACTCAACTCGCGATGCGCGCTTGTTAAGCAAACAATTGCCTGCCCATAAACTTTATTAAAACATGCAAATTCCCGCGGAGTTGTTCACGCGAGGGTAGATAGTTGTAACGCAGTATGTACGCACGTATATGCGCATCCCACCGTACTATATACTACGATACGGTACAGAGGGTCTGAAATATTGCCGATAAATATAGGCGGGAGCGCGTAGCTGTATCTATTTGTGTATGTATAGTATATACCTGTACGTATGTATACGGAGCTATGGATAGAGCGATAGATAGATTAAAGCCAGGTATCTATATACCTATTTACTATAATCTATCCGTGCATTTGAACGTTTGTACATAAACTGGAGAGAGGCCAATCAAGGTCGGCGTCGGTTTGACGTTTGACGTTTGACATTCGACCGTATCCGTAGGACGGCGTTATTATCGGAGATCGAGGGAAAGGAACCACCCCTTCGTATTTACCTCCGCAAATTTATCTCGAGGTCTTTTCGATCTCCCTTCGAAAATATACAATCCTCGCAAATACGCCGTAAAAATATAGGCATAGGTAGGCATGTGTATGTATAGGTATATGTACAAACTGATATGATATAAATTTATATGCGCGGAGTACATGCCTATACCTACACCTATACCTATACCTATACCTATACCTATACCTACGGACGGAGATATATAGATTCGTCGAATGAGATAAAATACTGCGATTCAGTCGAATTCTTAAAATTTTATTTCCCGGTACATTTTGACGAATCGTATAGGGGAGAAGACGAGTTGGTTGGGCTATCGCGACGCTAGATATCCTATAATATCGAACATAAATTTTGAGGAAAAAGACAAGCAAAACGGAGTGGAAAATCGATCGAGATAAGGATGTACAAATTATAGGGAAACTGAAAACAAGACATGGTCACAAGAATCGAGATAACGACGAGAGGGAGAGGCACTATCGGTGTATGAGTGAGTTTCAACGACTCTATTTTCTGCCGATCTTCCCGTTGCGACGTTATCAAATTTTTGGAAATCGGGAGGAAACGTGGCGCGGGAAGCTGCTGGTGCGATTTTCAAAATCGGCGATCTAGGTACCGGTCGCGGATGATTCGTGGGAGAACGAGAACCCCGAAGCCAGATGTTTTATTTCGTTCATTCGTTACGTCACGCGAATGCACGCATGGCCGCGATCGCGATACGTAATCGAGCGATTTTATCCGACTGTAGAAGTCTGCGGTATACTTGTTCGATTATCTAAACCAGACGCGTATAACGTTCGGACATTCATGGGACGAGAATTAGAAATCCAACTCGTCTCTGAGGATAGCAGGTTCTTCCAGAATCTCTTGGTACGAATTTTTCCAATGGAAATACATAATTACTACAGTTGGGGGGGAAAAAACGAGAAAAATGTACCTACCTTGTTGCAGGTAGGCGTATACCCAGATATTGAACGTAATTAGACCTTCTTTGTTACCGAAGGATACGTGAACAAGACGCATACTACGATCCTAGCAGGGATAAAAACCGAACGGATATAAAGGAAGAAAAAGAACGAAGGAGAGGATAGAAAACCGCAAGCCAAGACGGCGGAGTCAGGTAAAACGGTCTAGTGACTCAATCAACGTTTCTCGAAGAGAAAGAAGAGTCGGTCTGCGTATAGATGTGGCAGAAGAGCGCGAGGTGAAGCGAGAATAATCAGGTCTCCGTCGCATAGCATAGCGCGATTTCAACGATACCGGAACCCGAGGCAATCAGGATTTTTTAAAGCAATAGTTAGACGGTAGAGCGTACCCTCGTTCAGTCTTGGGAAGATATCTGTCATCGCCGTGTATAGCGGGGAATGGAGAAGGGTAGCCCCTCCGGAGGCCGACATTTACAAAGTAGTAAAAAGTAAAAGGGCCGAACAACGTTTGCCGCAGGTGTTGGCAGACACAGGTAAAGCTCACGGACACCTACCCACCTTCCTTCCTACCCTCCTATGCTGCTAGTAGGCTTCGAGAAACGCACAACTAAAAGTCTGCCTGCAGGTAGAGACATACAACGTTGAAGCCTGATTGGCTTGTTCCAGCTGGTCTCGTACCATCCTACGAAAGAACCGAGAACCGCCTCGCCTTGTGCCTTGTGCCTTGTGCCTCATGCCATGCCTTGCTTCACCGACGCGATTTTCTACGCGTCGTTTGTACCGGGATGGCTTCGTTCGTTGGTTCCAAGTCAGCCTTGCTATAGAGCATAGTAGAGTATACCTATACCCCGAAGAACGTGTGTAGGCCGCATGAAGTCGAGCAAATACGAACACCTAGCCTCACCCAACCCAACCCAACCCAAACGAAACTGAACTGAACTGAACAGAACAGAACTGAACTGAACTGAACTGAACTGAACTGAACTTACGAAAGCAAAATCTAAAGTCAGAAAGCCAGAGCCAGCTGGGAGCAAAGGCGACGGTCGTGCTGCACGGCTACTCCTTCGCGTATAGTATACATATTATTTCTGTTCTGCAGCATGCGGTCTCCGAAACGCCGTTCTAAATACTCCACCATTCCGCGTGTCTCTGTTAGATAGTCGTTTAAACCATCCAACGTTACGGTGCCGAGGTGCCGCAGTGGTGCTTTCGTCTCGCTACACCGATTTACAGCCTCCGGTCTCGGTTCTCGGGATACAGATGAGCATAATCTGAGTGTGACAATTTTCGGTATAAACATAGGCGGGAGTTTGGACCCACGTTTACGTACCTATGTTATGTACAGACGAACAATTTCGCGGAGTTTTCGCGGGCCTTCGCGGGTACTGGTTAGCCAAAATGGCCGATAATTTCGTCCGGCCAGTAATCGTTGACCACTCGATTTTTCACCTTCATTACAACGTCGTCGTATTGAATTCAAGTGATCATTGTGACAGCGGGAATTGTTGTTCCTCTTTCAGCAGCTGAAGAACGAGACGTCATGGACTAGCTTCAGCCATCGAAGGTTCACCAACCCCTGCATCAAGGGAATAGGGAAGCACTCCCACCCCCCTAAATCCCTTGGAAGCTGCGAAGCAGCGCAACGCCCCCCGCGACGCCATAACAGCCGCAAGGTGAGTCGACCACTATTTTATCCTATCTTGTTTCACACACGTTTTTTCACCTTCCTTCTCATATCATAGCATATCTACTTCACGCGTTTACGCCCACGAAATTCTCCGTCCTCAAATTCCGTTGATAACTGCGGTTCAACTACTCTCTCCGATCGTCAGAAGTATCTATTCGATATACTAATCGTACCGATTTCTGTCTCGCTTCTTCCTTCGCATACTCGATTCATTCCGCGAGAAAAATTCAGTGATTCCGTGGTGCTTACGTACGTACTGTACGAGCTTCTAATCTTCTCGCCGATCTTCTGCTGCGTCTGCTATTATTATAATACATACTTGAGCGAAGAAAAGAGGGGCAGGAGAGGCGAGGAGACGAGAGGAGAAAGAGATTATGAGAGGGAAGCGCAGATTGAAAAGTACGAGAAAGATTTTACACGCTTAATTAAGCTTTACGTCCATCTCAGCAAAGACGAGTAATTCGTTGAAACGTTTTCGCTGATGTTTTGTTTTACGCCGGCAAATATGCTAATCGGATGATATAAAGCAATTGCAGTATACACGATTCTGTATGTATGAATGTATATGTATATACATAGAACTATAATATAAGTGCCATTTCGTTTGAGTATTAACAAACGACGTGGGATCTAAAATCTCTTCTGTGCATACTATCTATCCGTATAATATACAAAGTTGATTTATTTTCTATAACAAGTGCGGAAAGACGCTCTCTTCAACCTAATATTTCGTTAATTTTTATAAATACATAGATATTGCCTGCTGCCCGCGCGAATAACTCGCCTGAGCTTAATTTTCTGCTGAAGAATTTCGCCACCGTCGTCACGAGTCGAAATCGAATACTAGAACTTCTTGCTATACACTGTAGTAAAAGTGTGAATGGCCGCGTCGGAAACTTGAACGATTGAGAATTCATCGAAACAGAGGCATTTCCGACGGGAATATGTATACTATATAGGATCACGCGTTTTCGACTGTTCATCAGGCTCGCGAATCTGTTGTGAAAACATGATAGCCGGGTATGAGCATTGCAGCGAAGTATCGCGAGTTGGGGAAAGAAGAGAAAGACGAAACTAAAGAGTAGGAAGAAAGACAAGTTTTCTAAGAATTCCATATTCCTTGACGACATAATACAGCCAACTTGCCTCGTCTCGTACATGGGTGTAGCGTAGGTACAGTATCTCCCGTTCCTCTTTCATTTTTATTCAAATTCATTCTACAAGGCAAAAAAGAATCCCCTTCGGAGCTGATGCCCGCCCGTTGGCTGCTACCCCGCCGGCACTCCCAGTTCGCTCGTTACGGCTTTTCTCCCGTCCCTCCTTTTACTCCCCTCGCCCCTCGCCCCGCGCCCCGCGCCTCGCCCCTCGCCGCTCGCCGCTCGCCCATCCCCCACCCCCAACCGTCGTGAAGCTCTTCCCTCGTTTTACATAAATTCTGAATTTTATTCGGGCCGCCGCGTCGCGTCGCGGTCGGTTCACTCGCAGCCCGTTTTCTTGCGTCTTCTTTATCCCCTCGGCGAGAAACCGGGACGAGAGATTCTCTCCGGCTGGCAAAGCGATAGGCAGGTTACGTGCGTACTTATATACCTGGAGGGAGCGCGCGCGCGCGCCATTATACACACAGATATGTACCCACGCGTGTATACATATGCATCATGATCAGCCTACGGGTAATTTAGATCGCCGCGTTATTTCATATACCAATTTTATATCTCCGAATGCTCTCATACCACGACTGCCAGCATCAAGACCGACACCAATACCAATGCAATCCTGCAATCCTACGGTGATTTTGGTCGGTGATCGTCATCCTCGTGGGCTTCACCGCGCGAGCTTGCGGCAGGCTGATCGAAATAATATACCAAACAACGCAGGTCGAGTCGAGTCTCGTCGCCTCGCGTCGCACCGCTGTTCCAGCCGTAGGAAGATCGTAAATTGGAAAGACCATCGCGCCGTGCAGGGGCCAACAAAGACCGAGCGAGCTAAAGCAGCCCCGCAGCAAACCATGCCAACGAACTGACTCGGTGCTGCCGCAGTGCTGCTAGCTGCTACAGAATCTTCACGGCGCGGCTTCACGTGTGCACCTTGTATAGTCGGAGCCACCTACACCCGCGTATCTCGAGTATACGTGTGCATGTGCACGTTTTGGACATTCAAGACGTTCTAACCGGCCCGCGGGACCCCTTGGCTAATGAGAACATACCACGGATTCCGACGACCGGGGGCCCACCCTCTCACTCAGCTCTAACGAAGTCCATATTTCGACGGGACGAAATCTTTCGAAAACAAAACAGAACACCCTGAAGGGGAGCCGGGAGAGAGAGAACGAGGAAGAGAGAGATTGCTTTTATAACTTTTCCTAAACACTTCACTCCATGGCCTTAAAACCATATATTCATTTCTTACCTCCGTACGAACCTACCTCCGCTAATGGCCTGCACGAATATTTATATACTTCCTAGTTCTAGGCAATCACGAGTATTATATACTGCGGGTAGAGTTAGAGATACTTACTTGCGTGTAAATTGTAGACCGAATTGGACAAGTTCAAGTACCGAGAATACTCGATTCTGTCGAAGCATATCCGCGGGGTAGGTACATGATCGTGAGATACACTTTTACCAGAAAAACCGGAATTTCTCATCACTCGTATCTCTATCCCCGATTTTTCTGACGCGACGACAACATCGCCTCCCCGCCGCATCCGGGGGAGGATAAACCTCTCACTATAATTATATTGAGGGGAAGTTTGGGGATGCCAATCATGGGGAATTAGGTATATATCGATCGGAGCCCCTAATAACGCCGAGGGCGTCGATGATTGAGTGATTGATGGCACGAAGTGCGGCCATTTTGCTAGGTAAAGCTTTCGCGTATTACAGTACCATTATCGTATCTGCTCTGAGAATTCACGGAGCAGATTTATGTATCCAGGAAGGCTCTCATTTCTCTCGAATGTGTCATGAGATGAAGTGTAGACTCGAGAGTTTAGTTTGGAGTTTTGACTATAGGCACGGAGAGATCGCGTAGCATGGCTGCCGACGGACATGGTGTACGAGGCTGGCAGGCCGGCAGGCAGGCAGGAACGAGGCGGGCGGGCGGACCTGGCTCTCCGTCGTGCCCCGCCTGCCAAGCCAGACAACCCGGCCAGACCGGAACGCTTGAACCTAACTCAACCCATACGAAACCCTACTCAACCCAGGCTAACCCAAGCCCAAGCCCAAGCCGAAGCCGAAGTCGAAGCCAAAGCCAAAGCCGCCATGTTGCCCGGTTACACGTCTTGAATCTAAAGCTCCACGAAACTGCGGGTGGCTGAAGACCCGCCACCCGGCGAACCGTCTTCCATCCTTTCTTTCGTCTAGCTCACACAGTCGCTGAGTTCAAGTTCCTTATCTCGCTCTCTTTCCAACTTATCAATCTAACGATGGGATACACGTGTAGTGGAAGACCCTCGTTCTGGAATAGATATTCTCCGAGTAGCGATATTGCGTGGGCAGAGAGGTCCTAGATTTGTACTTGATAAGGTGTGATATGAGTCGGGTTCGAGAGAAGTTTACAGATTTTGAACAGAAATCGATTGAAGCGTAATTTTCATGGGGGGGCATGATTGTTTTTTGCTCGGATCGATGACCCTCGTGTCTCTCGGCGGATCGGCTGAGCTCCTCTCTAACGACGTTGTGTGAAATTGCGTGGAGTGATTACTGACGTGATAACGAACTTCTGACGCGGGCGAATTCTGCGCCGTGTATAGGATATATATACAAGAAAGGTGATTCGATCGGTATTAAAAGTCATTGATATGGAGTCTGCGGCGGATTTATAGTATCTGCAGGGAATTAAGAAAATGTAGCTAAAACTTGATGGATAGTGGAACGTCGATGTAACTAGGTACAATCTAGGAAACCGGGGAACCGAAACAGCTAGAGCAACAGAAACATGGATGTAGCTGTATACAAAGCTTATAAATCTCTTTCCCGTAGCTATTCCGCAAGAGAGAAAAAAACAGTAGAACTTGGTTGGAAAGCTTCTGCACATGAATTGATCGGTACTGTTAGATTCTGTAATAAAATCGAGTAATTAAGAATATTTATTAGCACCGCGGTTACCCCCGGCTATACACAGATATCTATCTATACTTGCCTAGGCTGCTCGTACCGATATTAAATCACTTGATCGGTCGCTTTATAACCTGGAATCGGTAGAGGCATAAACAGTTACCAATGCTTCGCGGAAACGTAGATATCGAGGATCCTGAGCTTCTGATAACTTCGGACCAAGTTCTTTGCTTCTCGATTAATCGTCATTATCATCAATCGAATCATTACCTATCATCGATCCTCCGAAATTGGAGGCTCTTGAAAACTTTGGCGAAATTTATCATGCGGAAAAAGATGTGTGCATAAATCGACAGAAAGTTCGTAGTCGGAGCAAGTATTGCGTATGTCTGGTCGACTGACGTCACCCGACGCAGCGATATAATATATTGCCTGCAACACCAGCAGCGGCGGCCGCAGTAGAGCAGCCATTTTGAATTCCTTTACGTATTTCTGCGGCTGATGCTGGAGCCCTGGGTAGGATTTATCCCTGCAGAGGATACCATGCAGAGAATGTTTCTCAGCTCGTTTTATTTGTGCGTGTCAAAAACCTGGAAAGACAGAGAAAGAGAAAAGAGAACCCGAGAGCCTCCAGCAGGCAATATTGTTGATACTTGATGTTGCAGTTAGCGACCTGTGCGGGGGCCGACCGCCCTTCCCGTCCTTCCCGCCCTTCCCGACGCTACAAGATCAATCTGGACACGGTTATATTCGGCTCTTCGTGTTCCGCGACCTAATCCAAGGTGTTCGAAGTGGTTCACCTGAATCTGTCCAGCTGTAGCCAAGTATTGGATTCTTTTCTAATTTGTCAAAGCTTGATACGGAAACTTTTCACCGTGAGAAGATACGAGCGAAAAATTTGGAAGTAGAAGATTGATTCTATCCGTTTGATTGGAAACATTGATTTGTGAAATGAATTCATCGGGGGTATGAAGAAACGAATCGGAAGAGAGCCATCGCTAGTTTGAATGTATCAATAATCGACTAATGTTTCATTTGTAAGGTATAAAGCTCCGTAGAAAAATGTACACAACACATGTATGTATACAGGTATTTTGTGCTCGGGAGGGGATTCCGTGATCGACTGGCGCTTTTCGTTTTCTATTCATTTTTCATCAGAAAGAGATCCGCCTCTTTCCGTCTCAACCCTGTCCGTTGAGGTCTGGTTGTACTTGAAGTTGTAGGTACTGCAGCAGCTCTGTGGCAGTGGTAGGTGGGTATAGCGCGATACTACTCGCGGTCATATAAAACGTTAATAGTCCATAATGTAGCGTCTTTAGCTCGCGTTAGGTGCCATAAATTATCCGCCGCAATAAATACATCCGTTTTCGGTTTTGACTCTTGAAACACAAAGCGAATGATTACAAGTCACGCGGCGTATGTACGTGTGTCTGCTCATGCGTATGCACATACCTACCACCATTATCATCGGTTTATAAGTATTATTATAGGCGTACATACTATCGACTGAATCGGTACAAGCCATACCTGAAGCCATCCTACACCTCGTTACACATCTGCTTTCGCAAGGTGCGATTCCTGAAATGGGTATATTTTACAGAACGAGATTCTTCAGCCAAAATCCTCCGAAAGTATCAAAGTATCCTTGGGTAGAACAATTCTAAATTTTTTCCCAACTTCAAGGACTGACGTGACTACGAGGATTTCAAAGGATCTACGAATCCTATAACTCAAGCCTCCGGCTTCACAGGTCTCGAATCTTCAAGGCTGTGACATTTTTTGCTCCAATAACTACGGCTACGCGGTCCACAACTGAAAGCCGAAAATTTATCGTCCCTAACATTATTGCCGGAAGAGTGCGAGGTACAAGGTTGCGGTGTTGAGAAAATTTTCGAAAAACTTTGCAAGAGACCCTTCACCTCACGTTCTCTCATCCCTTCGCTCTTCGGAACGTGGGTCATACTAATGGCCGCGCTGAATAACTAGCCGTGAACTAAAATCGTTCAAGTACTCTGATTCGTATCCGTCTGATTCTTTCCGTGAGTATTATTTTTCACATACGCGCATAAATACACAAATACATAGGGTTGGAAAATATCTACCCATCTACTTGTTTTGCAATCTATTCGGACCGAGCATAACCTGCTGCATGTTTTCGCGTTCCCTTCTCTACCGAGATAAATAAATCACAATGATACGTATGACGCGAATGGACTGAATGCGGCCGATCTCGGTTTCCCTCTTCGGATTCTGCACCATGGTCCAGGTACTGACTGCTCACCGCAATCTCTAATTCACATCGTCAATAAATGTCAAACTTCGTGATCCAGCGGCTCCTGCAGTAATCAGACTTCGTGGTTCGAAGTCCGGATAATTTTTTTCTCCAGCGTTAGGTCTGCCACTCGTAGTTTTTCTCAAAATATAGATTACTGCCGTTCCCAACTATAAGTTGGTACGCGATTATACCGTACCTACAACTGAATGGAATATTGCGCGATCAGAGAGCCGGGGAGGATAGATATAACTGCCTGTAATACAGTGAACGGCGATTAAAGGACGTCGAGCATAACAGTAATTAGATAAAAATTGGCTTGCCGTATTGGCAGGATATCGCTTGACCGTGAAGCTCGGCGTTTGTATAAAATATCACCGTGGTTTCTAGTGCCTGCATTGAAAACAATTATCTCCTTGTCTCCGGATGATTGATAGTCCGAGTATCATCCAAGTTCGGTACGACAGCCGTGATTGCTGCGGGTGAACTATATGATGGATCCTGTAACGAAAATCGCAAACAAGAAAGAAGAAAATCCAACTTGGGGCACGAAAATGGTTTTTTGGTTATCGAGGTATAGCTTTTTGAGGTACAGTTAAGTTTGTATGTTCCGCCTGTAGGCATGTATCTACTTTCTACCTATCGGAGTCCCTGTTTTATAAATACCTGCAACTTTATGGTACTTTGGTACCACAGCCCTTAAGTCGCAGGGATACAAGTATTGCGTTTTACTTTTTATTTGACACCCGTTGAGTTACGACAGTTCACTGTTGTGCCTCGTAAAGAAAGAAGAAAACAAAAAGGAACAAAAATCCAAACAAGTGTGAACTAACAGCGAACTTAGGTAATCAGCATGCGGATTGGTAGTGACGATATGCGGGGCACTGATTTCTTCAGATTCTCTACATACTCTCGATCAAGTGGCTAATTGGTGTCCGAAGAAAGATGAAAATGTGTAATATGATATGATGCGAAACTTGATGAACGAACAATGACGAGAATCTATTTGTTCGCTAATTTTCGTGCTACATGTGTGAGTATAATAATTGAATTCTGGAATTGAGTAAACGGGAGAGAGAGGGCGATAGAGTTCGTTATGAATTTTGGAAATTGGTATTGAAATTGTCACGTATACCCGGCTACGAATTTGTTATTCCTTCAGATCTCGTTAGGCCTTGTCGTCGCAGACGGAGAAGTCGTATTCCTATATACAACACGATGTCGCGGTCAAAATCATAAATCTCAGCTGCACCAGCTGCTTGGCCATCGCCGCGTCACGCGACAGGGTTACAGATGGTTAACCTTCGTGATAAGTTATTGTACGCACAATAACAACTCGTATTGATACGTGAGAAAAAACTATCCTTGAAAATTCGAGCTAGAGTAGACAGAGAGACCGAAGAGTTCAAAGCAAGTCAGTCTTCTGGCTGGTCTTCGTTGTGACATCCTCGAAAAAATAAAAATCAATGAACCGAAAAAAGGAAGAAGGAATAAAAGTTAGAAAAACCAAACACGATGTACCGTGCTTTTCATTGAACGCGATGAAATTCAAATCCTGTGGATTCTCTCTCCTCGGCTTTTCGCTAGAAAAATTAAAAGAATGATTTGCCTGAAACAAGAATCGGTACGAAATCGGTTTAAAAATGTTCTCCGTTGCTCTTCGAAATAATTATACAGTACGTAGGTACGTACCTATGCCTACCCGCAGACTGCGAGTATAAGTTGAATGTTAAATCACGCAATTCCTGAGAGCAAAAACAAAAATTCGAGTTCCATTCCGTGCGCTCTATGGATTACAGGTTGAAAATATAATATATTGTAATAAGTATCGTGAGAACGGAAAAACGTGTTTCCTTCACAGCTGAGAACAATATTTTGCAGCCTCAGCTAATCGAGATAGCCTCGAAGATGAAATATAATATAATATATTGCTCGAATCGAATGGACCGAGAACCATCGTGATCGTTGAGCTTATCCAGGCCATTATTATACCTAGAGTATACCTAGAGGAGCGGGTATAGATAGCTTCGCCGTAGAAAGAAAGAGAATACAGAAGGCAAACAGACCGCGCAAACTTTTTTTCTTCGCGAAGATATAGGAAGAATTGATTGATTCTATGAATCGAATACCTATGAATTATGTACATAAAAATTAGTGCTAATGGGAGCGGAAAGATTTCTCAATTTCTTTGGGTTTCGATCCAGGTATAAATTCAACGGTGTTTCAATTGACAGAAATGCATCAAAGCTGAGTTGAGTATACCTATTCAGAGTTTTTTTATACCTAATTGATGGAAACAAAACGTCGGATCATTCGAAACGGGAGTAGAAAAAGCGCGTTTTATAGTCAGCCCGCGGCTGTTACAGGCACTACATAGGTACATACGCATGGCAAGGTTCTAATATCAAGTATAACGAGGTGCTGAACGTTTAGGAAGTTCGATTTATGCGATTTATAAAATTCTTTTCAATAGTACGTGCGTATACGTATAATTGTATGCACATATATGTATATACATATATATATTCGGCCAAAAATCACCTATCCGTATATAGATTATTGAAATAACATGTACATGACTATTATATAGGTATGTTTGGAATCTTTGAAGATAAATGTAGGACTTATGGTTTACGAGACGTTTTTCGCCAAGGGCAACACTCCCCCCTGAACGTTTGAGAAAATGTCTTAGGTACGCAGTGTACACAAACGTACATACGTACATACCTATTTTTGAGATCGCGCTTTGTGCCGGAAATACACTTGCGAGGCTGGCTATTGAGGTAAAATTTGACTCCCGGAAGTTGTGGTCGTTTTATGCCAGGGGACTACGGTGTTAGGGCGTAGGCGATTCCTGCGCATAAATTTTCTCAGATTTTTCCGTCTTTCGGTTTCTATGTTGCTCCATAAACGAAGCGTCGTCTTTCACAACGCTATGGATGAAATTTGGGAAATTCTGTTCGCACGTTTCGTTTCTTTTCGTTTTCTATTTCTCTTGGTACGTATATCGCGAATGAAAATATTTGGATAGAGTATACAACAGAATGTAGATCGCAGTGATCGCAAACGAGAGAATTTGGAGATAGAATAGAAAGAAAAGAGGAGAAATCGTGACGGTGAAAATCTTTCGTTTTCTTAGGACGCAAAAAGGCTGCGGAGGCGTCGCGGCACGTCACGACGCGACGCCGCGTTCCTCGCACCAATTCGTTCCCCGGCACAGCATCCATGCGATACGATGATTATTTGTACTACAAGAATAGATTTGTATCAACTTCCTACGCCTGGCACGCAATCGTTCGCGTTGGTGGCCACCGCCTGATTCTTCGTCCTCCTCCCTCTCCCCCGCCCCTCGGCGCTACTGATATACGTATGTAATATATGAATGTATACCTACGTGAATTCAAGTATCCAATGAGATGAGAGAGATCTGATTCTGCAATCCTCGACAACTACATAGACCGGATCATAGAAAATTGTTCTAAATCATGTGGAATCGAGTTGGGAACATGTTTCGAAAAAATTCTTTTTCTCGATGCTGTATACCTACATCTTGGTTGTTTGTTTTTTTTTTTTTTGTTATTTTACGCCACAGATATATACTGTGCCTATGTAACTAGATGCGGATCCTGGAAATAACGAGATTCACTCTCGACGTGACGTACTTAAGAAGGGATAAGGGACAGAGGAAAAGTTTTTTTAGGGGAAAAGATAGAAAAAGAGAAAACAAAAAATGAAATAAGAATGAGGGAAAAAATCTCAGAGCACTCGAGCCCACGGCCATGTTTAGCTAATGTAATCACGACTCTCGACTCTCGAGTCTTTTCATTCTTGAGTCGTTGGCGAGTCGACTCGACCCTTTGTTTATATCATAGGCGCCTGGAATTTATGAGACCACTTCTTTTCTTCTTGGGAAATAACTTTTCATCTTCATAGTGGAGCCACCCTCTTATTTATACACCCCCCCCCCCCTTCCCTTCCTTTGCCCTCCCCCATTTTTCCACCCCTCATTTCCCCGTTCCGTTCTCTTTACATAAGTATAAGTATATACATACACATATATATGTGTATATAGTTTTATGCGTGGGTATGTGCATTCCCATAATAAACGGAACTTCGCGGTATATATTTACCGGCGTATACCTATACCTACATTTACGTCGTACCCCACCTTACCCTCGAAATTCAGCAAGAAGGAATCCTGCGTATTCTATCTTACCGACTTCCGGCTCCCAGTTTTGACCTTTTCAAACTAGATGGCGCCTGCATCGAATAGACCGAAGTGATACTGCCGCGCGATCATCGGCGGAAACAGTATGAGGCTGTATGAATTTTGTTTGAAAGGAATCTTTTCGCATCAGAAAACGAAAAGAAACAAGAATATACGATACACGAAAGAATGGAATTTTGTTTGCAGATTGTTCAAATTATTCCGAATTTCTATCCCATTTGTTGTTATCTTGTACCACGTTGATGGAAATAAGTAGCCGATGAAATTTGGAGAGATAAATGGAAATTCGAGGAACAAAAACGTTTTCTTGACTCGAACAATTTCCCATGAATCAATCTAGTTCGTCTTGCGTGCGAGATTATATTGCATTTGATATTTTTTGTTTTTTTTTGTTTCTTTGTTATTGTTTAGTTTCTTTTTTTGTTCGTTGTATCACATTTTGCGAAACTACGTGTTCAACGACGTGTTAGAAAATGCGATTGTATAAAATAAGAAAAGACAACAAATAAAAATGAAGCAATTTATTTGAACGAGTTTGAAATGACTGACTGAAGCTTTTAGCCCGGCTTATACGAGCGAGAAAGCCATAATTCTATCGGCTCGTAAATCAAATGTAGAATATAGTGACAAACAGCCAGCAAGTTGTAAAGAAATTTAAATTATTGCTATCTCTTAGGTATGTTGTATATACCTAGGTATATGTATATGCATATTTCGCTAATTCTCTAATCTTTCTATACGTAATGATAGATGAATATCTAGACATGCGATTTACCGCGAGTGAGTAATAAAACTAAACGTTACTGCTAGCCCTCATTATTTTACACTACGCATAGCATATATATATATATGTATTGAAGTTTCAACAAACTTAACCCCGCACAACGCGGCGTTCTGATATTTCACGTTTCACATTCTTGCGCGTGGGATCGAGTTCCGTTCTCATATTTAAGGGGAATGCGTTTTTCCCCATTGAACGGGTTTGCAGAGCCACAAGACTCGCCATATCCTGAATTTACGGAAACCGTTTCGAAAACGAAAACCGTAAATTCCGGCAAACGACGCAAACGCTTTCGATGAAAGATTGAGAATTCGTTGAGCACGATGGCAGAAAGTGCCCAAGTATTTCGCCTCGTCCAAAATGTTGATCGAATTTGATGAAAAATGAAAATTTCTCACGTTAGCCAGGTTAGATTGCCAGCAGCGACCGCAACGGCCTCTCAACGATGCATGAACGTGCCTTTACGATACAGTACTACCAACATATTTTCCAAATTTTGATATTCTATCCGTATTTTTATTTCATTCTCCGTTTTTTCTCACAAATATGAGAATACGAATGCTGAAATTTTCGGACAATCGATTCGCGCCGCAGCAGAGGGAGAAAACAATGGAGTTTGAAATTCAATCGGAAGAATTTTCATCAAATTTCACTACCGCTGCGAACGCGGCGCGACTATGCAGTACCATAGGCACCTACGCAGTATAAGTTGAAGTATAAAATAAGAATCGAGTGACTTGAGTCCATTTTGAATTTCCTGTCCGTGAAACCGCGCAGTGTATACGGCGTATACAGAGACTCGGTAAAATAGGGCGAAGAAACAAACCCCTAACTGAGTGCCTTGGGCTTAGGGTCGCCTTTTCCCATTCTATTTGTCCCCGTGTCCCCCGATGTGAATCCACCCTGAAAAGAAAGGAATAAATAGAAAGAGTGAATGAGAAAGAAGAGGAATAAAGAATGGGAAGAGGAAAAATAAAAAATAAATAACTTGATAACACCTCCCTGCAGGGTAGTACGCTGCGCGCGGTTTCACCGGCATGAGAAAATATTGTTGGTATAGATGTAGGTATGTATATACGAGTACTGGCATGTCAACCGGCGCGCAAGTCGTTTGCATATTCTTATTCCTATGTTAGTATGTATATCTATGTTCATTGGTTAGTATATACACATGTATGCATGCCTACTAGTATATATTGGAATTTGAGAAATGTAATTCATTTTTTTCACCAAGTTATTCCACTTGGAAAACAACCTAAACCTAAACCTAAACCCAAACCGAAACCCGAACCCAATCATCCTGTCATCCGGGTAGTAGGTACATAAAAATACTAAAAGATGCCATATATATATACCTACCTACGTGATATTTTCGCTATTGTTATCACCCGCATTTCGCCGAGATTACATCGCCCTCTCCCATGCATGCATCACAGTTTTACAGTACATTACAGTTTTATAATTCCGAATGCTCGGTTTATGTGAACAAAAATATCGTCAGGCAGTAGATATAGCAGCCCAAAATTCAGTTGATAATCATTGCTCGATCAGTCTCACGATAATTGGTCGTACTTCCCCTGACAATAATTCGTAACTGGGCAAAAAATTTCGCAATACTTAGATTCGAAGCGACAGTGAATTGGTGGAAAATTGAGTGGGCTGCAGAGTGTTTTGACAAGCAGGAAAACCTAATCATCGTTCAGAAGAAAGGGAAATTTGTTTTTCTTCAACCCCTGGAATTGTACGTTCGATTATCGCGGGGAATCATCCCTCTCGTCGGAACGGATCAGATTCTACGGACTCCCCGTTCGTCCGAGACACTAGGATACTTCACAGTTGCGTAAGACAAAGGGGGGGAAAAATGAAAATCAGAAATTCAAAGAGCGGCCGAGAGTGTATTCCCTTCCGCGGAGGAAATCAATTTTCAGTGGATATATATACCACTGGAATGCTCAGTTCCACGGTAGCAACATAAATAGGTATAATTCTAAAGCTCGCTGGTTCGAAAAATCTTTTCCCAATCTACCGGCAACGTCGAAATAGAAAAGATGTAGGTATAATATATGGATGCCGTGGGGTACCGGCCTACATACAAAACGGGAGAAGAGGAGGGGACTGTACGGCGCAGCACAGCTACTTCTGACGCAGCTACTGAGGAATACCTCATACCTTTACCTATATATAGGTAGATGTATATCTATAGGTAGGGGGTATATATCTATATATATATATGTACAAATCTACATGTATATGTATGTATATACATATTCCACGGCGCCTTTCATTTTTATACCCTCGTTTCCATCTCCGTTCCATTTACTTTCTTAAAAAGATTTCATCGCGCCGCTGCTCGGTGGGTTACTTCTATTTTCCGTAACAATGATACGCGTTCCTTCCTCGCAGCCGCGTCGTTTTTTCTCTCTCCTCCCTACGCTTTCTCCTCCTTGTACAAAGAAAGAAAGAAAGAGAAAAAAAAAGAGAAGAAAAAAATTCGCGTAACTCTCCGACTTCACCGAAAAAGAGGGACGAAGGGCGAGCAAAGGGTGCAGAAGGGGGAAAAAGATGAAAGATAGAAGAAAAGTAAAAGAGGGAGAGAGAGAGAGAAGAAGAAAAATGCAAAGTTCGCCTCTCGGCGTTATTTATCGCGCCCTCCCTCCACCCCTTCAACTCCAACCCCCTTTGCCCACCTCAACCGAGA